>CM053784.1:746293924-746758924 GCA_028749045.1 Cupressus sempervirens | reverse complement strand
AAAAGAAATTTAAAATTTTGATATATTATTTCTCTTCCATGGTTCAAAAAGGATGTCAATTTATAAAGGAAGTGCATGTCAATATATAAAGTGGATACAAGAGTTGGTTTCTTGTTCAAGTTAGCCTCCTCATTTACATCCAAGTAATTAGACACCATTAATTAAAATATAAGAATAGATCATTTGTTTTGAGTTGGAATAAATGTAGATATAATTTATTGAAAAGTAAGTGTTTTTGTGTGTGTGTGTGTGTGTGTGTGTATGTGTGTGCGCGCGCGCGTGTGTATAACGAATCTTATAAAACATTATAGTTTAATTATATTTATTTATTTATAATTTATAATTTTAGTTTTGGTGAAATTAATATCTTTGTTTTCAGTTTTCAATCAAAGAGATTTTAGTTTAAGGTTCATGTTCTTGTATCAAGTAAGTAAACTATTATGTGAATTTAGTTCAAAGTTCTTTCATTACTTAAACAAGAAATAAATGTGATATCAAATAATTTTGCTTATATGAAGGATTATTATTATTATTATTTTGGAAAAAGTGGACGAGCCACTATATATATATATATATATATAAAATAAAACTTGTTCAAGAGTTCAACTGGGAAAGAACTAGAAAGAAAACCCAGCATCGTTGCAATATGTACAAATAGCTAACATTGATAAATACAACCTTATTATGTCAATGAAAAAAAAAATTATCAATGAATAAAACTCATATCATCCAAAATTCAAAATTTGTCGAATTTTACATTTTCATCACACAGTAGGCATGGTGGCCTTGAATTTAGTCAGGATTTTCAACAATTTATATGGCATGCCTGAAGTATGGAAAATAGACCAAAAGAAAATGGAAAGAAACTTCTATGCTGTCATTCTACCATATCCTTGCTTGAGGCGCCCATAACAGGAGTGGATGCTAGACTAGGATTTACAGAGAAGCCCCATCCAAGATTTGAACATGTTAGAGGAGCAACCTCCCATCCTAAGTTGGGGCCCTCAACAACATCATTTGAAATGCCAGTGGAAGATGGAGCACCCCAAACATTTGCATTAGTGACATCCGAGTGAGGTAGCCAAGTATTTTCTTCTAAGACATGGTGGACAAAACCAAGAGCATTTAGAGCCGAAGTCAACTAGCCTCTTGGTTCATTAATCGACTGAGTTGGGGGGGGCCAAAGGTTTCTTCACAAATTTTTCTCATGCTTTAGAAACTGGAATTCCCAAAATATCAATCAGAGAAAATCCTACTTTCTTCACCTCCTTTATCAGATGATAACCTAGAGCATGTGTCATGAATTGTAGGGTCTTAGTCAGGAACCGAGGATTATGTTTTTCAAAGGATTTTTGCAGCACTTCAAATGTCATCATAGCCTCATGATTCTTCATAAGCATGGTTCTTATCACCACCAGGGCATTTCTAGACCATATATCATAGCTCTGCATCACCCTTTTCAACTTGTTTTCAATCCAATATTTCGGTCAGACCACTTTGATAGCAATAATTTCCAATCTTGACATTGACTGTAGGAGATCCATGACATTAGACAAGAATATGGAAACTAAATTTGAAGGAAATAACACATTCCTTGTGGATATAGAAAAGAGATGCTCCCCAATTATGGTTCGAATCACTCGGCGAATGTTGTAGGAGTGCACAATGAACATAGTGTCTAGGACCACATCGTCTAGAGGGTGAGAAATGGCATCTTCCTCCACCACCAATTGAAGTTTGATTTTGAAATTTTTAGGAAGGATGCATCTATGAAATTGGTGACATGAATCACATTTCATGCATGATTCTTGTGAGAGTGACATTTTGAGGGAAATTTAGATGGCAAGAACAGAAAACTAGAAAGATAAAGACTTAAGAAGAGGTCCATTTATTAAATCAGAATCCAATTGCAATTTGTGTAGGGCAAGGTACAAAGTTGACGACCCCAAAATTTATGAATAAGCAAATTGATCTACTGCCATATGTATTTGAATTTAATCTTGCCGTGTGTAAAGTACCACACGTCTAACTTGAAGAGAAATCATACTTTAAATGACATCAACCAACAAGATTCTACTTAATGAGGGAGATTTAGCATGAATTTACCATAATTTCTTACATGATAGTTTGATTTATAAAGACATCATTTAATGTTTGGTACCCAATTTGGATAATTCTCAGTGACCATTGAGTGGTGTTGACTACCCATGAGTGCTCGGTTATAACTATGGTCAAGTAGCTTGGCATGAGTCATTTCCTTCTTAGCTCAATAGTAACACATGCAACTTGGTCATTATACCTACAAGTACTCAATAATAACAATAACCAAGTAGTTCAGCATGAGTCTCTTCCTTCTATGACTCGGCATATGTAGACCACTCGGCATATGAAACACATTCGGCACCTGAAATCACTAGCTTACTTGGTATAAAGATCACTCAGCACATATAACACACTCAACACCTGAAGTCACTAGCTAGCATGGTACATGTGGAATTTTGGCTTACACGGCATCAACTATGACTAGGCATGTATAAATCACTCGACACATGTAATACACTTGACACCTAGAGTCACTAGTTTACTCAACATCAACTATGACTTGGCACATATAAATTACTCGGCACATGTAGCATGCTCGCAAGCACAAGTCACTCTGCACCAATAAGAAATTATGGCTCGATGCATACATTGTATTTGGTTTCTATAGGTCAATAGCCATTAGCTCTTGCAAGTCCTTATAATGCTCCATTACTCGGTACATGTAGCATATTCAACACCTAAAGTCACTCAACACCTATAAGGAATTATGGCTTGGCACCTATAAGAAATTCTAGCTCAACACCTGAAGTCACTCAACACCAATAAGAAATTCTGGCTCGGTGCATACATTATACTCGGATTCTATAGGTCATTAGCCATTAGCTCCTATAAGTCCTTATAATGCTCTATGAAATGTAAAAGTTGTAATTCCATTACAACCTAAGTTGGAGAGATAACCCACCATTCTATTACCCTCTCTATATCTATGTGAAACTCTGACTTCTTGAAACTAATCAATGATATTCCAAATTTGCTGGAGCACATATTTGAGTTTCCAAGATGATGATTGTCTCTTAATACAAGCTGAGATTATAACTTGAGAGTCACCTTCTCTGGATCTAATGGAAGTTCCTTGTCTTTGCTAGAATTAGTCCTAAAAGCAATGGCTGAGCCTCAACAATATTGTTAGTTCCTATAGGTAGGGGTGTCATTGTAATTGATAGGACAAAGCTAGGCATAGGTGGTTTCCATTTAACTATAGATCTATCTGTAGGAGTATGTAGCTTTGAGGGAGTACCAGTACCAAATGGAATAAAAATTGATTTCCATTCTCGAATGATACTTCCATCCCAGGGAGTGATAACTAGATTAAATTTACATCTATTAACACTTGCATTAGTAACTTATGAGACTGATTTTTCAATGATTTGGAACACTTTCAATACTTATTTTCTAAAAATCATCTTGTTTCTTTCCCACCAGATAGCCCAAACTACTAATGCAGGTGTACATTTCTAGATTCCTACAAAGAGGGCATTGGGGTAAAGAATTGGCCAAGCCTTAAATATGTCCCAAATATTATTTTGTAATGGGGTATAAAAATTTAATTTGTTTAATACAAACATCCAGCATTGGTATGCAAATTGACAAATTTCAAACAAGTGGTCAATTGATTCATCTTCCTCACCACATAAAACACACTTAAAAGGAGAGGCAATACTCATCCTAGCCAATCTATCACTTGTTAGAATTATATGCTTAATTGCTAGCCACGCAAAGCACCTAGCCTTGGGTAGCACTACTTTATTCCAGCAGAACATGAATGCTTGAGAAGGTGTTTTTGTTGACTCAATTTGCTGGAGAAGTTTGTAACCTTCCTTGATTGAATAGTCACCATTTTTGGCTTGGATCCACATCAGTTGATCCTCAGCCTTTGATACAAAAGCCCATCTATTTGAGAAGATAGATTGAAGTTGTTGTTTGTATTGAGAATCTAAAGGGAGTTGGTCTAGATCTTTCCATATTACTTTCTTTGAGAAAATGCAAATAGCATCCATAAAGTGAATAGCAAGGTTGCCCCATTTTGCTTCTATAACTAAGATGATATTTTGTATATTTGGCATTGTATTTAATAGAGGATATCCATTCCATGAGTCACCCCAAAAGTTGATCTTGTCTCCAAAATTTAATTCCTAGGAAATGTAATTAAGCACAATATCTTTGGATGCAATCATGAAGTCCCAAATGATTGATCCCTTAGGAGGATCCAACATAAAGAATATTATGTGTGGCTTGTTGTTAGATCTAGATATTTCTATTCCATAATTTGACACCAAACTGATTGTGATTTAGTGTGCATCTGCCAAGCCAGCTTACCACCAAATGCTTTGCTCCTTGTTGTCAAATCATGAATTCTCGCTCCACCTAAAGTAGGATGAAATGCAATATTTTGGAGAGAAATAAGTGGAAGTTTCTTTTCATTAGTCAAATTTCTCAACCATAGAAAACCCTTAATAAGTTTTTGAATTTTTGAAACAATAGAAGACAGTGCTTACATGACAGCCATATAATAATTAGGTATTGCACAAAGGACCGACTTAATAAAAAATATTCTACCAGATAATGATAGTCATCTAACTTTCAAAGAGGCAATTTTGCTTTTAATTCTTTGATATACACCCTCCCAAAATTTTTTCTTATTTGATCCCATAAAAAAAGGAATCCCAAGATAAGTGGAGGGTAGAAAATCCTCAGAAAACCTAAGATATGCACAATCTTATCTGAGATGATTTTGTTTGTGTAAAATAAGAAGATTTTTGACTTTTGAGGATTAATTTTCCACCCTAAAACTTCTGAATATAGCAATAAAATTTTCTTAATCTGTTTAGCCTCAGAGACTATTGAGGTACCAAACAATAATGTGTCATTAGCAAATAGAGAGTGCATAACTAAAATTGTTGTACCTTCAATTTTTGCTCCTTTCCACTTATCAGATATATGATGGTGCTTGATACTTCTACTAAGAGCTTCAACCATGATGATAAATAAAGCTAGTGATTATGTTATATTAATCATAAAAAGAATAATATAACATATGATTATCCTCTATCTTATTGTTGATGTAGAGGACATCCAAACTTGATCATGCTCTCTTCTATTATAAATTGATGCCCACTCACTTTAAACAAATCTAACTCTTTGAACTCATAGAAGGGACATGGTATTCAAATAATTCAAAATTTTGTTTGAAGAATAGTTGACTACAAATTCACAAACCAACCACACACATTGTTTTGAGAAAAACCTTAATTTGAGAGTAGTCAAGACATTTGTAGTTGTCCATTATAGTTAGATTTGAAATATTAACTAAAATATAATATATAATTTGTTTGACCAAAAACTAAATCAGCTTTAGTACATTTAAAAAGATAGAATGTATTTATAAGAGAATGAAATTTAGTGTGATGGACTCAATATCATTGACAATAGGTTTTAAACGTATCAAATATTTTTTTATTCAACTTCAGAGATATTGAAACTTATTTTTCTAAAATCTCAAATATGTTATATTAATATTTAATTTTCTTATTTTCATAATATTAAAAGAGTTATTTATCTCTATTTTCTAAAAGCATTTGTTTTTGCTAAAAAAAAGTATAAGAACAAATCATTTGTTTTGAGTTGGTATTAATGTAGATATTATTGATTGAAGAATCAACTTTTTGTGTGTGTATATTATATATGAATTTTTTAATTTTAATTTTGGTGAAGTTACTATCTTTGTTTTCAATTTTCAATCAAAGAGCTTTCAGTCTAAAGTTCATATTCTTGTATCAAGTAAACTATTATGTGAATTTAATTCAAAGTTCTTTTGTTACTTAAATATATTGAGTTTCAATTATCAATATTAAATTTTAAAGAAATAAACATGATATCAAACATTATTGCTTATACATGAAGGATTACACATTAAGATATTTGTACCTTAATATTATTTAAGATCTCATATTTGCAAAGGAAAAGAAACTTTCCTTAAATTTGATTTAGACTAATCTAATAAAATATACACATAAACACAATATCTAGCCTAGTTAATGAGTGCTAACAAGACCATGATATTGTATTCAGTTTCTTTGACTATTCAATTAATCTACACCAATCACAACTAATTATTATGGGCAATTGAGAAATTTCTAAAGTTTTTTAATTTACTTATCAATTTCTTATATTCTAATAATTATTTTTCATTAATTTGATTGGTTGATATGTTTTTGTGTTATAGGATCCATTTTTTCAAAGGCTGGGTCCATAAATCATTTTCTATGGCACCATTTTAGAAGATACATTAATAAGAAAACTAATATTATTATTAAATCTATAACATATTTTAAAAAATGGTTGTAAAAATATATATTATATTTATATTAAAATTAATCTCACATAGATATATAAATTTACGACTATTAAGTTAATAAGTTAATTTAAGCTTTTAAGCATTACTATATATTATATTTTATCATTATATCTAAAAATAATATTTTTAAAATTGAAATAAAACTATAACAATTTTTTTCTAAACTATGTACTATGACTAAATGACAAGTACATGCCACTATGTGGCACTTGTTGCTAATATGTACAAATAAAAATAGGAAATAATGTACTTGATGGATTTTTATTATCAAACATGTCCATTAATACAATAATTTAGATTTTCAACATATTAATCATAAAAAGAGTAATAGAAGACATGGCTATCCTCTATCTTGTTGTTGACATTGAAGACATACAACACTTGATCATCCTCTTTTCTATTCTTAAACCCAAGCTCACATTCCATATATAGAATCTTAAATTAAAAATGAAGAGAATGATGTTTCAAATCTCCATCCTTATGAATTGTTATGTACAACAAAGTATTTAAAATCCTTCAAAAATTATTGAAATCGTAATAAATTCCAAACAAAAAAAGAACAAAGAGATTATGTACACATATAAATTATCTTAGAGTTGTCTATAATGCTATTATGACCATTTTTTATTATATAATTTCCTACTTTTGACTTTGCTCAAGCGATCTATTGTATTTTTTCTTTAGAATTGAAAAATTTGTTAAAAACTCAATAGATTTGCATTTGACCATTTGTGAAGAGGTTAAAAATTCTAAAAACAAATAGCCTTCTACTATTAAAGCAAATAATTAAAGAGATCATAGCCATCTAGTTGAGATGAATTATAGCTCAGCTTTCATCAAATAAGGGACATCCCTCTTGACTACAGACTGAGTACACTCTTTCATTCCTATATCAATAATTTGCAATGTTCTCATATGGTTTATGCTTTTGGAATAATCAAATTTCTGTTTTTTTTTCTCATTTTTTTATTCTTTTATCTTTCTATATACAAGATATAAATTTTGCATTTCAAGCAAAAGCATAAGCATGCACAAACTTATTAATTTTTATATTTAGCTGATAGACTAACATCTTAGCCAAAACCTTACCGCAACTTGAAATCCAGGTGGTAACTCATTTGGTGGTTTGGCAAGATATTTGGCATTATTTAACTATTCAATAAATGTCTCAAACTTTGTCTGCTTATGCAATCTTATACAACATCTACCACACTAATTGATATTTGCAATGTCATAGTAGATAGATCTCTGCAATCTGAGAAAGGTGGATAGATCTCTCCAATCTTTGGATAATCATTGTAATCTTCCTGTTGGTTGTGTTTAAGTATATATTTTTCAGATTTCTTCTGAGCTTGTTCATATATTTTAGAAAAATACAGCTTTGTAGTCTTGTGCAATATCTTTTTGCTCAATCGGTGCTTTATTTGCATACCTCTCTTCGATTGTCATAAACATTTCACAAAGTTTTTGTTGGAATGTGTAATTTCCCCTCAAATGAAATGTAAAGGTGTAATAGAGGATTCTAGAAATTATTGGATTACTGAATAGGGTTAGGTAAAATTAATATTTAATTCTATAAAGTTTTATAAGTCATTTGTGTAGATAGCTCTAGAAAAGTCTATTTGTCTTATGTCCGTTAATTTAGATGTTTTTACAAAAAATCAAAGACCTCTATAAAAGAGGCACAATGTAATGTTTTTTGTATCAATCATCGAGAAATGAAATGATTCTATAATTTCTATAAGTGCCCATAGTGTGTATTTTGTGTTTAAGTAACATTGTGGATCCAATTCATCCACCCCTATCATATTGGTATCAGAGCCAGGTTGACAAAATTGCTAATTAAAGAGGAGTCGATGCTTTTGGCGCTACTAAATTGTGGAGGATTGTTTGTGTTATGAGAAAGACATTTGTTTTGAAGAAGATTGCATAGGAAGTGTTGAGCAGGAAAGAGGGCAAGTTGGCAAGAAAGCACATTCTTGAGAACAACAGAATAAGTGGAAAGACCTGTTAACAAAAGAAAGGACAAAGAAAAGAACAAAAGGTATGGTGTGAATTCTTATAATTATTTAATGGTATTTGAGAAATTATGCCATTGTCATTAAAAGAAAAGATCATAGTTAGAACAAGGTGTTAACTAAGAAGAATATTGTGAGAAGTCTAGCTATCTAAAGGGCAAGTTGTTTGAAGATTTAATTAAAAATCTAGAAGTAAAAAGACATTTATAATTATCTAAAAGAAAGAGTAAGGTTTGTTTATTGTTGATTTCAATGGGAAAAGCTAGTAGAGTTTAGAAAGAGAATACAAATAAGTTAGAAGAAGAAATAGTGATGATGAAGAAAGAAAATGCAATATTATTGTGTGAAAAAGATATTTTGCAAAAGGAATTGACAAAAGTAAGAAATGAAATGGGAGAAGAAAAGTCTAAATTGTTAAATGAAATTAGTGTTTACATAGAGGAAATTGAAGAGCTAGAAAATAGATTCAAATTTGTGGAAGAAGTACATAATTGGCAGGTGAAGGAAACGTGAAAACTTAGAGAGCAAAATAAAGAATTAAAGTTGTTTAATGATGCTGACAAAAAGAACAAAGTTTTAGAAAAAAATTTGAACAAATTGGAAGAGGAAAATAGTATGTTAAAGAAGGAATTGTCCACTCTGAAACAAGAGAAAGAATGTTTGAATGTGAAACCATTTGTGTGTGATGTATCTTGTGACACACATGATTTGAGTGATTATGGGATTGAGAAATGTGATTTTGCTGAAGTTTTTTGCAAAAAGGAGTGTAATGATGAACACAAAAATTGTGTTGATAGAACTTCTAGCTATTATAATGACAGTATCAGTTTGAAGATTATGAAAAAAATGAGTTTCAAAAGTAAAGGTCTAGGAAAGCATAAGAAAGGTATAAGGAATCCGATTGAGCCTATAATTAGGCCAAAATATGCAGGTCTTGGATATGATGCAAGTAGTGGAAAGATGAATAAAGGTTCAAAAGAATCAATTGAAAGCATAAATATTGTGCAATGTTCACACTGTAACAGGAAATAGCATACAAAGGATAAATGTTGGGATATACATCCTTGTAATATTTGTGGCTTGAAAAATCATTGTTATAAGACATGTTAGAATAGAGATTGCAAAAAGAATTCTATGGCAAGTTGTATAAAAATGGATTGTGGATAGAGCTATGGATCGAATTGGCAAAAAATTGCAGGAATGATCAGAGGTTTATTCAGGTACAAATGTTCAAGTGTAAGAAGGAATGCAACAACATTGGGAAATATATTAGAGCAAGGCATCAAAGAGGCCAAAGGTTATTAGTAAACCCTATCATCGGTATTTGTGACAAATGAGACAAAATTATCAATGAATCTAGTGAAAAGAGGAAATCATTGCTTACAACATATTTGTAGAAATTAAAGGTTGTAGCCTTGGGAGATACTATTAATGATGAAATTAACATATAAGAAGATTATGGAAAAATAGTATTTTGGCATTAGGCAAAAGAAACGATTTGGATTTGTATGCATCAACATTTGTGTTTAATTATCATTGTAGATCTAATCCATCCACCTCATCAATTTTGATAACTCCTATAAATACATGAGAAGTTGAATCCTTTGTCCAACCACTATTGGAGCTAATGTAAAAGATTTTTGTTTGCAAGATGAGTTGATAATCTGTTGTGCTGAAACAAGCACTTTGTCAATAACCATTTGGGGTTTAACCCCAAACCTATCCAACAAGAGTAAACTGCTCTAAAACACAATCATTTTTTCGAGATAGTTAGAAAAATTGCATTTTAGGATCGAAATGGGATCTTCAGAATAATATTCAAGTAAGATATTAAAATTAGATTTCACATCAAATCGAATATTAGATCTTCAAAATAGTAAGTACGATCTTTGAACTAAATGATATCTTACCTTAGATCAAATCTAGATTTGTACAAATCATATCAACCATAAATGTGAGACCAAGGAAGTGGAAATATATGTTGAAGTGACTTGTCTCTGGAAAGAGCTTGCATAGGCATTTGTTGAGGAGTGGTAGGGGATTCCATACAGTAACTAAGCTGTTTAATTTTTGGAATATATATATAGACCTTTATTTATTATTCTAGAGTCATATATGCCTAACACATCTAAATTACAAGATCTTGATGACTTATAGATGTATAATTTATTTGCAAATGAAAATATTTTTCTTTGAATTGAATATCATAACATCAAATTCAAGTTTCAGGAAAATTCACCGAGTAGTTACCTTATAATGCTCCATGTCATTGTTATCATAAATTATGTATTCAAAACTACATTGAATTCAATAGCTTTTAAAATCAAATACTCGTGGATGATAATTGATACATGTCAAGACATGAAAAATGAATGGCCAACTAACGGCAAGGGAAAATGAATGATCTAATCAAAATGAGACTCCTCTCCATCCAAAACATATTTTGTACTTTTTTTTTGAGCATCTAAAGTGGGTAGTCTATAGGATTCCTTTCATTTAATGGCCCAATTCATTTTAGAACTATTTCATCTCCTCGAATAAGGAATGTTGGTTCATCGATTCTACACTTTCTTGTCTCCACCACTTGTTGTGGTATAGCGGGGATTTTTATTTTTAACTAGATTTTTTCAATCTATGGAGGGTTGTTGCTTGAGAAGCCTATAAATTTTAACACAATGGCTTGTTGGTATCTAGAAATGACGCTTATTGCTCCACCATGTAGAATAGTGTACACCCTTCCATAGTCAAGGCCCCTTTTACTCATGTCAAGTTATACATCTATCAGTAAAAAGGGGAATCACAAGGGCTATCTATGAAACTAAGATAGATAGAAGAGTGAGAACAAATTATTCATGTTTCTAGTTAGCAATGAGGAAGAACTTCCTAGTAATGAATGGATTGTAAGAAAGTTCTCCACTTTAATGCATTGAAAGCCTCTTCCCAAGAAAAATGAGGAATTCTATATCAATACAGGATATTCCATCAAAGATCTTAGGGAAAAACTTCCCTTTATGTTCTACTAAGAATTCACATTTGATATCTATAGCTATGACTACAAGTTCAGAGGTTTTCCCTCTTTTCTTTTAGAAACACAACTTATGAATTTGAGATTCAAGTTAGCATGGGATAAGATTCAGTCATATTTTTCAAAATTCTATACTCATAATTATTTATATTGATAAGATTGTTAACAATTCATGTTCACCACAAAGTATGATGTATATTCTTCATCTCTTTTTTTCATGTCAAACCTTGAGTTTTATTTTATAGATGATAAAATGACATCTATCTTATTTAAGTCGATTTTTATGTTTTTTTTTCTATTTGAGTTATGAATATCAATGCTTACCCAAATTTCTATTTTGTTTCCCATCCTCTTCTCTCCATAATAATGGCACTCTATAAAAATTTCCCCTGCGATCTAATTAGGGGAGTACAATCTAATTGATAACAACTGTGAGGACTCCGCTCTCTTTTGCAAGACCAAAGAGTGTGTTAGTAGTGGGAAAGTAGTGCTCTCTGTAATTGTGCTGATTATAACTATTGGATGTGTTGTGTGCCTATTTGCACTCTTTGGATAGTGCATCTATAAAAAATGTTGATATTTTAGGTTGTTTTATCTTCATATGTAAGGGGTTTATTTTAGTTTGGAGACTCCTACTTAGCTTTGGCATGTTCCTCTTTTCCTAAAACATTCTTTATATAATTATGAAAGAAAAAGCACAACCTATTAAAATTTCACTCAGCACAAAGAAATGTTGAGTGATGGACTTACTCAACACAAGAGGATGCCAAGTGATAGGAAGATGGTGCCGAGTAAGCTTGAAAAAAGGAGGAGCTAAGTAACTCGGCACAAAGGGAAACTTGGCACAATGTATGTCTAGTAAGCTCAGCAGTGAAGATGTCGAGTGAGCTCGGTCACTGTTG
Organism: Cupressus sempervirens; assembly: GCA_028749045.1. Taxonomy (NCBI): domain Eukaryota; kingdom Viridiplantae; phylum Streptophyta; class Pinopsida; order Cupressales; family Cupressaceae; genus Cupressus; species Cupressus sempervirens. Next base: position 746,746,522 of record CM053784.1, on the reverse strand, counting down.
CAAGATGATGCTTGGCTATAACAGTAGAGAGTGAACTTGGTCAAAGACTAAACTAAGTGAGCTATTTAGTAGACTTACAGTCTTGACATTTCTACCATTAAAATTTAGAGGGAAAAAACTTCAAAACTTGCAAGTATGGAAATCTTAAATGCAAAACATGTAATGTTAAGTAGAAGGAGGAAAATAGATTGCCAAGTATGCCTACTTGCTTGTTTGTTGATATTCTATTCAACAAGACTATTACAAAATCTAGGAGCATTTCTAGCTTCAACTAGAAAACCCTAAAATCTACAAACTAATAAACTTTAAAACTTCAAACTTATAGCTCTAATTGCTGCATACAATAATGCCTAGAGCAATCACTACTTCACAGGTCGAATCAATATGAACTTATAGAATAACAAAAGAGTTCAACACATGTTGAAGCCTCCTTCTATCTTTCTGTACTTTCTTCCTCAACTCTGATCTACTGATCTACTTCTTTTCTTCTACTCTTCTCTTCTCTCTCTGCTCTGCAACTGATCCAACTCTTCTACTCTACATTTTGCATCAAATGAATCAAAATCATTCCTTTTGTCTCTTGGAAAAAATGTTTTCCCTCTCATTTCGAATTTGAACTCACTTACTCGCATTCAATCTTTATGACAATTGTGCAAGTTGTGAGGATGGTAGGTGGGCATTTGGCTCAAGGGGTAATTTCTTATGCATGAAATATTTCAACAATAATGAAGCGAGTGTGGTCTTGAGCATTACTTGGAAATGGATTTCTCCCCTTATTAAGGATTCTCCATTTCTTTTTCCAAAATCTTAGAAATAAGATATAATATTTGAGGTTGGGTTTGATAGAGTAGAAGAAAAACTCAAAATGGGTGCAACAAGTTTTCTTGCCTACCCAACTTCATATAATCAAAGTTTTAGGGGTCATTTTGAGTATTCTTTCGAAACACGTCATCAATGGTTTCCTGACTAGTTAATAGTCAGATTATTGCAATTTCCTCGATTCAACTATCTAATTGTACTGATTCATTATGTGAACCCAACTCAAAATTCTCTCTACGTTTGTTCCCAAAAAAATATCTGGATAGATACACAATTTCATGAAAGCATAGCAAATGTTGTGGCCAACCAAAATCAATGGAAAACACCAAGAAATTGTTGTTGTCAGTAAGGTCATGAAGTAGCTAGCTACTGAGTAAAAGAACTTTAATAGTCGACTGCTTTTCTAGTAGGGTTAGTTTATAAAATTTAGTAGACTAGCTTGTGAGTTGAGATACACAGAATAATAAATACATAGTAAAGTGTTCACATATAAGTATTTTAAACCACAATTAAGTTTGCATCCGTATTCACTACTCCAAGAGGAGCATCGATAATGTGTCAAATTTGATATTAAAATTAAATCAAAATGCAATTACTAATTGTCTTAGTTGATAACAATCTAGCAGCAACAAGAATATAAATTTATGATTTTAGTTTTCCATGTTTCTGATAGCCACTGTAGTATAAGAGTATACTATACAAATTACAAAGAAGAACTATGCTTTGTTTAACCTACAAAATTTTAAGTCATTTGGATTTTAGTCACCTTGTCTATCAAGCTATGAGTCATCTATGGTACCCAACAAATCTTTGTTGCATCTCATCAATTTTTTAGTGTCTTTAAGACTAACATTCTAATGTGCAGCTAGAGTTCATTAACACACAAGAGAGTCCAATCCTTATAATTGGTGATTAACCCTACCATAAGTCCCACAAAAATCATTTTGTAAACATGACACAACCAATGCTTGCTGCTCATCAACTGAAAATCATTACATTTTCTATTTTATTCTCCTCTTAACTTGCATTTCCCTGAAAAATATTTCACTTTGGTTAACCTTCCCTTGCTTTTACAATAGTTTTAATTTGAGTTTCTAGTTTGTAATGTCTCAATGGATTATGCGGGTGTTTCCTCCAATAAAATTTGAGGCATTAGACATACCTTACTGGCAATTGTCTATTGAATAACAATATTGTGTGAGGAATACGTGATTGTGCATTTTAAATTTTAAATTTCAAGTTTATAAGGTTCTATATATGACTTATGATACATAGCTGACAACCTGTGCAACTTATCTATCTGCTGATCATACATAAAACTAATATAAAATAATAAATTTGACTAAAGTTTTATATATATATATATATATATATAAAATTTTACTTTTATTCTGTTACAAATGTAGCTTGATATAGGCAACTCAACTATTAGAGTATAAGATGATTTTTCCTTGGGCAAACATCTCTTTTAACATCTGTTGCTGATGTTGCTTCATACCATTGCTTGAATAATTTTCATTCATATCGAGAAGCTTCCATACACACAGTTGTAGATCCATACTTTGACTCTTCTAATTTTCTACAATTTAATTACAACAAACTATGAAATAGGGAAATGGATATCCGTGCTATGTCACTATTAAGAGGTCAAAGATGGAGTCCTTAGGATATATCAACTATAGAAATTAAAGGCTATTAGGAATTTGTGAGTGGCATTCAAATGGTATGAAATGGTGTTGGGATACTTTTCTCCTCATTATTGTGGGGGAAACGAATAGACAATTGAACAATATTGTACCATTGAACAAAAAATAGAAAAAAAAAAAGTTTGATATCATTAAGATTGCAAATGAGTAAAAGAGCATTGCTGGTAATTTCAAGGATGAAAGCAATGCAGGACGTATGTAAAATGAGATACAAATCTATTAAAATGTAACCTTTGGACAGATTTAAGGCAAGAGTCTACAATGATAAAATGTGAGCATTTATTCATAATAAATATTTTATAATTTTTTTCCTAATAATATGAATTGAGTATCTTCATGTTATTATTAAAAAAAAAAAAAAATGAGAATTGAATGTAAGATATTTTAGAAAATATAGTTTTAAAATTATATTGACATTTTAAAATGTGAATTTTTTAATAAGAGTATTAATTTTTTCTAATTAAATATAGAAACATTTTTTATTCTACTTTAATTAATTACATTTTGGAAATATTATAAAATTGAAAAAATATTTAAATTTTAGAAACATCATAAAATAGAAAATCACGATAAATTTTGGAAATCTTACTATTTACCAACTACTATATTTTTAATATAATGTGTATCTTTACACACCACTTATTGTTGCAAGTTATGTTTAAGCTATAGGACCATTCACAAAACCACATATTTTGTGTTGTAACTCATTTTGCTTCTTATTTTATAGCATTATTGGCGGTGTAAAAAATCTTTTTCTTTTTCATTATCATTGAAATATATGATTGTCCTCACTTCATCTTTTTAGCACAATTTGATTAGTTTTGTTAATGCCTTTCTTTTTATCATCTTGAAATTTATCTTGATATTAACCACCCTATTTGGGTTCCACAATGTGATCTATTTTGTCAATACCATTATCTTGAAAATCATCTTGATTTTGGTCACCCTTTTGTGGTTCCACAACACGTTCCATTACATGAATATCATTGTTTTCATTATCTTGATTTTGATCTCTCTACGTGGGTCTTTTTATTTGACAAAGGGATCTCCATCTCATAATACACATGTTAAACCTGTCAATTTATCCTATGCCTTGGCTAATTAATGTCATATATTTTGTTGCATGCACATGTGCCTTCCAAAGAAAAATAAGTACTAATAAATCCTCAAGAAAAAATGCATAATCACGTATTCCTCACACAATATTGTTGTTATTCAATAGACAATTGCCAGTAAGGTATGTCTAATGCCTCAAATTCAAGTGGAGGAAATACCCACATTATCCATTGAGACATGCACAAAGTTGTAAAATAGAGGTAAACTCAATAAGAGGAATCTTATTTCTAATGTCTTTTTATAAATTCACAATAAATATATGATGTATATCAATATTAGATAAAATAGTAGGTTAGCTTGATTGATTATTGATTTATACATATTTGAATATATCTAATGTCAACTATTATGTTGGTGTTCACCATTTTTTCTATTGTATCTATTGTGTATTACATTGTGGGCATCTATTATGTTTATGTTGCATGAAGATGATTGTTAAAGATGTATTTTGTGGATAAACTATTAGTAACATGCTTTGTCTACACAACTTGAATTTTATATATATGTTAATTGTAACTTGACGAAATTTGGTTATCTTTAATGACAAATCGAACCATCCTTCTAACCTTCCACAAAATTGATCAAAAATTACCTAGTTGATGAAACTAAAAGGAATTCCAAACTGCAATGTGTGAACTTTATGCAATATTTATGCATGGACCACTATTCATTTGAATTCTTAATTAATAAAAAAAGGAAAATAATTGTATTCTAATTAAATGAGTTTTAAATAGTTTAAAAAATCTTGTGAACATGCAAAGTTTGACCAAGCAATAAACAAGAATTCCATGAAAACAACTAAAGGTTTTCTTAAATTCTCACAATAGAATCAATGGGTTTCAAAATATATTTGGACAACCATCTTCTATAGACTTCTACCTTTTGCTACTATCGGCATACCCCTTTCTCTTTCGAGTGCAAGTGCTAGTTAATCTTTTTGTAGAAAGTTTATTTAATTTTACATACGTTTCTTTTGATCTTTTAACAATTTGAAATAAATCTATTGATAACATAAAAAAATCCAATCTTATGATTTCTTAAAGCTCACAAAATATTTCCCATAACATATTTGTGACGAATGCTATGTCCTCCATCATTTGAATTGACTAATACCCACCCCTTCTAGCCTACTTGCCTCATGTCCCATTGAGCTGTTTAAGTACATTTTCTACTTAAATTTAAACAAGTAGTGTCCCATCCAACTTTCAATCATTAAAAAAGTATTAAATTAATTTTTTTTTCCTATTTTAAAATTGCCGTTATAATTTAACAATTGAAATCAAACATTCAAAAAAATATAGAAGGGTTGAAAATAAGCAGTGAATGGGATCCACTTCCTTTATAAATTGATGCCCACTTTCTTTAAACAAATTTAAATCTTTCAAATCATAGAAGGGAAATTATATTCAAATAATTTTAAATGCTTTGAAGATAAACTTTCTGATAAGATCAGTTGACCATGAGTTCGCAAACCAAACCAGGAATGAATAATAAAAACCAGACATAATTTTTTAAGAAAAACCTCTCTTAGAGCAGTCAAGACTGTTGTAGTTGATGAACATGCCCCTTTCCATCAAGACCTTTGATGAAGAACTTTTGCAGGTACTCTTTCCATGAGGAACCCTGATACAAAGCAGGATGCTCTTTATCAATCAATGCTGGAAGAGGAGAAATAACAGCTTCATCATGTGGATGACAAAACATGGCCCATGAAATCCTTGCTTTCTCCTTGTTTACTACACTCCTGTGCTCCACGCTCTTGTATCTCCCATTGCTCACTATCTACAAAACAAACACAAAATCTTGGAAAATATTCTCAACATCAATATAATAAAAGAATGGAAAACTCAAATGCAAATTTTGGTACCTCCAATGCATCAGCAATGTTAACAATGAGGGCGCCAGGGGCACTTTGAACATCAACCCAATTCCCATCCTTTCTAATTTGCAGGCCAGGGGTTTCATCATGCAGAAGAAATGTAAGTACATTGGGATCAGAGTGAGGAGAAAGTCCAAGTACAATTTCTGGCTGAGGACATGGTGGATAATAGTTAATCCTAATATGCATTTCTTTTAATCCCTCTCCACCCATTGCTTTGTTTATTAGGTTTTCATCTTCTAATCCCAACCCTCTGCTCAACACCTGCAGCAAAAATTTCCACAATTTGTATATCTCTCTTGAGTATTCATCCATAACCTCCCTGCAAATAACATGAAAACTCTATAAATATCAAATTTTATGCTTTTTGTTCCTTTAAGAACTATATACCCATAAGAATTTCTTACAGATAAGCTAACACCCACAAAAGAAAATGATGATTTGAAGAGAAGAAAACCGTGTACGTGAAATCAGAAGGCTTTTGGGGCCATTTGGACATATCCCTTCTTTCAGCCGGCCAAGCAATGTTCCAATAAAAATCTCCCCAGTCCAATTTGGCATCCGGGGAATACCCAAGTTTATTTCCATACCCAGGTTTTCCAGATTGTTCTGTTTTGTATTTTTCCTTTTCTTGCAGAGGAAGATCAAAGAAGGTCTTGCCCATGGATTTCATGCGAGAGATGAGAGACAGTGGGACTCCATGATTGATGATCTGGAAGAAACCCCAGTTTTGTGCAGCTGTTGAGATGGCTGCAATGGTGTCTTGATGAAGATGATGTTGGGCTCCCTGCAAGTCAATGATAGGAATGTGTGTGTTGCATGGCTTGGAGGGCTCAAGATCAGATCTCACATAGTGGAGAGGAACACTTTGGATTCCACTCTCTGCTAGCGTCTGAACTCTTGGTATGCTATCTCGCCTCTCCATTATCGAAGGATTGCTTCCACATTGAGGCGTGCAGACATAGGCTTAGAACATTTGACTTTTGCGGGAGTGCCAAGGGCTTCTATTTCTTCCTTGGAATAGTGTTTGTCTTTCTTTATTCAAATAGTGTATATTATAAGTAGTGTATATTATGTTTATATCTTTAATATATAAATTTATTATAATTTCTTATTCATTGATGTTTAAATTTCAAGGTGGGTTGTTAATGAGTTCTTAGTTTATTAGTGTAGTTGAATTATTCTTTATGAGCCCCTCGGATATCTTGTTACTTGTGCAAGACTCTAAATAAAAATAAGGGATGAAGTTGGAGTTGAATTTAGTGGAATGGTCTTGTATTAAATAGCTTAAGTAGTTTTAATTGTGAGATACATACAATAAATTTACACTCAAAGTATTGAATAATAATGATGTCTTCCATTATTTCCTAAAGAGTGCTTAATAACAAACACTTAAAAACAAACTAAGTAATGAAGGTGGATCAAGATCGATTAGATTTTGTGTCCCAACCATTGAAAATAACAATAAATATTAGATTCTTATATTTTAGAACAATTAGAGAAAAATAAAATTCTTAAAAGGTGAGAGAATTAACAAAATTCAAAAGGAAAATATATAAACTTCTACTTAAACTAGTAATAAAATGATGTAGATTGATAATCAACAAAACTAACATAAACAACTAACTTATGTTAAAAATTCATATAGACCTCAACCTCCTAAATTCCTTCTTTTCTCATTATGTTAGAATACTACCAAAATTTTCTAATTAGATACTGCATGATGAAAGTTAACTCTATTGAAACACATAATTAGTCCTTCATAATATTAAATATCAATTCCTTTATAAGGATTTGCACCTAGTATTTATAAATGTAAAAAGTTGTAAAGTGCTTCTACCTAGTATTTCACCTTATTCTATATTTGAGAGAGATTTCAGGATATGTGCATTAAGTTAATTTTCATAATTTTCTTGAAATTATTGGTTAAATTTAGATCTAAATTTTAAAAAAAAATCTAATATACTAAGTTTGAAAATTAATATATAACATATTAACATAAAATATGAATTATATTAGAAATTTTGCAATTCTTTGAAAGATGTCTTACAAAAGAATGCAAGTTATAAAATTTGAATCATTTAAAATAAAAACTCTAAGACTTTAAAGTGGCACATGATTTGATTGAAGAAATTGTAGAAGAAGAATTATTTGGTAAATTTAAGGATTGCACTATCCTTTATTCTGCAATAGTGAGCAGTCAAGCCCATTAGAATCTAGACCCCGAACTTTTTGTTCTACACTAGAAGTCAGTATTTATGAAGATTCTCTAGATGAGGTTCAAGAGGAGTACATCCACAATACTACATGGATGGAGAAGAGGCATCACTGATTGATCTCAAGGATAGTTTTGATTTTTCAAAGATTGTCCATTGGAGGCAGTTGGAAAAAAGACACCCAGGCCTAAAGGGAGAAAATCCAAGAGCATTAGATCTAAAGAGGAGATTGAGGTTGGTATTCAATCTACCATAGTAGAGAAATTTGCAAATCTAAGATGCTCTGTGAGAAGAACCAAGCATTCTTCTCGACTATAATGAAGCTGATTTCATGGAATGTTAGAGGCATCAATGCCTCTGAAAAAAGGATTAGGGTCAAACAACAACTTGACTCTTTGCAAGCAGACATTCTTCTATTGCAAGAAACAAAATTATCAAATGGGAATTACCTTAAGACAGTTCAAAGGTGGCCTAAATGGCATTCAACCCATAGTCAGAGTATTGGTGCATGAGGGGGACTTGCAACCCTTTGGAATCTTAAGATAGTTATTGGATAGTTAGTTTTCCAAGGACCAAATTGGAAGCTCCTAATTTTTCAACACTATAATTTGTCTTTTGTGCTCTTTAACATATATGGTCCATCCTCCACTGTTGATAAAGCCAGGCTATGGAAGCAAATATCATATGTGTTTCAAACACTTGAAGATCAAAACATAATACTAGGAGGAGATTTTAATGCAATAACATCTTTACATGAGAAGAAAGGTGGTATTTTCCCCCCACCTAGAACAATGGAAGACTTTGTGGCTTTTATAAATGATAATGATTTATTTAATATTATTCTATCTAATGGTTCCTTTAGATGGAACAATAGTAGAGATGGCTTCTTTCAAATTGTGAAATGATTGGATAGGTTCCTTGTTTCATTTAGCTAGAAATTCTGGAAGTATGTTCTCTCTTCTAATATTCTTACATATACAGCTCTTGATCATTTTCCTATTTTGTTAAATCTTACGAAGGAGCCTGATAATAAATCTTCTAGAATATCTACTTTTAAATTTGAAAGTATGTGGTTCAGACATCCACATTTTTTACCTCTATTACAACAATGGTGGGTGAGTTCTCCACACTATGAGGGCACTAGAATGTATTGCTTCCATTGAAAAATGTAGTATGTGAAGGGAAGGATCAAGCATTGGAATAAATATGTTTTTAGAAATATTTTCTACCAAAAAGATCATGTTGGAAAATAGTTACAAGTGATCAATGAACATGTGATTGTCAATGGATTGGATTTGGAAATTTTTAAAAATCAAAAGAATCTTAAAGTTGAATGGAAAAAGCCATGCAAGAGGGAAGAGGTGTTCTCTAGACAGAGATCCAAAGAACTTTGACTTAAAGAGGGTGATAAAAATATGAAATTCTTTCACATGTTAGTTAAAGAAAGAAGGGCTGCAAATACTATTTTTTTAGATTGAAGAAGCTTCTTCGGGAAGATTACTTAAAGAATCTCAGAATATTAAGGCTGAGGGGGAGAATTTTTTTTAGAACTTATTAGCTCCATAGATTGTACTCTCTTCATCTTACAATTGTGAACATGATTTACTTGATTCTATCCCAACACTAGCTACTAGAGAAGATAACATAGAGTTAATGGCTCCATTCACTTTGATGGAATTATAGAATGTTGTCTTCTCCTTGCATCTAGAAAAACCTCTAGGCCTTGATGGATTTACAACACTTTTTTCTCAAAAATGTTGGGATGTGATTGATTTTGATCTTCTTGTAGTGATTGAAGAATCTCATAAAAAGGATCCATGTTAAAGAATTTCAATACTACAAACATTTCTCTGATCCTCAAGACCAAAAATCCTCGAACACTTGCCAAATTTAGACCCATTTCATTGTGCAATACAATGTAAATTTTTTTACAAAGGCAATATACATGAGATAACAACATATCTTAACTAAAATTATATCACCTAAGCAAGGAGGCTTTGTTCCAGGTAAAGAAACAATGGAAGGGGCCATTATTGCACATGAAGCCCTATACTCTATTCATTCCACTCAATCTCCTACTGTGATGATCAAACTTGATATGAAGAAATATTATGATTAGGTGCAATGGTCCTTTTGTTTAAAGTTCTCCAGAAGTTTGGATTTGACTCAAAATGGTGTAAGTGGATCAAGTCATGTACCTCAGATGCCTTCTTTTGAGTTATAGTAAATGGTGCCTTCTGTTCAATCTAGACAAGGTGTACAACAAGGTGATCCATTATCTCCAACACGTTTTATCTTTATGGTAGAAAATTTCAATAGGATTATAAAAGCTAAGCTAGATCAACTAAGATGGGTTAGTACTCAGATTGAAGGTTTTCTTTCAGAATCACTCACTCATTTTTTGTAGATGATACTTTGCTTTTTGGAAAAGCCAATATTCAGGAAGCTAAGGAAATTAAAAGTAATTTAGACTTGTAACTGGAAGTTTCGGGGAAAAGGGTGAATGCTCAAAAATCTAAAGTATTCCTATTGTTTACTACTCCAGTGATCTCCAAAAAATTGTTGAATATTCTTGGTTTCCATCAAGGACTGCTACCATCATTATATCTTGGTATCCCTTTATTTTTTGGCATTAATAAAGCTATATTCTGGAAATCAATTGTGAACAAGATCAAGAGTAGGATCTCTAATTGGAAACACCAATGCCTTACTTTATTTAGGAATATTTTTTTGGTCAAATCAGTCTTAACTTCTATTCCAAACTATACTATGTCCATCGTTAAAGCCTCAACTAGTATTATAAGACAGGTTGAAAAATTATAAGAGGTTTTATTTGGAACATCAATTTGAATAATGAGAAGAAAGTCCCTTTGATACTTTTAAAGGAAATGATTTATGAAAAATATAGTGCTGGAATTGGTTAATACGACATGAGCAAGAGAAATATGTCTTTTGGCACCAAAATTGTATGGAAAATGTTTAGGAAGCCCGAAAGTATATGGTGTAAGATTATGCAAGAAAAAAATTTAGAATCCTCAGATCCTAATAGGATTATAACCGCATGTGGAACTTTATGATATTGTCTAGAGACATCATTACAAAATTTGTCTCCTGGGAAGTGCACAATGGGAAATCAATGAAATTCTAGGAGGACTCTTGGTATGGTTTGCCCCCAGTATCACTTGGAAATGATTTGAAAGATGTCATTTACATTATTAATGACAATTGGAGTGACTATTTGATAGACTATGTCCTGGTTGTAGAAAGATTTTCTGTAAAGTTCTATGGAAAGACCCTTTCACTTTACCAATTTCTCATAGATGCTTTGATTTGGGCTCCTACACCTAATGGTGAATACTACATTAAGGCTGGTTATAGAGCATTGAAATTGGTGGAGCAACATGAAACAAAGCAATGAGAATTTTCTCTCTGCTAGAACAATGTTGTTTTGCCTACAGTAGGTTGCTTTGCTAGGCTTGCACTTCGAAAAAGAATTTTAACCAGTGATAGGCTTCACAAACTTAATATTTCACAGCCTTTTCAATGTGTCTTATGTAGTGAAATTGTGGAAAATATTGATCATTTATTTGTTTGATGCTCTTTTGCCACATTTTGCATACCTATAGAGAAGACAACATTGCTACTAGTTTATTAGCAAAATGGGGGTCTAATGGTATCAATCTTGATTCCAAAAGACTAAGTATTTATGTGAATGAGTTTCTAGAATTAGCACATTTAATTGAAAGAGTTAAAATATAAAATGACTCAATTTATTGACTTAGATTTTCTAGATACTTTTGGATACATACAGACTTGATATTGAATGTTTCACATTAATACGTGAATAACTTTATATAACCTCACTTTCCCTTACAACAACTACTTACATGAGTAAATTCCTAGCAACTATATTGAACTAATTTATTTATTTAATCTAATCTTAGAAACTAACTTAATTTAATGTATTAAATCCAACATTCCCCCCTTATTACATTAATCCAATAGGAGTGAAGTTGTAAAGGTTTTAACCAGAAACTTTTATGAAGCTACTTTCACCAATTTTCTTCATTGGATCCTTTGATGAAATGCTTAACCAATCTTCACTTATTGAAGTACATTTTTTCTCTACAACTTTAGATTACAAACCCTAAACTTGTCCTCTTAAGTAGATTTCATATCTCAACTTCAGACTATAAATCTTGAAGTTGTCCTCATAATTAGATTGTTTCCACCTCCCTTGCACAATGAGACACAGTTCCTCCAAAATTTCACATCTCCTTGGACTGTGTCTAATGCCTCCTTTGGTGTTGCACATGAGATGCCTTTCCTCTAAAATTCCACATCTCCTCTGAGTGTGTCTAATGCCTCCTCAAGTGACGTAGAAACAATCACCACTAATATGTCTGCACATAGATGCCTTTCCTCTGAAAGTTGACATCTCCTCCGCGTGTCTCTAACAACATTCTTCAAATCTTGCCCCTCCTCACTCCATAGAAGGAAAATCATGCAACCAAGCCCCCTCTCTTCTTTAGGGACACGATTCTATCAAGTCCCTTCTTCTCTTGAGGGATGAATTTGCCAAGCCTTGTCTTTATAGGTACACAAATAGTTGCTTCCCAAGCAATAATCATATCTTAGCGAGAAGCTAGCTCTAGGTGATAAAAATTCTCCAACCTCCATTGCCTCCAACATCCTATCTTCAATATAAAATTGGAGAAGATCTCATCTAAAAAAGTTAGGGTCTGGTCATCCAAAACCCATTAAAAGAACTCTTCTCCCCATTGATCAACCCACTCTAATAACAAATGAAAGAGCTAACATATAAAATGACTCAATTTATTGACTCAAATTTTCTAGATACATTTAGATACATACAGACTTGATACTGAATGTTTCACATTGATATGTGAAAAACTTTATATAGCTTCATTTTTTGTAAATATTAAATCAAGCAAAGAAATAGAGCAAAAAAGATGAATACACGAACACAAGATTTATTGTGGTTCAACAAAACTTGCCTACATCCGTACTCAAGTAGGGAATGCTTTATTATGAGTAACCAATACAATTACATGGGCTGCATAAATCCATTATATAGAACTCTACAAATACAGAGAGTCAAGGGAGAATGAATAGTCAATGATTGTTGGGCTTCATATCCCAACAATCTCCCTCGTGAAGTCCAACCGGTACACCCATGTGCATTAGCATCCTTTCTTCCCAATCCATATCTTTTAGAACAACCAAACCTTGAGAAGATCTTAAATTTTCCAGAATATGTTCCACCACACTCCAAAAGAGTCTTCTCCAAATCAAATCAGAGTCAAAAATATCTCCTCTCAATTGCAACCCTTTGCTTGCATAATTTGCATCATTTTTATGGTTATTCTCATTTAAGAAAACATAATTTCCATTATTATTATTATTATTATTAGCTATTGAGGTCTTGCTTGAGCCACCTAAAACACCATAGAACTACATTTTATTTCCACAATATGTAGTTGAGAATAATATGTTAGGTAGAGTATTACTCTGTGAGTTGAAGCCATGGGTTCTTTGAAGCACTTGATAAAAGCCTCTTCCACCCATGCTAATTACTGAATTTTCCACATAATTGACCAACCTTTCCATGTCAATATGACTATTGTGATATGTTGGGAGTTTTGAATCAGAAAATGCCTAGTTTAATTTCTCTGCAATATCATTTTTGTCCTTTGATAGTCTGATTGGCTCCCTATAATTGATAAATGCCTAATGCAATTTCTTTAAAATAGTATTTTCACCCCTGATAGATTCTTTGGTCTTTGAGTCCTTACAAACATTCTCATCAGTAACACATGAGAACAACATGTCCTTGGCTACAACTTCTAGTGTTTTATTCATTGCAGGCTATGTATGATAACGTGGACCAATAGTTTGGACTCCTACATTTATTTCATCATGTGGAGGATTGAATTCAACATTCACAATATGAGTCTCTAATCCATAATTCATTGTGGATTGTAATGGATAATTAATTCCACACATTGTGCCTCTGTGTGGTGAGTGACCTAGAATAAAATCTTCATTGGAAGATCGATTCATTCCCTCTCTACTCTACATTAGTGACAAGGTTTGAGTCCTTGGTATGTGCAATGAGTTGACTTGCTCATCATTCTCCATGGGGAAAATATTTTCCTCATATGAAGCCTCTAAAATTGGGTCATGTGAGGCAAGCATGTCACTGTGGGGTATACTATGGAGAGATTGGAACTTGTGCGACCAAGCCTAAGATGAATTTGGGTTCTACACATATTGAGAATAGGGAATCATATTATTCCCCATAGCATCCATTGGACTCCTTTCACAATGCTGAGGAGATTGTGTCTTCCTTTCACAACATTGAAGAGGTTGTCTCTGGCCTGTGTCCTCCCAGTTTTGTTTTCCACATTGGGGGCTCTCAATGGGTAGAGAAGTAGTATGTTCTCCACTTATGACTTCCCCAAGCTGGTCATCATCCAACATCCCAACAATAGACCTATCCATTTCATGTTTTTTTGGGTGCCTATTCATCTACCCCTTCACCAAGTTACAACTTTGGTTATTGTTGTCCCAATTTGATCTGCCAAACAACATAGAGCATCCTTTGATTTTATAGTGAAAGTTACCATCTTTCACATGTGAAGGAGAATCCAATCTCTCACCAATATCTTATGAGATGCTTCACTTGGCTCACCTTGAGCTCTTCTATCTTTAGAAGAAAAAATTGACAGTGCCTCCTCTTCTTCAGGATGAGCAACAATTTACACCTCTTGACCTTCTCAGTCGATATACAGGCCTCTCCTTGGGCCCCCACCAATAGCCTATGCCTAGCCACATATTTTCAAGCTACATCATCCTCAACTTGAGAGGCAACTTTCACATTAGTTTTGACCTTAGACTCTAATGACAATTCTTTTGAACCTTCATTGTTTATAAAACTAGAATCTATCTCTACCTTCAACATAGGGAAAAGAAGTTAGAAACTTGTCTTACGAGGCCAACTATTGTTCTCGATAAATGTCATAGCTACATTGATTGCAAAAGGAAATAATTCCATCTTTTGTCTCATCTTCAGGTGATTTCTCCTCTTTTTTCCAACCATCCCACCAGCGTACACGATGTTCCTTTCTTACTTTCACATACACAACATCTCTTTCTAAATTATCAATAAACTTGTTGATAATAAAATCAACTTCATCTTCTTTCATCTATACTCAACCTCACCAAGCTCTCATACCAATTGTTAATATTAAATCAAGCAAAGAAACATAATAAAGAAGATGAATACATGCACACAAGATTTATCATGGTTTGGAAAAACTTGCCTATGTCCACACTTGAGTAGGGAATACTTTATTATGAGTAACCAATACAATTACATGGGCTACATAAAGCCATTATATAGAACTCTACGAATAGGGGAGTTGAGGGAGAATGAACAGTCAATGACTGTTGGGGGTGAACCACAATACTAGGTACCACTTTTGGGGGACGAAGGAAATTGTGAAATGGTGCAAAATTCGCATAACAAATCTTACTTATGTTCACGTGAACTTACTAACCATGTTCGCACAAACATATTAACTTTAAACAAGGAATGTTCACGCAAACATATCTTGTTAATATGTTCACGCGAACATATTTTAATGATGATTTTGAGACTAAAATGTCATTTTTATGCTTTTCCTATTCATTTTTATAGCAAGGTGGATTTGGTTTGAATGTTGGGGTGAAAATATTGGACTGGTAAGTGAGCAACATCACTTTGCATCATTCTCCTCTAGATTTTAGTCATTGCGCTATTTCGGGTATGTTTATATGTTATTATTTGAATGTTTTTTATGTTTTGAAAACATATTTTCACGTTTATTTAATATTTTTATTGTTTATTTATCTTAGTTAATTCTATTAATTTATCATTTTTAATTTTTTGGTATTTGTTAGTTATATATGAATTTTATTAGAAAATACATAAGAAATTATTAAAAAAAATTAGTGTAGAATATTATAAAAATATTAATTTAGCATTAGAAAATAAATTTAGAAAAAAATTAGTGTTAAATCAGATAAATATTAGAAAATATTAGAAAAATAATAGTCTAGAATATTAGAAAAACATTAGAAAATGTTAAAAAAATGTTAATCTAGAATATCAAAAAAATATTAGTGTAAAATTAGGAAACAAATTTAGAAAAATATTAGTTTTATTAGAAAAACATTAGAAAAAACAATACATTTATATTAGAAAAACATGAGAAAATATTTTAAAAAAACACTAGTCTAAAAAATATTAGAAAAATATTACAATATATTAGAAAAACATTACAAAATATTTTTAAAAAAATGGTGTAGAATATTAGAAAACAAATTTAGAAAAATATTAGTTTTATTAGAAAAACATTAGTTTAATTAGAAACAAATTTAGAAAAATATTAATTTTATTAGAAAAATATTAGAAAAGTCAAATTTAGAAAATATTAGTTTAATTAGAAACAAATTTAGAAAAATATTAGTTTTATTAGAAACACATTACATTTAAATATTAGAAAAACATTATAAAATATGTTTAAAAATATTAGTATAGAAAATATTAGAAAAATATAAGAAAATATTAGAAAAAATATAAGAAAATATTACATAAATATTACAATTTAAAAAAAAAAAAATTATTCTAGAAAATATTAGAAAAACATTACAAAATATTAAAGAAAAGCATTATAAACTATTAACAAAATTAGTATAACATTAGGAAACAAATTTTGAAAAAAATTGTTTTATTATAATAACATTAGAAAAACATTAGTGTTAAATTAGATAAATATTAGAAAATATTAGAAAAATAATATGCTTTAATATTAGAAAAACATTAGAAAATATTAAAACATTAGAATATTAGGAAAATAAATTAGGATAACATTAGGAAATATTAGTATTTAACATTAAAGAAAATAAATTAGTATGTACCATTACAAAATATTTGAAAAAACATTACAAAATATTAGAAAAACATTATAAAATATTTGAAAAAAAATCACAAAATATTAGAAAAAGCATTAAACAAAATATTAGAAAAACATTATTAAAAAAAAAAAAGTGTAGAAAATTAGAAAATATTAGAACTCTATCTCCAACCCTTTAACCCTAACCCTAACACTAATCCTAACTCAAACTCTAACCGTAATTTCTAACACTAAGTCAAACTCTAACCCTAATCTAACTCTAGTGTGAAAACTCTTTAACCCTAATCTAACCCTAGAGTTCTATAACTAAAATCCTAATCTAACCCTAGAACTATAACCCTAATCGAATTAGATAACTCCAACCTAACTCTAACCATAACTAAGACCCTGATCTAACCCTAAAACTTAAACACTAATCTAACCCTAACTCAAACTCAAGCCCTAATTTAACACTAACCCTAACTAACCCTAGAACCATAACTATAATCTAACTCTAACTAGAAAACTCTAGTTCCAGGAAGAATCTAACCCTAACCCTAATCTAACCCTAACTAAAACCCAAATCTAACCATAACTCTAGAATTTAAACCCTAACCAAACCCTATTCTAACTCAAACCCTAATCAAACCCTAATCTAACCCTAACCAAACCCTAATCTAACTTGAAAATTGTAATCTAACCAAATCTAACCCTATAAATCAAACCCTAACAAAACCCTAACCAAACTTAAACCCTAATCATACCCTAATCTTTAACCAAACCCTAATCTAAATCATACCCTACTCATACCCTAATCTTTAACTGAAACCCTAATCTAAATCAAACCATAATCAAACCCTAATCTAATCCTAACTAAAAACTCAAACCCTAACCAAACCCTAACCAAACCTTAACCAAACCCTAACTCAAACTCTAGAATCTAATCATAACTAAAAATTGAAACCCTAATCTAATCCTAACTAAAAACTCAAACCCTAATCTAACTCAAACCCTAATCTAAATCAAACCCTAATCATTAACCATTATCTAATCATAACCCTAGAAATCAAACCCTAACCAAATCTTAATATAACTCAAAGCCTAATCAAACCCTAAAATCTAATTCAAACCCTAATCTTTAACTCAAAATCTAACTGAAACCTTAATCCAAATGAAACCCTAATGAAACCCTAAAATCTAACTCAAACCCTAATCTTTAACTCAAAATCTAACTCAAACCCTAATCTTTAAGTCAAAATCTAACTCAAACCCTAATCTTTAACTCAAAATCTAACTCAAACCCTAGAATCTAAATCAAACCCTAATCATGAACCTTAATGTAACTATAACCCTAACCAAAACCCTTTAATCTAACTCAAACCCTAATTTAACTCAAACCTTAAGTCAAACCCTAGTCTAATCTTAACTGAAAACTCAAACCCTAACTCTAACACTAACTCTCATGTATGAAATTACATATCTTTTAAATAAAAATTTGTGTACTAGATTACATGTATATGTATATATATGTGTATTTACAATATATATTAGCTCCATCATTGTAGACATGACTTCACACGATCAGCCTGCTCATTATCCAGAGGGTGATGAGGCTCTTGTTGTGACTCCTCTTGATGCGATTCCTGCTGCAACTACTATTATAGCTCTTGATATAGTTCATGGTGCTACTCGTGGTGGCACTCATGGTGGGGCTTGCACTACAACTCATGGTGGGGCTCATTTTGTGCCTCATCATAGGGCTCGTGGTGGGGCCGCTTGTGTTGTGGCTCTTGGTGTGGCTCCTGCTGTAGCTCCTAGTGTGGCTCCTGGTGTGGCTCCTGCTATAGCTCCTAGTGTGGCTCTTAGTGCAGCTCCTGCTAGAGGTCTTGCTACGCCTCCTCTTGCACCACCTCCATGCATTGATATCAATGCATTATTTGCATTTGTAGAGCAGGAGGTGCAGATATTAGAGAAGTCTATATTGTCCTCCGATGATGGTTTATATAGATATATATGTATGACTATATGCAGGAGTTTACAGGATCTCATTGCTAGATTTAGATCTCATCATTCATTTACCCCCGATGTATTAGCTACCATATCTAGGGAGCTTAGAGATGAGATTTTAGGGGATGCATCTTTTGATGACGTCAAGAGGGTAGCCCCCAAAGACATCATCAAATGAGATTTTTTTCATCCCATGAGGGTACACAGGGTAGGGTGAGAGGTTATCAAGTGACACTGTGTAGAGATCCTATTATCGCTAGTATGATCTATCCGCATTTCTTAGCCGCACATGGTTGTTATCCTAATAACGATTAGATACCTCTTTATTTTGCACAATAGTTGTATACTGAGTTCCACATAGGGTGCAACGTCAACTACTTAGACATTCCAAATTATTGCAAATAGGGGCGTGGTCAGATCGTAGATCGTGACCAATATCGAAGTGCACAATGCTAGCCACCTGCAGATGTGAGATAGTTCGTTGAACATATACTTCCGCCTGTGACTCCAACACTAGCACCTATTACATATAGAGTTATCATTGCTTCCCAGAGGGGAGCAATTGATAGTATTGGACACATTGCATCTGTGGCTCCTAGTATCACATCTAATTCTCTTGGTCACTATATTCACACTCGACGGATTCGTCTAGGTTGACCATCTTTAGAGGCATCCAATAACACTTCAGTCACCTCTACCGATGAGGCATATAGAGCTACTAGACTACCAGTACCAAGCGATGTTCGTGCTTTTTCAGGATAGCACACACATATTGATTTAATGCTATATTTTTTGGAGGATTTGTTTCAGAGTATCAATTATATTTTTGATACATAGGGGATACTAGTTCACTTAGTGATGGGCACCATTAGAGCCCCATAGTTCCATAGGCATAGACCACACTAGTGATAGTTTCTACATAGCATAGCTCACAACATTTTGTACTAGGCTTACGACACTCTACAAATGACTCTGGCATACGAGTTGGAGATGTCGATATCATATTTGAGGGCCTTGAAGATTTTGGTGAGTAGTTATGAGGGCTATCTAAGATTGATACTAGTCTGAGCATGGAATTTCCATTGTATATGGACACATTATTTTGACCCAAAACTGATTCTACACCATTACCCAACCAGTTACACACACCACTTCACTCATCATTACTAGCAGTTGGAGATTGTGGTGCTGAGGGTGGTTCAGTACGTGTTGGAGTTTTAGGAGATGATGTTGGTGTATTAGGATGGGATGTTGATAGTAGAGGTGCATTGATAGATGATACAATGGAGTTTGATGATCATCCTCCACCTCCTAAGACCCAGGTACACACACACATAAAATATTTTAAAATATTTTAAAAATTGAAATTAAAAAAACTAGTTTAGATAGATATTTAAAAGTTATAATAAATTGTGCAGGCATAGGTCACCGAGAACATATTGATTACATCTAGTGTTGGGTTAGGGCATGTATGTCAGAGAGAGGATTCTACTAAGACACCTAGTAGTGCTCAAGTACAGTTTTAAATAGTTTGTAAAGTTATTTATGTTTCAAAGTATATGCACTCGTATTCATGTACACATGTATATATATATATATATATATATGTTTAGATAGTTCTAATGTACATATATATTTGCAGGGCTTGGTTGTTACACCTCAGCCATAGGATGTATAGGAGACTTGATCTAAGGGTTGTTTTGTTCGTATGTGTCTTGAGGGGTCCCTCCAGTAGAAGTAGATTTATATATATTTTGATGCATTTATATATTGGAGACTTTGTATATTCTAGAGACTTACATACATGTATGTGTATTTTAGTAGCTTGATGACATGTACATTTCACTATTTATTTGACTATTTAGTACTTCAGTAGTTGGATGACATGTATATGACTTTTTATATTTTACGACATACATGTTTATTTGAGACTTACAGTTTGCATACGTATGCATTTTAGTGGAGATATTAGATTAGATGTTTATTCTTGAGACATACATGTATGTGTATATTTTTGTATTTTAGTAGAACATTCTTCATGAATTAGATTATAGATCTTAAACTTTAGATTTTAAAATAAATTAACCCAAATGATTTAGATTACAAATTTAAAACATTATATTTATTTGTAATCATTATAAAATAATCAATTAGTATGACTAAAGATGTAAATATTTGGTAAATCAATTAGTAGGACTAAAGATACAAATTTGTTAAATCAATTAGTAGGGCTAAAGATAAATATTTGTATGTACAACCTTCATCCATGGTAATTAATATTATTAAAATGTATGTACTTATGTACATTTAAAAACACATAATGAGATGAAATTCAATAGTTTGAAAAGAAGTTGATAAAAGAATTCTAACATATTTAATTATCTTTGATACACATCTATCTAATGACCGTGTAAGTTCCAACTAATTTGTATTGCCTATTTATATCAAGTTGTTATTATTATTCACCCATGGTAATTAATATTATTAAAATGTATACATTTAAAAACACATTAATAAACTAATCAACTAAGAGTATGATCCTACAATAAACTAACATTAATATATAGTTTTTTAATAAACTAATGATAAATAAGCGTATGATCCTACAATTAAAAACACACAATGAGATGAAATTCAATAGTTTGAAAAAAAGTTGATAAAATAATTCAAACATATTAAATTATCTTTGATACACATCTATCTAATTATTGTGTAAGTTCCAACTAATTTGTATTGCCTATTTAGATCAAGTTGTTATTATTATTCACCCATGGTAATTAATATTATTAAAATATATATATTTAAAAACACATTAATAAACTAATAAACTAAGAGTATGACCCTACAATAAACTAACATTAATATATAGTTTTTTAATAAACTAATTTGATAACATAATCTTTAGTTTAGGATGGTAATTAATATTATTAAAATGACACATTTATAAATTCCAATTATTCATTAGTAGGACTAAAGATACATATTTGTTTTATGTAGATAAAAATATGCTAGTAGGTAAGCCAATACACTATTTAAAAAAAATTCTAGAATATATAATATTCTTAATAACCTTCATCCATGGTAATTAATATTATTAAAATGTATACATTTAAAGGTCCTAAAATTTGATATATCAAGGCAAACAACTTTAAATCTAGTCAAATTATTATAAAATAAATCTTAAGAAGAAGTAATTTATCTAATTAAGATAATATTATTAAATTAATATAACATTCATCCCTTCTAATTTTCTACATTTAAAGGTCCCAAAATTTGATATATCAAGGCAACCAGTTCTTTAAACTTTATTCAAATTATTATAAAATAAATCTCAAAGGTTAGTTCAACCATGATATGCACTTATAATGTTGTAATATCTTCTCATGATCATCACTATCTAGTCTCCACTTGCGACGTGTGCACTTAAATTTGACTGGATGTAGACAAAGCTTGATAGCAACAACCATGTGGCTATATTGTAAAACCTTGTTATCAGGTTGATAATCAACAAAGTGTATTCTATGTTGGACTATTTTGTCTTGCTTCAAATATGTTCCCTATATCACAACAAAACTTGCACCACAAATTTAAATATTTTAAAATTTGATAGATATAAAGTTACCTAGATATTTATAAATTCATATATGTATGTGCACATGTGTATGTATAATACCTATGGGAAACAACATTTCATCACTTTCTTCAAGATCATATAGCTTTGTCCACTCTATAGTACCTTGCAATAAATAATAACTAACACCTTCATGATTTCTAGGCTCAGTAATTACTACAAAGACATCTCTTACAGAATAAGTATACATACATATGTATAGTATATATAAGACAATTCATTGATAATTAAATAACAAGTTGAGATTAATTTTTATTATACTTACCCACTTTTACCGATCTAGAGATATGATTATAATCATTAGAAATCAATGGAATATCATCAAAATTTTCATCATCTTTATCAAATGTATTGGTAACATCAAGTGGTACTGAAATCCATGCACCTATATATATACATGTTTGATTGATGCATTCTTGATAGTCTTCATTAATGTAGCTGTCACAAAAACATGAGTATTCTCTTGTCTTCAATGTCCAATTGTGATTATCTGTACTCATGACTAAATGTAAGGAATGTATCTTTTTCTTTTAACACCTGAGAGTTCATTACATTGAAAATATGGATTGTAAATTAAATTTAAACTTCAATGAATTATAAGATAAAACTTAAAAATGAAATTTTAAAATTTAATTGTATAAAATTTAAACAAATGTACACATCCATACCCGTTATCTCCCAAAAGACTCTATATGGTACCTATCGACTTGTTGTTGATGATGTCTTGACCTTGTCTGATGCAAAATGTGTATTACACCTTCAATAACATCATGTGCATCATTTATATGAACTCCTTGATAATTCATTTGATACTTTCATAGAGCACATTTGATGCAATCTCTAGCACCATCATGTTCACCTTTTCCATGCCCACTCTTGAAGAAATTTTATATGTGTTTTATATTCTCATTGTGATGATATCTATATAATGCATAAAATGGTCTAGATGATTTGAACTATGTGGCACATCCATTAGACCAAACATAATATTTATCAATATTTATGTCTCTTTCTTTCAAATAAGAAAAGAACATATTGAAGCAACGTTCTACATAGTGAATGTCATGTTCTTGATCATCACTTATTTAAAAATGATATTCCTTTTTAATGACCCATGTTTCAACTGTACTTTGAACATCATCCAAATCTAATTGTGCATGTCTATAACAAACATGTACCATAATAGTGACCTGCTTAGAAAAGAAATAATTTGATTGAATTGCTTTCTGATCAGTAAAGGAATAGATCTCTACAAAATCAATGACTAATACAATTTTTCCAAGCGGAAAATTATCTCTCAAAGTTTGAAACTATTGTGCTTGCCACTCTACAAAAAATGCATGATGAATATAAGGTTGAATCAAGTTCTTAAATATGTCCATAAATGTTACAACAGGTAACTCTTCTTTAACATATTCCAATCTTTTTGTCTCTTTCTCCAACTTTGTTTCATTCTTCACATACTTGTAACTTTTGCAATTCAATTTTTTTGTTGCATCAATATTTTCATTTTTCAAAGGAAATAGAGCCAATTCAGCACATGTTCCACATAATCCTTTGATGCAATTTATTTGACTAGATGGATCATTTATTTTGTCATATAGAATGGATGATATAAACTCAATTCTCCTACTAGGAAGAGTAGCATGAAAATCATATGTGTCTTTTGCAAACTTAGAAAAATACCTGATAGTGGAGATCAAACTCAATATGATGATGAAAACATGTTTCAAACACTTTTTTTGACCTCACAAAGTATAGCTTCAATTTTTTAAACATTGTTTGTCCAATTTCTACATTAGGATGTTCACTATAAAATGACACATATAACTCATACTGTGTTGTGTTCAACCAATATTTTGTATGATGTTTATATTGACCAGATGCAATCCTATATCTGATAACATCTCTACTATTTGATGAAGGATGAGTGTTATCAATCCAAAATAATATGACTAAATTTTTTAATCCCACATCAATCCTATCAGAATGAGGTGTTCTACACATGATTTCCCAATTGCCTTCCATAGTACTATCATCTAGAATTAATCTTCTCTTAACATATTATCTCATTGTTTTCCTACTAAAACCCATTTTAGATGAAATTGAAGATATTTATCTATTTTGGGTCATATTCTTATTTACAACAGACATCAACATCACTTTTCTTGTGATAGACTTATCTTTAGTTCAAGACTGTTTTCCTATGTTTCTCAAACCTTGTTTAACATTTCCAATCATATTAGTTTGCATGTTAGAAAATCTTCTCTTCTTTGATGTTGTGTCTACACCTAACAATTTCAATGCCTCTTACAACTTCTTTTGTGTAAGAAAAAGTGAAAGCAACTGATCTTGTTCAAGTGTTTCAATTTTATCAAATTTAATCATTATTTCTCTAATCTTCTTATTCATTGACCTTTTCTTAGATAAACTTAAGGGTTCAATAGTAGTTGCAAGTGTTCTCAATTTATCCACATCCATTCTAAGTAAATGATCTAAATTTTTATGAGAAATTCCATTCTTTATAGATTGGACAATATTTATGAGTTCGTCCATACTAGTTCCTACACCTGATCCTGACCCTTCTCTAACTTCTATTACTGAAATTTCTATAAGGAGCAATTTTGACCCTTCTCTAACTTCTGTTATTTGAATCTCTATAGGTAGTGATCTTGAACCTTCTTCAACATTCATTGTTTGAGATATTTTAGGTAGCATTCCTGACCCTTCTCCCATCTACACTTCTACTTTTGTTGAGCCTCCTTCAACATTTCCTTCACCTTGTTGATTGTTTGCAACAAACTTATAAATAAATCAAATTAGATAAAAAAAAAATATTGATACATAATTAAATTCAAGAGCATAAAAATAAATAAATTTTATATATATATATATATATATATATATATATATATATATAAAATTCGATGATAACGTGTCGTAGTCTTGTAAAGATTTCTTTGTTCTACTTCATCAGATCTCTTCCTTGCATATATGTTTTGCCTTCTTTTCTTGTTTCCTATCAAAAAAATTATAATTTTTTCTTTCCCTTGCCTTAATAAATTTGCAATAACTTTATAAAATTTTTGGAGTAACTTTAAAATTGTTGGTGTAAATAATTATTCACTATTTACACTTACTTAAGTTTACTTAGGTTAATGCATATTTTTATTATTTATTTATTAGCCACCTAGGAGTATGTGCACTCTTGTGAGTTGTCATGTTGACAACACAAGAGTCCACACCTCTTTTATGCACATGTTGTCTACAACATAGGAGTTAGCACACAAATTTAGCACATGGTGTCTACCTTGTCATTTTTATCCATTTATCTAGAATGATGGATAAGGAATGTGCTTAGTTTTCATGATACTTATCTTATCTCTTGGTTATTTCTAGAGACTTTCTAGGTGCTTCCTGAGAGGCCTTTATATACAGGCACTCCTAGTGTGTTTACATATCATATACTGAACATAGCAATGTATTAGGACATACTCTGATTAATTGATTATATCCATTTTTGGTCTATAGTTGTGCTTGTGTTTGAGTTCTTAATTCCTGGGTGAATTTTTTCCTAAGACAAATTCTTACATGGTATTAGAGCTCTTGGAGATTTTCTCATCACATAACCATTCGAGACCATTGTTGCTTCAACACCTCAGCCCAAATTTGGAGTACTATAGAAATTAGGAGCATCTAGAGCCAAATCTGACCTTGCCATTGCGTCCAAAATGCCGATTCAAAAAAAATCAGTATAAAGTTGCCTAACATAGGCCAAAGTCGATTATGAGGCATTTTTTTTTTTTGCAAACCAGCACTTGAAGGACTGATTTACAAAATTGGTATGATCATTTTAGATTTGTACATTTAATTTTTAGATTTGCATTTTTTTCATCTACATCTCTGCTATTTTTTTTGAATCTACATTATTTTCCAAAAATGTTTTGGCCATAGGGCCATAGGAGAGATTTTTTGCAGGTGAAGATTGAAGCTGATTGGTGTAAATCAAATATTTGCATCAGATTTCAAAGGTCCAAAAACCCCCAAATTGGTTTTTGTTTCATCCAAATCAGATATCTGAGGCAAAATATAGAGCCATTTATTTTTTTGAGGCGTGGCAGCAATTCAGAATAAATAACAGTAGCAACAATTTTCAAACAATGATATCTCCCTCATATGGACTCCTTTTTGTGAGCAATTTTTTTTTTGTTTTGGGGTAGGATTTCGTGATCTACACATTGGTGTAGGTAGTTTCAGATCTCTATTCTTGAATTTTTATGCAACTCACAAATCTCAATTTTTGCCACTTAAAATGCTTAGTATAGGCTCATCTGGACTCCAAATTAGGTTCCATTTTTTTTGAAAGTGCATTTTTTTTATCTACTTTCCAAATTTGAAATTAGATTATAGGTTCTATAGATAGAAATACTACTTTTATAAATAGGCCCTAAATTGGCAAGTGGCTACCAAGTGGCTAAATCATACATTAGGGGGGTTCTTTGATTCATTATTCTTGTATTTTGGGGGTTCATTGATTGATCTCATGGAGGAGTATTGTTTCACATGTCGCCATGGCATTAGACCCAAGTTGACAAAAAGAAACAATCACACATGGAGTGATACACTCTTTGATCATCTTAGAAGAGAGCATAAGGAAGTATTTTTTTATTTATGTTCCAACAGATTGATCTTTGGCACTGAAGAACAACCACTTGTTGGCAGATTGAATGTTATCATTTTTACCAGTCTCTCTTCTTCTAATTATTATAAGCTAGTTGCCAAGATACGGCCACCACATGATTATTGGATGTATCTTTGGGAGAAGTATGGAGATCCAACCATTCCTCCATTCCTAGAAGATATCTTACCTCCAGTTGTTGCTGCATCCTCTTTAGATGAGATCATACCTCTAGATGCTTTGGATTCAGTGCAGTAGGATCCTTTATGTCTTCCTACTCTACCTTCATGTGATGGCTTCCTTTTTGCCCTTGAAGGTCTGTTCATAGAGTCTCAGATTGAAGATGTAGGAAAAACTCTTAAGGATATTTGTCTTCTCTTTGAGGTAAATTCTTCATTCATTGCCGCAGTGACAAATTCATGTACTTCAACATAATAGGGTACACATGGTCTTCCAAGTGATGACTTCTTGACTAATATTTCAGGTTTATTCGTGGAGTCACACACAACAAATTTCGAGTACTTCTTTGATGATTTATCACTTCTCTTTACAAAGGAAGATCCTTCTATAGTTGTTGCAAGGGCCCACTCTGACCCTCATGTCCATTCTTTACATGATCAATCTTCACAGGTTGGCGTGATTGTGGATATTTATGTACAACATCTATAGGAGGTCTCTTTGACATTAGAGAAGACTATTGATTTTTTGAAATAGGTTCTACATCACTCCTTGTTTGATCTACACTTTTTTTTAGTAGTTTTGGAGGAAGCCATCATCAACATCGACATAAGGACACTTGAGCAGGTTTCAGAGATACCGTTCATCATAAAGATTCCTTCTCCATACGGAGGATGCATCTCCTTTGTACCATTGCATTTTTTTCTTCCAAAGGGGAGGAACATCATTCAAAGGTCATAGATCAGCTTCTATGTCAGAGCATTTCTCACTGACTACATTTAAGGGGGGGGGGACTACCTTATCTCCTTCTTCTCTTTTTTGGGGGGGACTTTTTCCTCTTAGGGGGTTTTGTTCTTCTCCATTTCTCTCTTGTATATACTTTATGTATGTCATAATGGGGGGGTCTTGATTACTCCATCTATCCATGCATCCCTTTTCATTTCTCTTTTTGGAGGAGGGTTTTTCCCATGAGGTTTTCTCTCTTTCTCTGTTTTATGAGAGATTTTCATATCATTATGTACACAAGTACCTAACATGGCCTAGTAGCCAGGACCCATCATGCATTTCATCCTAGTTTTATAAGCTTAAGGGCATTCTCCTAAGTTGCACTTAAGGGAGGGTGTTGGTGTAAATAATTATTCACTATTTACACTTAAGTTTAATTAGGTTAATGCATATTTTTATTATTTATTTATTAGCCACCTAGGAGTATGTGCAATCTTGTGAGTTGTCATGTTGACAATACAAGAGTCCACACCTCTTTTATGCACATGTTATCTACAACATAGGAGTCAGCACACTAATTAAGCATATGGTGTCTACAACCTTGTCATCCTTATCCATTCATCTAGAATGATGGACAAGGCATGTGCTTAGTTGTCATGATATTTATCTTATCTCCTGATTCTTTTTAGAGACATTCTAGGTGCTTCCTTAGAGGCCTTATATATAGGCTCTCCTAGTGTGTTTGCATATCATATATTGAATAGAGTAATGTATTAGGACATACTCTGATTAATTGATCATATCCATTTTTGGTCTACAGTTGTCATGCTTGTGTTTGAGTTCTTAGTTCTTAGGTGAATTTTTCCCTAAGGAAAAATTCTTACAAAAACATTTGGCTTCATTATCAACTTTAAAACAAGTGATGTCATATTTTTTGTTTTTTTTTTTCATCATTGTAGGTGACATCATGCTTTTTCCTTTTTGTATGTTCTCTCGAACACAAATTATTTTACATGTTCGTGCAAACATGTCAAATCAAAATGTTGGCCACCATATTATTTTCACTCATATATTCACGTGAACATATGTTCACACGAACATGTGTACGATGTTCATGCGAACATTGTGTTCGTGCGAATATGTCAATTTAAATTTTTTTGGTGCTGTTTTCTAATTTTTTTTGGCTCTTTTGACCCCCAAAATTAAGATTAAATGATTTCCTACTGTAAAATAAAAAATGTCAATTTGTGCTACTCAGAGCAAGTTTTCCAATGATTATAATTGTAATACATAATATATTCACTAAAACTTTCAAATATGAGTTTAACTCATTATAGTTTCATTAATGGTTGAACATCAACTGACTTCGACACTTTAAAAAAGTTTGTAAATTTGGTCAATTTTTTTTTGAAAAATATTTAGGAAATAGGTTGCTGAGATAGCTTTCTATTTAAAAAAAAAAAGATTTATGATAAATTGAGTTCAAGTTATCTATGTCAAATGAAGCGTATGTCTGCATTATGATTGATGTCACTTCAAAACTTCATAAACTATACAATATTCAACCAAATTGAATAAACCAAATGCATTCTCTGGATATTGATGTTACAAATCCAATACTGAAAGAATTACCTCATTATCATTTCTAGAAAAAAAAAGTTGTGGGTCAAATGTACTATCACTTTTTAAAAATATTAATTTTTCATATGTACCACTTTTTGGAGGAGAATAACTTTAAAATTAAAATAAAAAATGAGGTTACAAAGTAGGAACATAGTACTAGAAAATCACTAGTCTAGGCCATCTTTAAATTATTCATAATTTTAGAAATATAGTCACTCGAATGTAAGGTTTGTTTTAAAAATATTGATTTCAGTGTCAAGATTGGTCAAAAAGTGGAACCCATTATTGTGGGATCACCCTTGGGCTTCATATCCCAACAATTTTTCTTTACAACAACTAGTTACGGGAATAACTTCCTAGCAAGTATATTGAACTAAGTTATTTATTTAATCTAATCTTAGAAACTAGCCTAATTTAATATAATAAATTCAACATTAATTGCTATAGATAAAGATTACAGTTTTGCTCCCTAGAAATACTTTCACCTATTATAATTGTATTTGATGTTGAATTATTCATTTGTATTGGTTGTGAATTGAGGTTTTCTTTCCGGATTCTCTCCCTAATGAACCCTTGAATCAAGTTACCAAATAATTTTCTTGTAAAATAATTTCATTCAACCTGAATTTTTTTTTGTCTCTCAAGATTGATCTTTCCAAGATGCCAAAAACTTTATACCAACAAGAGACATTTTCAAGTTTCCACCACCCAAAAATAAAAATAAATTATGTTATTCGATCAAGCAATAATATAAAACCCCCCAGAACCAGAGAACTAATAGAAAGACCACGAAACCAGACAAAATAGCATTAAAAAACATGTTTTAGGTTTCACTCCTCTAAACAAAAATACTAAATTTCTTATTACTTAAAAGAAGATTCATGTTTTCTCTAAAATTGATAATGACACACGTCCTGGGAAACATAAGGTTGAACTGTAGTTGAATGTGCCACCCAAATTTCGAAAGGCCTAAATTGTTATTGTGGGTCACAACGAAAGAATACAAGTCCCCGAGAAGACAATTCTTGAGCAGCCCAAAACACTTGTGTTATCTCATTTTAGGAGCATGAATGGGTAGTTTACCAAGAGTTCAAACATTATCAGAGAGTGGGATTGAAATAGTTCCGCTCCAATATGTGAGATCTCATCTTGAGCCTGCCAAAGCCCAAAATATTCATATTCCAATCATTGATTGGCATGGCTTGAGCATCCCTCATCTACATCAAGAAACCATTGCAGCAATCTCAATGGCTACAAAAGACGGGGGTTTCTTTCAGATCATTAATCATAGAATCCCACACTCTCTTATTTATTAGGTACAAGCCTTGGGCAAAGCTTTTTTCAATCTTCCCATTGAAGAAAAGGAAACATATAGAAACGCAGAAGCTGGGAGCCATATTGGATATGGAAGCAAATTAGGATACTCCTCACATGCAAAACATATGTCCAAATGGCCCAAACAGCCTTTTGATTTCATGTACGCTATTTTCTTCTCTTCAATCATAAAAAAAAATTGTGGGTTCTATATCTTTTGTGTTAAGAAATATTTCTAATGGGTATGTAGTTCTTGTTTTTTGTAGGGAGGTTATGGATGAATATGGTGGGAAGTTTTGATGGAGGCTCTGAGCAGAGGATTGGATTTCAAAGATGAAAATACATTGAACAAGGCAGTGGGTGCAAATGAGAAAGAAATTCAGTTTAGGATTAACTATTATCCACCATGTAGATTTGGTACTTGGACTATCTCCTCACTTTGATCCCAATGGTTTTACATTTCTTCTGCATGATGAAACCCCTGGATTACAAATTAGAAAGGATGGGAATTGGATTGATGTTCAAAGTGTCCCTAGTGCCCTCATTGTTAACATTGCTGATGCACTTGAGGTACCCAGATTGACATTTCAGTTTTTCTTTTATATTGAAGTTGAGAATTAGTTCTTATATTCTATTTCCAAACAAAAGACTAGTTTTCTACAATTCATAAGAATAATCACTAATGTTTATGATATCTATTGTTTAAAAAATTTAATCAACATTTCAAATTTCAGGTCATACTAGGTGATCCGGGACAACAGCTGCAAAAAGTTGAAAAAAACCTTATTTTCTTACATTCTGATGATAGGTTATAAAGTCTGATTTGAAAAGAGTTTATAATAAAAAAATGTTTATACAATCAAATTTATCATTTTTATTTTTTTAAGAAATCTAATAACCTTCAATATTAAATCAATCAAATTATTGAATTCTACCATTTAAGAACAAAACCTACTAGTTTTTCACAACTTTTCATTTAGAGTTTTTGTTTTGTTGCAGATAGTGAGCAATGGAAGATACAAGAGCGTGGAGCACTGGAGTGTAGTGAACAAAGAGAAAGCAAGGATTTCATGGCCTTGTTTTGTAATCCACATGATAAAGTTATTCTTTCGCCTCTTCCAGCCTTGATTGACAAAGATAATCCTGCTTTATACCAGAGTTCATCATGGAAAGAGTATCTGCAAAAGTTCTTCATCAAAGGTCTTGATGGAAAAGGGCATGTTCATCAACTACAACAATCTTGACTGCTGCATTTGTGCTTGACCACTATTTCTTGAAAAGAAAACTATTTTCTTCGATGGTGATTCTTGTTTTGGTTGTTTTGGTTTGCAAGCTCATTGTCAGCCATTCTTATCAGCAAGCTATTTAAATATTTGAAACATTATTTCCCTTCCATATGGTTCAAACTGGTGTCAATTGCGAAATAATGTGTATGTCAATTGATAGAGGCAGTGGATGCCAATTTATAAAGTGAATATTAACTTTTCAGTGGATACATTCTCTAAGGGTCTATTTGGCTGTGGGAATAGGAATAGGGGAATAGGAATAGCTATTTTTCGAATAGAATATGGGGGTACATATTCTTATTTTCTATTTGTTCAGCCATAATTTGATGGGGAATTGGCGGACTCAAAAATTTATATTTTCTAAAATAAAAAAAATTGGAATAAGTATACGTATTCTAATTCCACCTATTTAGGTGGAATTGCAAAACCTCATTTTTTATTCAAAATTAGAATACGTATTCCAATTTTATTTTGTATTCCAATTCTAATTTGGTTTAACCAAATGAAAAATTCAAAATTTTAAGAATTTACATATGCCTATTCCACTTGTATTCTTGTTGCCAAACGAAACCCTAAAGAACAAGATTGAGTTCCTTGTTCAAGTTGGCATCCTCATATAAAGTAAGTAGATACCAAAAAAATATGAAAAGGTAATTTGTTTTGAGTTGGTATCAATGTAGATGTTATTTATTGAAGGATAAGTTATATACATATGCATATGTGTAGATTTATGCATATATATGTAATATAATTTTAAAAAGATTGTAGCATAATTAAATTTATTTATAATTTTTTTAGATTTATTTTTTTAAATTTTATTTAGCTATTTATTTTAAAATATCCCAGTCTAAAGTTTATTTTCTTATATCAAATAATTAAATGACTATAATATTTCCTTTCAAAGTTTTCTAATTATTCAAATAAATTAAGTTTTCATTATTAATATTAATTTCTATATAAAATAAATGTGACACCAAATATTATTGCATATGTGAAGCTTTATTTTAATTATTTTAATCAGTCACATGTTAAGATATTTGTGCTATATTATTTTATGATTTAATATTTGCAGAGGAAAATAAACTTTCCTTAAATTTAGATTAGACCAATCATATATATATATTGTACTTGATGAGTTTTCCCTATAGACATGCCAATTAATAAAATAATTTATATTTTTAACATATTAATAATAAAAAAGGTAATATATCACATGATTATCCTCTATCTTGTTGAGGATGTACAAGACATACAACACTTGATCATCCTTTCTTCTATTCTTAAACTCAAGCTCACATTCTATATATAGAATATCAATAAAGAAATGTAGACAAACATGTTTTAAACCATGATCCTTATGAATTATCATGTACAACAATGTATTAAATCCTTCAAAAATTCTTGAAAGTATAATTTTTTTTCCAAATAATGTTTTCTCACTTCATAATTTGTAATGGAAAAAAAAAACATCTATAAAAATAGAAAAAAGAGATTGCACATATAATCATCTTACAAATATCTATAATACTTATGACTCTTTCTTAATTGTGTAATTTCCTAATTTTGACTTTACTCAAGTGAGTTCATCTCCTAGATTGGAGAAAACGATTGTTTTTCTTTGCATTTCTTGGTTGCATGCTTTCTTTAGATTTGAAGTAATTGTTAAGAACTCAATGGATTTCCATTTGTCTATTGATGAAGAGGTTGACGATTCTAGGCAGAAATTGTCATTTACTTTTAAAGTACATAATTAGAGAAATGGAACTATAGCTACTTTCACCAAATAAGGAAAACCACTCTTGAATATAAGGAAATAAGATGTGATCATTCACATATCATTCCATAGAATCCACAAACAAGACAAAACCCACATATTGAGTCCGGCACATTTTTCTCACACTAGGATTCTTGACCACCATCTCAATAATCTACAAAGTGTTTTCATATGTTATATACTTTTGGAGTAATAAAACTTATGATTTATTTTCTTATCTTCTTATTCTTATCTAAATTTTACACTTATATATACATACACAAACTTAAAAGTTTTTATACCTAATCTTTTTATAGAACAAAAATGATAATGGACATAATTCAAATCCCTTAAATAAAACATGAAATAAAAAATAAATACAATTCTATGACTGCTTAAAGCTCACACAATGTCTCCCAAAAACTTTTACAATGAATGCTAGATCCTTCAATTGACTAATAATTACCTACTTCTTCTACCCTGCCTGCTCAATGTCTCCATACAACTACATTAACTTAACTACATTTTCTACTTAAATTTAAATAATTAGTATGTCCCCATCAAATCTTTTAGTTATAAGAAATTTGATAAATTTTGATCAAATTAAATTAATCAATGAATTAATATGAGAATAAAAAAGAAGAATCACCAACAAAATACTATGCCACTTCACAAATTTGTTCCTCCCCCATTTTCAGTCTTCAATTTTCTCTCTAAAAATGTTCCTACTAATTTTATTAAAAAATATGATCGAAGATAAATTGACCATCAAATTTTCATGTCACCAACTATGCAAATTGCTACAAAAAATTAATTGCTTGTTACTTAACAGCCATGTGAGTACCTACCCTTTAAGAACGAGTGTACCCCATGTGATCTAAATGTCATAAAAAAATTTCAATGTCAAACAATGTGTCTTTGTTGGTTACTAATTCTATCTATATGTGATTGCATCATTTATGTTTTCAACTCTATGCTAACAGATAGGTAGTTGTTTAACTTCAGCTTTAACAACAAATGATTACCCACATGCATAACTTTCTATTGAGAACAACATTTCAACCTAGTCTCATTTCATAGTTATTCACTGTGATTTCTTAAGTGAAATGGTAGTTAAGATTGTATAAATCATGCATATGAATGCAAATTTAAATCAATTAATGAGAAAGAGATTTCTTTTTCTATTTTAACAGCTCTGTTTACTCTACTTTTTTTATCTGCAATTTGGCTTCATTCTTTTAGCAGATTCTTAATTTATTTTATAGCTTTAGGTTGCAAAATCTTACATGGTATCAGAGCATAGGGAGCTGGAAGAAGAAGTATCCATGTTATTTGTAGGTATTTCAGACTAGAACTTGTTTGGAGTTAATTTTTCCCATTAGATTGGGGGTTGTTGATGTTTTTCATTTTGTAATCACAAACTGAGATAAAGTTCCATTTTGGGGGGAGATCAATGACGTCTAGTATTTATTTTCATCTTTCTATTGTCAAGCTAACCTCAAAGAATTATCTATCTTTGAAAAAGGAGATAGAGAATCACTTCCTTAAGCAAGATCTTTTTCCCTATCTCCTTGGACACATTTATGAGCCCATCAATTATGAACAAAAAATTGTATGGTTTAAAAATAATGATATTGTCTATGGACTAATATGTCTTACTATTTCAAAGGATATTTTATATCATATAGAGCACACAGAGTGCCCTTTCATTGCTTGGGCCATCATCTAGCAATTGTATGGAGACATTGACTCTTCATCTAAAAGTGATGATTCCTTGGATAACTAGGCTTCTATGGATGATGCTAAGAATTCAGTTCCTCCATCATGTATGGAAATATCCTTCTTGGATGTTCAATTTATTGATAAATCTAGTGCTCTTGTTGTTTATTCAGAGATTAGAGTTGGTTCATCAAAAGCTTCCAATGTTTCTTTGTAGCAGGATCTTTTGTGTCTTCCAGATTTAGTTTGTTGTAATAGATTTCTATTAGAAATATCATTTTTATTTGCAGAATCTCTCATTTCAGATCTAGATGATAGCATTGATTTTATTCATCTTCTCTTTGATGAAGGTGACTCTTCTTTAGTTGTTGTGGGGGAGCCTCCTAGCCTTCTTCTTCCTTCTCTATATAGTCATTCTTCACAGATTGATACGAGTTTGGATACATTTGCACAACATTTTGAGGACATCTATTTGTCTTCTGAGGAGATAAATGTATCTTTTGATTATGTTATCCACCATTTTCTAAAATATTCAAGCCATTTCAAGATCTACACGGAGACCATCGAGCAATTTTCAAAGGCACCATATATTTTGAGATTTCTTCCTACATATTCCTTTTAGGATTAGAGAGACTTCATTAATACATCTTAAATTTTTTTCTTCCTAAAGGGAAGAATGTTGTTCAAAGATCATGGACCACCTTTTGCATCCAGTATCGAGCATCTATCATTCACTACACACCATGGAGGGATCTATCTTCTCTTCCATTTCACTTTCTTGGAGATCTTCTGGAGGTCAAAGAAATCGTAGTATGGTAGCTTTAATGCTTTATTTGCATATATTTTGAGGGGGGGTTTTAATTACTACTAGGTTTTCCCTCTTTCCTATTCATTTTAATTAGATTTTTATTTTTTCCTTAGTTAGAATTAAGGGGGGGTGTTGGTGACTAACTCTATCTACATGCATTTGCATGATTTATGTTTCCAACTCTATGCTAAGTCTATTTCTTTCCATAATTTATAGATAGGTAGTTGTTTAACTTCATCTTTAATGGTGGATGATTACCCACATGCGTAACTCTCTATTGAGAACAACAGATCAACCTAGTCTCATTTAATAGTTATTCACCATGATTTCGTAAATGAAACAATAGTTAAGATTGTATAAATCATGCATATGAATGCAAATTAAAATCAATCAATGAGAAATAGATTTTTTTTGTTTTAGCAGGTTTATTTACTCTTCTTTTTTAATCTACAATTTGGTTTCATTCTTTTAGCAGATTCTTAATTTATTTTGAAGCTTTAGGTTACAAAATCTTACATGTTATCAGAGCATAGGGAGATGGAAGAAAAAGCATCCATGTTATTTGTAGGTATTTCAAACTAGAGCTTGTTTAGAATTAATTTTTTTTCATTAGATTAGGGGTTGTTGATATTTTTCTTTTTGTAATCATGAATTGAGATAAAGTTCCATTTTGGAGGGAGATCAATTACGTCTACTATTTATTTTCATCCTTCTGTTGTCAAGCTAATGTTAGAGAAATATCTATTTTGGAAAAAGGAGATAGAGAATCATTGCCATGAGAAAGATCTTTTACACTATCTCCTTAGACACATTTCTAAGCCCATCGATTATGAATAGAAAATTGTAGGGACTAATATGTATTACTATTTTAAAAATATCATATAGATCACATAGAGTTCCCTCTCATTGCTTGGACCATCATTTGACAATTGTATGGAGACATTGACTCTTCATCTGGAAGTGATGATTCCTTTGATAACTAGGCTTCTATGGATGATGCTAAGATTTCATTTCCTCCATCTTGTATGGAAACATCCTTCTTGGATGATCAATTTATTGATAACCCTGGTGCTCTTGTTGTTTCTTCATAGATTAGAGTTGCTTCATCAAAAGCTTCCAATGTTTCTTTGCAACAAGATCTTTTGTGTCTTCTAGATTTAGTTCATTGGGATAGATTTCTATTGGACATATCAATTTTTTTTGTAGAATCCCTTATTTTGGATCTAGATGACAGCATTGATTTTATTCATCTTCTCTTTGATGAAGGTGACTCTTTTTTAGTTGTTGTGGGGGAGCCTCTTGGCCCTCTTCTTCCTTCTCTACATAGTCATTCCTCACATATTGATACGAGTTTGGATACATTTGCACAACATTTTGAGGAGATCTATTTGTCTTTTGAGGATATAAATGTATCTTTTGATTATGTTATCCACCCATTTCTAAAAGATTCAAGCCATTTCAAGATCTACACGAAGACCATGGAGCAATTTTCAAAGGTGCCATATATTTTGAGATTTCTTCCTACATATTCTTTTTAGGATTGGAGAGACTTCATTCATACATCTTCAATTTTTTTCTTCCTAAAGGGAATAATGTTGTTCAAAGATCATGGACCACGTTTTGCATCCATTGTCGAGCATCTATCATTTAGTACACATTATGGAGGGATCTATCTTCTCTTCCATTTCACTTTCTTGGAGATCTTCTTGAGGTCAAAGAAATTGTAGTATGGTAGCTTTAATGCTTTATTTGCATATAGTTTGAGGGGGGGTTTTAATTCCTACTGGGTTTTCCCTCTTTCCTCTTTGTTTTACTTAGATTTTTCTTTTTTCCTTAGTTAGAATTAAGGTGGGGTGTTGGTGACTAATTACATCTACATGCAATTGCATGATTTATGTTTCCAACTCTATGCTAAGTTGATTTCTTTCCATAATTTACAAATATGTACTTTTTTAACTTTAGCTTTAACGGTGGATGATTACCCACATGTGTAACTCTCTATTGAGAATAAAATATCAACCTAGTCTCATTTCATAGTTATTCACTATGATTTCTTAAATGAAATGGTAGTTAAGATTGTATAAATCATGCATATGAATGGAGATTAAAATCAATCAATGAGAAAGAGATTTTTGTTTTAGAAGCTCTATTTACTCTACTTTATTTATCTGCAATTTAGCTTCATTCTTTTAGCAGATTCTTGATTTATTTTGCAGCTTTAGGTTGTAAAATCTTACATGGTATTAGAGCATAGGAGGATGGAAGAAGAAGTATCCATGTTATTTGTAGGTATTTCTGACCGGAGGCTATTTAGAATTAATTTTTTCCATTAGATTAGGGGTTGATGTTTTTCTTTTTTGTAATCACAAACTAAGATAAAGTTCCATTTTGGAGGGAGATCAATGATGTCTTGTATTTTTTTTCATCCTTTTGTTGTCAAGCTAACCTCAGAGAATTATCTATTTTTGAAAAAAGAGATAGAGAATCATTGCCTTGAGCAAGATCTTTTACCCTATCTCCTTGGAAACATTTATGAGCCCATTGGTTATGAATAGAAAATTACATGGTGTAATAGTAATGATATTATCTATGGACTAATATGTCTTACTATTTCAAAGGATATTTTATATCATATAGAGCACACAGAGTTCCCTTTCATTGCTTGGACCATCATCCGACAATTGTATGGAGACTTTGACTCTTCATCTGGAAGTGATGATTCCTTTGATAACCAAACTTCCATGGATGATGCTAAGATTTTAGTTCCTCCATCTTGTATAGACACATCCTTCTTGGATGATCCATTTATTGATAACTCTGGTGCTCTTGTTGTTTCTTCAGAGATTAGAGTTGCATCATCAAAAGCTTCTAATGTTTCTTTGCAGCTGGATCTTTTGTGTCTTCTAGATTTAGTTCATTGAGATAGATTTATATTGGACATATCATTTTTGTTTGTAGAATCCCTCATTTTGGATCTAGATGACATCATTGATTTTATTCATCTTCTCTTTGATGAAGGTGACTCTTCTTTAGTTGTTGTGGGGGAGCCTCCTAGCCCTCTTCTTCCTTCTCTACATAGTCATTCTTCACATATTGATACGAGTTTGGATACATTTGCACAACATTTTGAGGAGATCTATTAGCCTTCTAAGGAGACAAATGTATCATTTGATTATGTTATCCACTTGTTTCTAAAAGATTCAAGCTATTTCAAGATCTACATAGAGACCATGGAGCAATTTTCAAAGGTGTCATATATTTTGAGATTTCTTCCTACATATTCCTTTCAAGATTAGAGATAATTCATTCATACATATTTTATTTTTTATCTTCCTAAAGGGAAGAATGTTAGAAACAATAGTTCACCAACATAACTGGGGGGGGGGGAGTTGTGTGTGAATTGTTTATCCAATTAAAACAATTATCAAACTTAATTAATTTTAACCATTCAATCATTTGTAAACATCAACCATGCCAAGATGCACATATACAATTACACTAGTTTTGTTAACTAGGGAAACCCTTTATCAAAGGGAAAACCCCAATGGGAATGATGCCCGCAAGATGATGTACTACTATAAATATTCCTTGTTAGAGGATGGACCCTGTTAGGAGACTTTGAATCCCTGTTTGGAGTTATGACAACCCTATTAGGAGTTGTAGAAGGCAGAAGGACCCACTATCCAAACAACTTCAGGTGCAAGACTACTGAACTCACTGTCCAACTGATCTCTCAACTATTCCTTGTAGAATAATTGTTTGTGCTATATTTTAACCTCTTTATTTTGTCCTGTCAAGTGAACTAATTATTATTAGACCTTGTAGACTAGGTCACAAACCTTGGATCCAAATATCAAACCTCAGATCTCACAATAAAACCTTGGCAATGAATTTTTCTCCACCTTTGCTTTGCTCTTCTTATGTTCGCATTCTGCTCTTTGTGTTTCTTGCAATCATTCATACATTCCATACATGATAATGGAAAATGTCCTTCCTTTATACAAAATCTATAAAACAATTCCCTAAGTCAGCTATTATACCTTCTCAATTAATTATTATAGGATGTCATCTAGAACACTCTACACTTAGCGATAATATTGATCTTTCACCTTGTAACTTAACATTGATCATTTTCCTTGTAACTTGAACAACTTTCTGTACATGTCACATTATGATGGGTGAGCTTAGCTATGCTGTCTCTAGAATATCTTCTTCACATTTTAACTTTGACTTCTCAAAATAACAAATTTGCTAAGAGATATAACAAGTTTACTAGAACATGCTTCTGTAAACTCTATCTCAGAGTAGTCTTCACCAAAACTTGCATAACTTCTTCTAGACTTAATATCTTATGCTTTCAAGGTTAGCTATATATACTAGACCCTTAGTATATTATCTCTCTTTAACCTCACTTAGTGAAAATTCTCAATGATCTATCCGTACCAACTTGATCTTTATTATTGTTCTTCTATCAGATACCATAGCAAACTGCTATGTTGACATCAATGACAGATACAATCATGAATATAACATATCATCATGATAATGATCTAATCATGTTTCTACAATACTCCCTCATAGAAGTATCGTCAACATTCATGCTTTCAACAAAAAAATTTGTTGAAAGATCATGGACCACCTTTTGCATGTAGTGTGGAGCATCTACCATTCACTACATACCATGGAGGGATCTATCTTCTCTTCCATGTCACTTTCTTGGAGATCTTCTCAGGGTCAAAGAAATTGTAGTATGATAGTTTCAATGCTTTATTTGTATATAGCTTGAGGGGGGGGGGGGGGGGAGGGGGGTTTAATTCCCATTAGGTTTTCCCTCTTTCCTCTTTGTTTTACTTAGATTTTTATTTCCTCAGTTAGAATAAGAGGGGCGTGACTAATTCTATCTACATGCGATTGCATGATTTATGTTTCCAACTATAAGCAAAGTTTGTTTCTTTCCATAATTTATGGATAGGTATTTGTTTGACTTCATCTTT
The DNA here is from genome assembly GCA_028749045.1 of Cupressus sempervirens. Lineage (NCBI taxonomy): Eukaryota > Viridiplantae > Streptophyta > Pinopsida > Cupressales > Cupressaceae > Cupressus > Cupressus sempervirens. The sequence goes on along the minus strand of CM053784.1, from coordinate 746,705,110 downwards.
AATGGTAGATGATTACCCACATGCTTAACTATCTATTGAGAACAATAGATCAACCTAGTCTCATCACATAGTTATTCATCATGATTTCTTAAATGAAACGATAGTTAAGATTGTACAAATCATGCATATGAATGCAATTTAAAATCAATCAATGAGAGAGATTTCTTTGTTTTAATAGCTCTGTTTAATTTTCTTTTTTAATTTTCAATTTGACTTCATTCTTTTAGCAAATTCTTAGTTTATTTTGCGGCTTTAGATTGCAAAATCTTACACTCTTAATACCAGCACATAATTGCATTCTAAATTCTAATTTTATTAGTAAACAAGAAAAAATGTCAAACCACCTCCATAGACATTTCCCATGCGATTGATTCTGGTTGTCCTATTATAATCTCATTCTCTGATGAATTTGTGATCATTGAATGCATCAATAATGGATGAAATGGGCAGCTTACCAAGGGTTATCAGAGAGAGGGATCGAAGTAGTTCCCCTCCATTATGTAAGACCTAATCTTCAGCCCTCCAAACCACACAACACCCATGTTCCAGTCATTGATTTCCTTGGGTTGGGAGCCTCACATTTAGAACAAGAAACCATTGCAGCAATCTCAAAAGTTGCAAAAGACTGGGGTTTCTTTCAGATCACCAATCATGGAATCTCAAACTCTTTGATCTCTTGAATACAAGAAGCGTGCAAAGATTTTTTCAATCTTCCCTTGGAGGAAAAGGAACTGTATAGAAATGAACAAGCTGGGAGCCCAATTGGCTATGGAAGAAAATTAGGATACACCAAAGATGCTAAATTGGATTGGGGAGATTATGATTACAATGTTATCTTGCCTCCCCACAGAAGAAACATGTCTAAATGGCCCAAACAGCCTTCTAATTTCACATACATTGCTTACTTCTCTTTAATCGTCATTTTTTTTTCTCGTGGGTGCATCTTATGTATAAGAGACTCTTATGGGTATATAATTCTTGTTATTTGTAGGGATATTATTGATGAATATTCAAGAGAGATATACAAATTGTCGAAGGTCTTGAAAATATAGGTAATAAGCAATGGGATATACAAGAGCATTGAGCACATGAGTTTAGTTCACAATGATAGCCCAAGGATGTCATGGGCTCTCTTTGGTTGTCTACATGATGAAGTCATTATTTCACCTCTTTCAGAACTGATTGACAAAGACCATCCTTCTATTTATGGAAGTTCGCCTTGGAAAGAGTATGTGCAGAAGTTTTTTAGAAAAGGACTGGATGGAAAGGGCCATGTTCAAGAGCTACAACAGAACTAAGCTCCATTATTGTTCCCCATGGCTGGCTATATAGTTGTAGAAAATAAGACTAAGTAAATATGGGTTGGTTGCAGAAAAATGGTGGAAAAGCTTTTGGATCTCTCAAGAGCTCTTTTCTTATATGTTGATGTTTAGTCTAATTGTGAACACATGGGTAGTTCTTATTACTAAAAGTATTTTAATATTTCTTAATATATATGTGGCTTCTATCTTTTTACACATTTTGGTTCTCATCATTTATCATTTAGATTTATTATATGATCATTAATGTAAATGTAATTATGTAGTAGTGAACTTATCTTTATGTAGTCTAAAATTTAAAAATTTATTGGTTAGTCCTTATTACTAAAAGTATTTTAATATTTCTAAATAGATATGTCACTTCTATTTATGTACTCATTTTGGTTCTCGTCATTTATCATTTAGATTTATTATATGATCATTAATGTAAATGTAATTATGTGATTTTGAACTTATCTTTATGTAATCTAAAATTTTAAAATTTATTATTTAGTTGATTAAATATAATTTTTATGGTTTGCTATTATATGCTAGTATTTAAAAATATTTAACATTCATTTGATATTATCTAGTTATCAACTTTGAATTTTTTTGTAAAGAAATTCATATTAACTTATTCACACATTTTATTGCATGACAATCGAACAAAGTATTTATTAGAATAATAGATCCCAAAATGTTAAGAAGATGGGATACATAACTATACATCAAATGAACTTCAGTAAAACTTCACATATGATGATGATGATTTTTTCTAACAATCAAACAAGATATTTATCAGTAATATTACATAATTATACATCTTACTAAAGTGTCACGAGTCTATTATAGACCTATAAACTTGTTCTTTAACAAGACAAAATTCCAACACAATATCCTAAACAACTACGCTAGTAAATAATGCATCATTTTCAAGATTTGAAAAATCTATAATCTAGACTTAATTCAAGGACATTAGATATCATTGTTCAATATTATAGAATAATGTATCACTCTCACATCTTATACAGGTTTATTAAACATATTGTCTAGTTTAATTTAATCATAACTTTCAGCCACATTTATTATTTAAAGATAATATAGATTGATAGTTTTTTTAATATAATAAAAAGTTGTTGGTAAACAGATTTGTCACAGTAGAATTTGTCCAATGGAGTGTGTGGCAAATCGTTCACAACAGCTGGATAGGCCCTTGGTATGCGGCCTTCCTCTGTGTTTAGAGGGGCAGCTCCCTCCTATGATATAATTTTTAAAGGATTTGCAAATAAAGAAATTAAAACTTCAAAGTTCAAGAGAAAGTCATCCAAGACAAATACACCACACACCCTCACGACCTTCTTCGGTAAACAAGATTGATAACAAAGATGATCAAGGACTACGCTTGAAAGCAACCAATATTATCAAGAACATTCATTATCATTCATAAACACTTGCATAGTACCATGAGAATGTCTACTACAATGCATAAAAATTTTGATTTCAGTATAAGGAACCCAAAGCACATCTCATTTCATTTCATTGCACCAAGAAGACAAAAGAGATTTTCAATTTCAGAGATAAAAAGTGTACATACTTTCCAAAATTTATCTCTCAATCAAAATTTCAGCATAGTGTTCCCTTATTTTTAAAATCAAGAAGTCCCTTTACAAAGCCAATAGGTGTCCTTATATGGACATAGAGGTTAATAACTACCTCTTCGTGGTTAATAACCACCTCCAAAATACGTAATTTTGGAAGGTTAATTAACCTCAAGAAAATTAACCTATACAAGGAAACTTGCAAAAATAAAACTTTAGCTAGAGTTCCTAAAGATGTTTACATATATAATCATTGATTCTTCTAGCTACTAACTCTATCTATCTAGACACAATTGATCTATACCGAAAAGCCTTGTAAGCATCTAGGATGATCATCATTGATTCATAGTTCGGAATGAACACATTTTCCATCCTGAGTTTGGTTGTGAAGTATCTATCTTGAATTTCTTTTGACTCTTGTCGATAGGCTGGAATGTTACAATCTCCCAGAATGACTGCAACCAGGCTGAGCTTCATCATAGTTTCAGCATTTGATACACGGTTCTCTATTTCTAAATGAATCTAAGCACTGAAGGAATCAAGGAGAAATTGACAATCAATATGCTAAAGGTCACTTACTGGCACCCCACCTCTGATAGTAGAGATTAATTCATCTATACCTTTTGTTTTCAGCTGCTCCAAAGAAGCTATTAGCTTTTCGAATTTAGTGATCCCTTTGCTGATGTTTATCACCTTCCAACCAACATTTTTACTCCAGATACATATTTGGTTGTGACTTGGATCAGCAATAATTTTCTCAAGAAGTAGGGTGCTCGTATCTAACTTGGCCATTTCTTTTAATTCATCAACTACTTTTTTCCAGGTGGATTTCTATTCCTTGCTATTTTCCATCTCTTTAGAAATTTCATGTATCTGCGCGATGGCTTTTCCATATATCTCCTTCACTCTAGTTATAAGTTTTGAAGCATCCTCTATCATCCTATTTATCCAAGCTTCGATCATCATACTATGTGACTTGTGTTTGTCGATTCTTTCAACAACAGTATGATCTAAAATACCATCAGGGCCTGCTAAAACTGACGGAGTGACCATGGCTTGGGCATTAGAAGGATTGCTAATTGAATTAATATAAGATATCAGCATTTGAACTTGTTCCTTGAGTTGCTCCTTGGCTCTTTTATCTTCCTTCACCCTTTGCAACATCTAAGCAGCAATCACTTCAAAATTTTGAAACTCTCTTTCTGCATTAGAAGGACCAAGATCAACCTTTTCTAGAATGAAATCTGGATGCTTCATCAACACTCTTTTCAATTATAGGCTTGGCTAATTCCACACACAAGTTGCCTGAAGTTTCATCAATAGCTAACCTGGACATCACCTTGGTCTTTTTCATCTTAGGAGGCTTTTGAAGAATACTAGAGATCACATCAAATGGAGGCGGGATCATTTGAACAACTTTCTTCCTCTTCTGAAGACTATTCTAGAACCATGAATGCGTAATTTTTGAAGCTTGTACATCACTTGTTACATTTTCAGCAATCATCATGAAGTCTTCTAAATTAGATAACGGGTTATCTAACAGTGTGATGTCTATTAATGACATATCAGGAGGAGAGAGACTCAAGTGAGGAATCACTACATCATGAGAGGATGTAACAGGGACATGTGATTCAGCAATTTGAGGAGTTCTTTGATCTTTTTCATTGGATTCATTCCCTTCCTGATTCATTCTACCTTTCATTCTTGTCCTTTTTTCTTTTGACTGTAAACTTATTCGGCTGATTTAGATCTTCATCTCGATCTTGAGCACCTATATCCAATTGTTGTATCTTCTTACTAGAAGTTTCTTCTATTGCCATCCAAGATGATTCCCTATATTATTTCTCCTTTCTTTATTTTGAAATTCACCAGTTGATTTTTTGGCTCTGACTTTACTGATCCAATCTCTTGTCCTTTTAAGAACATAGGAAGACCTCTCCTTCAAGCTTTTTAACTTGGGAATTGACCAATCAATAGGAGGGAGCTCTAGCAATTCAATTTTCTCATAATAGTAAGGATCGACTAAAGAAACCTCATCATCATCGACACCTGTCACATCAATGTCCAACTTGAAGTCTATCACCTGTCGTATTGTAAGTCACATCCAATCTCTCTTCCTGACTTTGAAATCATTTTCACAGTCCTCCAAAAAGTCTTCTAGAGCCGGGAAGTGACCAAGACTAGGATTTAACTTTAATTCATTCACTGCATAGCCCTTACTATCATAAGGGAAACACATCGTGTAAGGATGCAAATTTATTGTGGCAATAGATCTTTCAATGTTCCTGGCACCTAATGCAGTATCACAACTATAATATCTGATGCTGATAGGAAAAGGTATTTCATCTATCCTCCTATTCCTGCAAAGTTTATTGATTTGACTAATCTGCCTGCACATCTCAATCAAGACTAATTTATCATCAACAAATCTAGATAGCATCAGTGGACACCCATCAGAGGCAGCTAACCTGATATAAGTAAACTTCAAGAATTGTATGAAAACACTTCCATATTTTTGTACTTTCATCGCTGCTTTCAATGAAATTCTGAGTCCAGTATTCCCCTGAATATCCCTAACAGTTAGCATTGTGAATGAATCATTCACTCTTCTAAAATGTTGTAGGCTATTATCATATTGAATTTGAGGAAGATGATTATAAATAATGGTCATATCATCATAAATACCCTGTCGGTTAAGTCTTGGCCAACTTTTGCTACTTACAATAGCATAGAAAAGATATGAAGTCATATAAAAGTAGTCATTTTCTTGAAGTCCCATGAGCTGTCTATGCAGTGAGTCGCTGATAATTTCAGCCCAATCAACATATTGTTTTCCTTCACATACCATATTGATAAATATGAACATCCAAACTTCAAACTCATGCGAATCTCGAAGACCAATGATCTTGCGCAATAGAGTTACCATGTTTGCCACGTCTTTTTTTAGTAACAATCATTGAATGGATTTGCCTAATTGAGATTTTTCTCTTCTTGGTTGCAAGAACCATGACCTTGCCATAGTATTTAAACATTGGGTTTGATTTGCAGTAAAATACTCCTTGGCAGTTCTTAGATTGATGCTGGCATATTGCGTCCTGGTAGGCAATCGAAAAATAATAGCAATAGAGGTAGGGTCTAGACAGACAATTACTTCATTGTTTGGTGAAATAACTTCTCTGGTGTTGGGATGATAAGCCTTCATGCACTCCAATACTAAGTCTGGGCATTGTACTGAAATGGGATGTCCGCCTGCTTGAGGCAAGCCACTTTCTAATATCTTTCTAGCCAATGGAGTCCTTTCTTCATTCACAAGAGATGACTAGAAGTCGTGAAGGTAGACATTTCCTAAAATGGTATCATCGATATCTAGAAGCATACTTCTTAAAATAGGAGCATAATCTGGCCTTTGATATTTATACTTCATAATTTGATTATCAAACTTCTAGATATCTTCAACCCCATACTGCACTCTTTATTTTCGGCTTCAAAGTAACAAACCAACCATTCAATTGAACAGATCTGCCAACATTGCATTGGACTGAAGGTCACCATGTTTTTGTATTAAACATTCACAAAAATTGAGTCATGCTCAGCCTATCATTTACTCACAGATCCGCATAACATTAATGATGCCCTAGTAGGTTGCCGATTGCCAAAGAAAATAATGATGCTGATCTGAATTTGAATGACTTAATGAGTGAAGCTTCCAAAGCTACGAGCATTTCATTTCGTCGAGCATTTCGCTAATACTCTACATGCTTTGTTCACGTTCACCACCTTTCTATTTAGGCATTATGTCAAACATGTCAAGAGTGATCTCACTCATTACTTGCATTCCTCATTACATGTCCATGGATTTGAAAATGGACCATTAGATTTCTCTTTGATTCTAGGTAGTCATTGTCTTGCATTAATCAGATTCTTTTTCCCATGTTTATATTTGTATTCTTTCTTCTCGAAATTCTCGAGCTAGATAGTCTCCATTTATATTTGCAGATTGCCCCTGTCTATAATCTAATTTTAATTGACTAAGGGCATTTGTGAAAGCATTAAGGGCCTGTGTCAATGCTTTATAATTCTGCATGAGGCTGGTACTGTATCTATATATTCTCAGACTTAGTGATGGCGGCATCATTCCCACTATTCACGTGGAGAGACCATGCATTTGGGTTTGTAATTGGGCGAGCAAGGTGGCATGAGACTGCTTGCTAAACCGCAAGCTTATTTGCTTCTTTAAAACGTCTTTACTCTACACTTATGAAGAGGACGACCTGCACTTATCGGCTTTATTCTAGTTTATGTATGCACGTGCTACAGTAGCTTCCAGTGATCCATATTCGCCTTGGTACAGTTATCCTAGACAGCCCATATTTCTTGTGGAGTTGATAGGTTGGAATATATATATCACTGTTTATCCATGTCAATAGTTCAAATCCCTAGCGTGAGGCTTGGTGATATTAGACTAGCGGCATGACCATATCAATGCTCACGTGGGAAAAGAAATGCATCCGAACTCACATATATGCTGCAGCTTCATATAGCTTACCAAACTTTGAAACATCTCTCGCTGTAGAGGAAACAATAACCGCAGGTTGAGACCGATTCCAATAAGGTTGAATCATGCGTTAGCTATGTATTGAGTGAGGTGGCGCACTGTTATTGCTTCTTCAAAAATATTCTTACCCTAGACTTTGTGGAGAGAAATCTGCAGTTCTGTGACACGATACAGAAGTTATTATCGAGGGGAGAAGCCTCCTAGCACATTGTTATTTTCCATTTTCTATTCAGTTGCTGCATTATTAACCAATGTTGCATATGTCACTCTCAATGCCATGTTGCATAGCTAGGCTGGTATCTAGCGTACAACAGTAGAAAACTTAATTTGAGTCTTTAAGAAGCTTCCATAATGTTTACTCAAATTAAAACATCTCTTATTGCACATGATGAATTATCAGGGACTCCGTCTGATTCATTTCCAATGTTATTGCCACTTGCTCTCATGTACATATCTGATTTCTTATGGAAGAGTTTTAAGCAGTTAATAACTGTCTCATGGAGGTTAAGAAAAACATGTTTTTGGGGGTTATCATTAATCTTTTGAGAGGTTAAGAAAAACGTGTTTTTGGGGGTTATCATTAACCTTTTGAGAGGTTAAGAAAAGCGTGTTTTTGGAGGTTATTATTAACCTTTTGAGAGGTTAATGTTTAATGATAGACTTGAAAACACGTATTTTGAGTCTCTCCATTAAGCTGTGATAAGTTGGAGCTCAGAAGCCAAATTTTAAAAATTTCAAGTGCTGTGCGGAGCTGAGAACGAGCCCGAGACATAAACATCCAAAAACTCACAGAGATTCAGGGATAAAATGGCCAATTTAAAGCTTAAAATTAAGCAATTTTCAAAAATTTAACAATGACTTATAAAATCGAAACAATTTTATAACCGGACAACAAAAGTAAAGGTATTCTTTTATCAGAATGAATTCATCCATATTTTAAAAGAACGCATTTCCTGTCAGAACGATTAATTCAAGTTAATCTTTTTGCCAAATGAAAATAGCTGAGATTATGTAGATAATTCTTTATGCAGAAGATATCAGGTGATAAACAGTACAAGGGCTTATTTGGTTAAATGTTCATATAATAAGCAATGGAAAACACATGAATATCGAGCACAGGAATTTAATTCATAATGTTATAGTAAGGAAGTCATGGGTCCTTTTTGGTACTCTACCAACTGATGCTATCATTATCTCACCTCTATAAGAATTGATTGACAAAGACAATCCTCCTGTTTATGAAGGATCATTTTGGAAGGAATATTTGGAGAAGTTTTAGAGCAGAGGACTGGATGGAAAGGTCCATTTTCATCAGCTAGAACAATCCTCAATAAAGCATCCGAACTGAATCCCATTATAATTTCCCCTGGCTGTAATAAGAATAAGAATTAAAAAGTAAGAATAGGCGATGGTAAACATGGGCCATTTTAGTTTCTTTCAACTACTTTTCTTAATGTAGTTTGAGAGCTGTGTTATAAGTATATATGTTTATAGAAAATCTACTGAAGCTAATATCTTTTATATTTGAGTAGGGGTCTGGTTCCATTCGTAATATTTTTTTATGAAGTGCAGGGTTAACTTGATGTATTGAGACTGTTATACAGGATTCCTATCTTTAATTACTATAAACTGTCTAGAAAGTTGACAGCGAACTTTTGATTGCAAGATGCCTATCACATGTTAACATCATCTTATAGCTGTCTCACACGCACATATATTGGTGTTGATGGTGACTCTATCAACTTGATTATTCTGATTCAGATTGATTTGAAAGCCTATCCACAGTTATTAAATTCTTTTGCATTGTCATGTGATATTGTTATCAGATTTTAACTGTGTAGTTTTGAGTCAAATTCATGATTCATGTTTCATAAATAGTGATTCACACAAGTCCATATAATTTCATGAGAATAAATCAAACACTTAACACTCATTGAATCTAGGTGATGCTCACAAAACTCAAACAAGAAGATCTCATAGATCTCCAAAAAATGAACATCTAATTTATATTTATTACATAAAATATTATCACTTGCTAGTGTAGCCAAAACTTCTACCAATGCCTGTGCTTTTGAAAATGTGAAGGCCCCTATAAAACCATTCCCCCTATCCTTCTACCACTCCTATGATTCATTTGAAAAAGAAGTGTTAAAATGTGAGATTTATTTATCTAAGAAGGGCTTAATATGTATTCAGATTTAAATTTTTGGCATTTTCTCCCTTTTTTTCATGATTGGATTCATGAAGTTTCATCTTCTATAGTTGAGGGTAAACTGGAGTTTGTACTCTTTTGCTAGAGGTTTCTTCATTGTTTATTTCAATTATAAAGATGGTAAGAGATTTTGTTGATGGTGGTACTTGGAGGTGGGATTCACATCCCCTCTCAATGTCCCTCTCATTTCCTTATTTTTCTATTATTTCTAGCATGGTAAAGGTTATGAGGTTATTAGACTCTATGACTAGAAACACCTTAGACATGCTTTATTTGCATACATTTTAGTTGCAATTGACCTTTCCTAATAAGGTCATTCTATAGGTTAATGATATATCTTAGTGTTGATTGGTGAACTAGGTGGGATCCATGTTCACTAACATCATTATTTTGCTACCAATCATTTGGGTCAACTATCATGTTTAATAATCTTGGTCTTCTATTTACAATTATTATATTTTGTTCTCTCCATTCTACTATCTAGATTTACTTTCTAGTACATTATTTGCCATACTGAAATTGCTTCTAACTTTCTAGTACATTATTTACGAGATCAAGTTTGCTTCTAACACTAAAATGGTAGATGTTGTGGTCAAGGTTTATTTCGTTTCCCTCCAACTCCTTATTTCTACATTAAATCAATTTTATTTCGAAGGTTCATAATGGAATTAAGGATTTTTTTATTGTTTCTTATGTTGAAACAATTGTCCTTAATAATGGTTTTATATCTCATTGTATTTCTAGTGACCCACCTTCTTCTATGGTTTCCCTATTTGTGGTTGTAAAAAATGTTTCATTTTCCTCTTCACATAGATCTTTAAGTATTGATGAAACATATGGTTGGATAGTCATAGAGAGAAAGAAGGAAGATGTAAATTTGGATAAGGTTATTTTGAATCTAACTTAGTAATATTCCCTTGGACAAGGTTATTTTGAGACTATTATACAGGATTACTATCTTCAATTACTAAGTTAGGGAATCTAAATTAGGAATATTCCTAATTTAGATTACCTCTTGGGTAACTTGAATATTCCCTTTGTAACATGGTTTAAACCATGTCAAAAAAACACACTTAGTCCATGTAGTGTGTATGTTTTCTGATTTCACTGTAATCTCTTGTTTAGATATATTTTAATACTAAACGATTGGAGTCATTCCCTACTTATATTAATTAAAACAAAAAATCTACGAGTTAAGATAGACATATCAATTTAAAGAACTTCATGTTTATATTAGAAATTTTGTTTCTCTACTTTTTTCTAAAAGGATTAAAGTGATATCAAGCATAAAGGATTTCATTCAAGATATATGAAAAGAAATATAAAAATATAAAAGAGAGATTATATTTATATAAACTTCATGAAATATCAAAAATAACAATGTGTTGCCTGGATATCAAAATTGCCTCAATTCCTACCTTTTTGAGTTATGATCATTCCCAAAATATGCCTCATTTTAAGCATTAAAATGGTCACTTACTCTTTGAGTTTTTGAGAAATTTTTCCCTTCAAATATCTCGACTCATTCCCAACTCTATCCAGCACTTTGAATTTTTAAAATCTAGTCCTCAAGTCAAAAGGTCTGACAGGTTAATGGAAGGAACCAAAATATGTATTTTCAACTTGATCATTAACCATTAACCTCTCCATCAAAAGGTTAAGATAAGTCTACAAAATTGACCTTTTAAAAGGTTAAGGTTTAGGGGTCAAAACACGTATTTTGAACCAAAACATTAACCATTAACCTTTTAAAAAGAGGTTAATGTTCAAGTCCAAAATACGTGTTTCTAAGATGGTTATTAACCTTCTAGATGATAAAAGTGAAGAAAATGAAAGGTAGAGACAATGGGTATAAGCCACTGACTTGTTTATCAAGACAATATTTCATTACACCAACGTGATGGATGTTCCTCAAAGACATGTATACACTCGAGAATCATGGAATCATGAACAAGGTATGGAATCATAGAAAAAAAATGCCAATCTCATGGAATATTGTAGCTCACAGTCAAGAGACAATGAAGCACGTGCACCAACTATTCAATAGAGGGGAAACTTGAAGGAGAGCACACAAGAAAAATCACTCATTGAGCACGTGCACCAACTATTTGATAGAGGGGAAAGCTTAATTTATGTATATTTTCAATGAGAATTTATCATCTCAATGCAAACATGGCAGTGGACAAGATTTAAAATACCCAACTTTGATTTTCTCTTTAATTTTATTTTGTGGGAACCAAAAAGCATCATAGCAAGTGATATAAGATGATATGTTTGTTGATGAACAATGTCCAATTGAGGATGATTTGGCGCAAGGTATAGCTGCAAATTTATTAAATCCATCTATAAAAACTCCAATCACTATGGGCATTGCTGGTGATTGTGGATCTAGTGAGATGGTCAACAGTCTCATGAAGAAGATAGAATATCATCTTCTCCTAACAGCTTCTCAAGGTGCATTTCCCACAAAATTCAATGGATATAGTCTTAACTGGAAAGGGAAGAAGAATCAAGGAAGGAGTTGACAAACTATTGCCAATAAAAGATAAAAGAAATTAAACAAGTGAGAAATCGAGTTATTGGTGGTGTTCAAAAAAAGGAGAAGATTGAGAAGACTCCTGGCCCAAAATATGGATCAACTCCTCAAAAGAAGCTCTGAATAATAGCCTTTATGGATGGCCTTGACTGTTACGAAGATTCAATTATAGTTGAGGTTTTGCAGTCCTTAAACACAAAACTTAAAGCCTGTGAAATCCAACTTTGTTTTAGCATTAGACAAGAATATCATTAGAAAAGTATTCAAATCTTATTCCAAGGTTGAGGGTTGTGCACAAAATGGAGTGTTCAATCATGTCTTAAGCTTGTCTTAATAAAATGCAAATAGTGAGCATGTATGCTAAACTGTCACCTTGGTTGTACTTGTAGACACCAATTTCATCTTTTGATTCCATTTGTAAAGTTACAGGAGGAGCCACCATTTGGAAGAATGATGGATACATGACCAAAGTTTAGATGAAGAAATTCTTTGACATAGTCCCAGTTTTGATTCTTCATCAAAGTTGAGACTACAAAAGTGTCATGCTTGAAAATACTTTTTTTTGTCACATTTGGCCATATGATAAGCATTTGATCATTCTTGGTTCATTTTGTTGAGGTTAATTAACATCTTCCAAAACATGATTTTGGAAGTAGTTATTAACCATGGAGGGGTAGTTCTTAACCTCCATGTCAATATAAGGAGTCATTTTGGCTTTGTAAAGGGGGGACTTTTGGATTTAGAAATAAGTGGGGACAAGAGGGACACCATGTTAAAGTTTTGGTAGCAAGACAATTTTTGGAAAGTGTGTACACATCTTGTTCTTGTGATCAGAAATTTATTTTATGTTCTTGGTGCAAAGAAATAAAAAGGAAACACATTTTGAGTTCTCTTTCTACATATCCAAAAGTTGAAATGTTGATTCTTTTTGTGTAATGGATGTTTTCACGGTATTGTGCAAAAGTTCATGAATTATCAAATCAGCATTGTGCTAATAGTAGCCTTCAAGCATAGATCTTGATTGTTGTTATCAACGGTTTATTTTAATTCAAGAAAGTTGTGAAGTCATGTGGTGCATTTGTCATCATGAGCTTTCTCATCTTTTAAAGTTTGATTTTATTTTTATTTAAAAACTTCAAAATATATCATATGAGGGAATTGCCCCTCTAAACATAGAAAAAGGCCACATATCAAGGGCCTATCCAAGTGTTGGAGAAATTGGTTTGCCACACACTCCATTGGGCTAAATTGCATATTTTCTAAGTGACAAATTTGTTTACCAACATATTTTTTTGATGACTCTATTGGGGACTGAAACAAGACAAATTAATCAGTCACCTATGATGAAACAACATGGTATTGCCATATGAGAATGTGCTTCTAGTTCTCTAGCTGAATCTTGGTTACCAAGACACGTAGGAAGATATTATTTTAGATTTGAACACTTTAGCTTGGAGGTGTAGATGAAGTTCTCAACAATATCATCAAGTAAATTGGGCTCTAGAAGAAGAAGAAAAATTCGGGGAAATCTTGCGAAGAGATCCTATTGGTCATAATGTTGTAATCATTGAAAGAATAGTTGATATTCCAAGAAGGAACATGAAAAATCTTGTTCATATCCAAGGTCAAGTAAATAATAATTAGTAAGTCGGCTGATGAAAGTACCTTCCCTTGAATGAAGGTTTGGCGACTCTATTTAGAAGATTGAATATTGGTGACTCTATTTAAGGTTTGAATTCAAAACATGGTTTGGTACAAAGGGAAAGTGGAAAGTGATAGTGATGAGGAATATTTTTCATGCTCAAAGAAATAGATTCCTAATGAGCCTTTACATGTAGATTTATTGAAGAATTTCTATGGTGGCAGGAGGCTAGATCCTAGAATGGTTCATCCTTGCTACAAATTTTTCAAAAGATCGAAGAAGATGATAGAAAAGATTATGGGTTTCTTTCTCGTGATCATGATTCTTTATTTGAAAAAGGTCCAGCATATAAATATAAGGATCTCTTGGCAAAATGCCTTTCATCTAAATTAGTAATGAAGAATAATGGGAATGTCACTCATTCACCTGTCTCTCAACAAAATTAGATTTTCATTGATCCTAAGAAAGATAGCTTCTTGAAGAGTTTCTATGGTGGATGGAAACTAGATCCAGAAAAGATTCATCCATCTTTTCTTTGAACCTTGCAAAAGATAGATGGCTTGGATAATTAGTTCTTCTCTCACAAACCAAAATCATTTTCAAAAATAAGTTCCACATGTGAGCATAACAAAGAACTTGATTAAAAAAATGATCCATGTGAATTGAGGATGGATAATGGTGGTAAAAAAGGTGTCCTCATGCCTGCATCTATTGCTCATCAAAATCATACTTCTGTTGATCCCAATTAGGTTAAGTTTTTAAAAAGCTTCTATGGCAATGCATGCCTAGATCTTGACAAAGTTCATCCTTCTTTACTTCAAACACTACAAGAACTTGAGAAAGAAAACCCATGCAAGAATTATTTCCTTGGTAACAGAACATCTCCCATTCAAAATGTTAGAAAGGACTAATCTAAATCTTCATGCATGAAAGAAGATGGAGATTCTACGTCTAATCAAGGAGAATTCAAAAAATGGAGTATATAGGAGATGAAGGGTCTACTAATGTATCAAGGTATCACTGTGAAAATTTCAATACTCAGGAGAATGTATTCAATCATCTCAATCCTAATGAGAAAGAAAAAGAAATATCAAATTTTTCTTAAGAAACTACACAACATATGATTAAAGATGAGGGAAATGTGGATCAAGATGAATTTCATATACTTTTATTCCTACTTGGTGCCTTGATGCTTTAGATGATGACTTCCTATGTGGAGAAGATCTTCCTGTTCAACCTTCCATGATCATTCAAGGTGAAGGATCTATTGAAAATATCAATACTTCAGATGTTATGGCATAATTTGAAAACATTACCACTGATGAAGAAATAACCTCAATTGAAACCTTGCAAACATATTCATTAACTCTTGAGATTGAAGTCTTTACTTTTGAGGATGTTGAGGAGTTTTCAAAAAGTGTATGATCATCACAAGAGTAGAAGATCATTTTCAAGAGAAAGAAGATGAGTTGTCAAGAAGTCCTTTTTAAGGTTACATGCAAGTGAAATATGAAGTTTTCCCATTTTTGTGAAGATGGTCATCAAGAAGAATCCATGAACCAAGTTTGTGAAAACATTGATGAAAATTTGATAATAGGTACAATAGAAATGGCAATTAAAGATAGGCTTCAAGTAAGAGAAGATGACACATCAAGTTCTCACTCTTCCTTATGCATGAAACTTGATTTTGAAGCATTCAAGTTTACAAGTGGAAACTGTATGCCTAAAATGTGGGCACACTTCTATGAGTCATTATATCCAAGATTGCTCAAGAATGAGTCTTGAATGGTGACTCATAGCTCTCTATTCATGGAGTGCAAGGGTTTGTAATGGAGGCCCTTAGTTTTGACCTAGTTTGTGCCCATGCAAGTGCACCATGAAACAAGAGATTCAAGGATCCAAAAATATACATGCAAATGAAAATGAAAACTAATCTATATGATGACAATGCCAAACAATGAAAGAAAGGAAATGTAATAACAATGCAATACTAATCTACGAAAATAAATATGACTCTAAGATAATAGGCAAATGCAAGGATGAAACCTTATGATAGAAGCCATGGATGCAAGAGAGAATAAGACAAGAAGATAGAAGCTCTCCACAAAAAGCTTTGATGCTCAAACTCCTTCAAAAATCGCTCTCCAAACCTATAGCATAACAATAATGTAATTGTGGATGTATTGTGGATATATCGTGGATGTCTAAAATGAGGAGAGGCCTCTCCCTTATATAAAGGAAATTATGGAGGTGAGAGGCTTCTCACAACCAATAAGAGATAATAGAGTTTGATCCATGTGAGACAAAATTCCACCGATGAGAAAAGAGGAGTGTTTGAGAAGAAAGTGGAAAGTGGAAAAAGAGGACTTCCACTAAGAGATATGTGTATTTAAGTGTAGAGAAAATAAAAAAAGATTTATTTTATTTTTATTTTATTTTCTTTTCCTTTTTCAAGTTTGTTTGTTTGTTTTGTTTTTTTCAATTTCCTTTTTCATCACAAAGAGATATTTAAGTGGGAATTTTATTTAATTAAAAGGGAGAAAATTCTTTTAATTAAATAGGAAATATTTAATTAAATTAAAAGAGGGGTTTTTCTCTTAATTAATTAAATGTGGATGAAATTAATTAAAAGAGAAGTTTTCTTTTAATTAAATGGGGACTTATTTTATTTAATTAAAAGGGAGATTCTCTTTTAATTAAATAAATCTTAGGATAAAATGATCGACCTTAGAAAAATAAATAATTGAATTTGATCAAGTAAATTGATTTGAATTGATTTAATAAAATATTGCAAACCATTGATTCAAGAAATTTGATAAATTGATAAATTGAATAATGGGGGCCCATAGTCTACGTGACCATTTTTGGGTGCATATAGAAACTACAATGAAGAAAACATTGTGATGGTATCTTGCACTAGAGAAGTACTTGGCCTTGAAGAAATGTGTTGTGATCTAATGATTGAAAAATGTGAAGATGAAGGCATAGATGATGATGCTCTTTTTAAAGAATTTCCCTTATGTCAATATCAATTGATGATCAATTCATTTGATTAGATAGACTCATTAGAGAATGTGTGCACCAAAATGGAAAAGATGATTATTTCTTCTTTGAGCGATCTGATGGGAGAAGAGGAAGAAATACATCATGGGAAGATTCAATGTGACAAGGATGTGCATTCATATTGGAATAATTTCATAGAGAATACAAACAAAATCATTCTTGTGGAAAAGAAAGAGTGTTCGGTGTCAGAAATAAGTTCAAGAATTTAGGATGACCAATCAATAGAATTTCAAGTAGAGGACTTGTCAAGTAGAGAAAAAGATCATAAATGCATTCAAAGACTTGGGAGCCTTGTACTTCAACTCTTTCAAAATGAAGCTGTGAATGGCATGCAACATGAAGTAGAGTTGATTCTAAAGTCAAATATTTTTTATGAGATGTGGTTATTTGGATACATTCCTTTATTAAGTGATGTGAAGCATACTAGGAATCTCAGAATTGGAATTCAAAGAGAAAATTTATACTTGAGTCCATAGGAACCTGAAAGTTGCCACATGTTAGCATGCCATGGTATCTAATTTCCCTAGCCAATGAATGGATTTGCATGATTATACTTTGAGTCACTGGAGGTAGGGAAACCTACCTTGTACATAGTCTAGTTAGGAGTTTCTGTTGTGTTGTTGTATTATGCCTGGTCTTCCTTTTAGTTTCCCTATTTTTGTTGTTTGTTCCCCCTTTTGCAAAGTGGGTCCTCATGTGACTCTATAGCCCCATGGATAAGGTACTATTCTAGTTGTTCTAGATTCAAGCTTTGTCCTTATAAAATCCTTGTCCCCAGATAGAGCTAGTTGTTGCCCAAATATCAAAATTGCCTCAATTCCTACCTTTTTGAGCTAGGATTATTCTCAAAATATGCCTCATTTTAAGCATTAAAATGGTCACTTACTCTTAGAATTTCTGAGAAATTTTTCCCTTCAAATATCTCTGGCTCATTCCCAGCTCTTTCTAGCACTTCAAATTTTTAAAATCTGGTCCCCAAGTCAAAAGTTCCCACAAGTTAATAGAACGAACCATAATACATATTTTCAACTTGATCATTACCCATTAACCTCTAAAAAGTTTAAGATTAATTGTCAAAACATGTATTTCACTTTGAAAGCTTAACCATTAACCTCTCCATCAAAAGGTTAAGATAATTTTGCAAAATTAACCTTTTAGAAGGTTAAGGTTTGGGTTGCAAAACACATATTCCAAACAAAATCATTAACTATTAACCTTTTAAAAAGAGGTTAATGTTCGAGTCCAAAATACATCTTTCTAAGATAGTTATTAATCTTCCAGATGATAAGAGTGAAGGAAATGAAAGGTAGAGACAATGGGTACAAGCCATTGACTTGTTTATAAAGACAATATTTCATTACACCAATGTGATGGATGTTCCTTGAAGACATGTATACACTCGAGAATCATGGAATCATGAACAAGATATGGAATCATAGAAAAAAATTCCAATCTCATGGAATGTTGCAGCTCACAAATGAAAGATAATTAAGCACATGCACCAATTGTTCGATAGAGGGGGAAGCTTATTTTATGTATATTTTCAGTGAGAATTTATCATCTCAATGCAAACATGGCAGTGGGCAGGAGTTAAAATACCCAACTTTGATTTTCTCTTCAACTTTATTTTGTGGGAACCAAAAAGCATTGTAGCAAGTGATAGATGAGGATATGCTTGCTAATGAACAATGTCCAATTGAGGATGATTTGGTTCAAGGCATAGCTACACATTTACTAAATCCATCTATAAAAACTCCAACCACTGTGGGTATTGCTGGTGACTATAGATCTAGTGAGATGGTCAAAAGTCTCATGAAGAAGATAGAATATCATCTACTCCTAAAAATTGCTCAAGGCACATTTCCCATAGAATTCAATGGAAAAATAGATACAAACTTAACTGGAAAGGGAAGAAGAATCAGGGAAGGAGTTGGAAAATTATTCTCAAGAAAGATAAAAGAAATTAAACAAGTGAGAAATTGAGTTATTGGTGGGGTTCAAAAAAAGGAGAAGATTGAGAAGACTCCTGGCCCAAAATATGGACCGGCTCCTTAGGAGAAGCCCCAAATAATAGCCTTAATGGATGACCTCGACCATTATGAAGATTCAGTTATAGTTGGGGTTTTGCAATCCTTAAACACAATACTTAAAGCCTATGAAATCACCATTGTTTTAGCAATAGACAAGAATATCATCAGAAAAGTATTCAAATCTTCTTCCAAGGTTGAGGGTTGTGCACAAAATGGAGTGTTCAATCATGTCTTAAGCTTGTCTCAATAAAATGCAAATAGTGAGCATGGATGCTAAACTATCACCTTGGCTGTAGCCATAGACACCAAGTTCATCTTTTAATTCTATTTGTAAAGTTGTAGGAGGAGCCACCATTTGGAAGAATGATGGATATATGACCAAAGTTTAAATGAAGAAATTCTTTGACATAGTCCCTATTTTGATTCTTCATTAAAGTTGAGACTATGAAAGCCTCATGCTTGAAAATACTTTTTTTTTGTCACATTTGGCCATATGATAAGAATTTGATCATTCCTGGTTAATTTTGTTGAGGTTAATTAACCTCTTCCAAAATACATATTTTGGAAGTAGTTATTAACCACAGAGGGGTAGTTCTTAACCTCCATGTCTATATAAGGAGTCATTTTTGGCTTTGTAAAGGAGGGACTTTTGGATTTGGAAATAAGGGGGAATAGGGAGGACACTATGTTAAAGTAGAAAACGAGCTCTTGTTTACAAGATGCCTATCACATATCAACTCGGTGTTGATGGTGACTCTTTATCAACTTGTTTATTTAGATTCAAAGGGATTAGAAATCCTATCCATAGCTATAACTAGTATTTGATTCAAGGTATTGAAATTTTAAAGCATTTGTACTACCATATGATTGTCAAGTATTTTGCTTTTCTAGAATAAAGTTGATTTTGTTTCTCAATTGTTTCTGATTGTCTAGTGATGGTAAATGCAAAACAAAAAAAAGTGTTACCTATGATCTACATTCATGAGTCTATTTTAGACTGATAGACCTTTCCTTTGAGAAGGAAAAAGTGCTACAAACTTTCCCTTTGATGAGACAAATGTTCAACACAAATTCTTGGGCAAATACAGTTATTATATAGAGCATTTGATTAAAAGTTCTGATAGTTGTTACAATGTTCTCTTGACTATAGCTTATCATCTCTTTCTTTTATGCTTAGCCACCTACTAAGGAGAAATCTAAAGAAGAAGATGGTGTGTATTTAGTTGGGAATCTAAGATATTACATTTTGAGATGTGAACCACCTTCTATTTCTATTACACAAATTGTTATAATATTTTGTAGACTTTATCCTTTACTTTTATTCTTCCTAAACTTTGAAGATGTGTCTTCCTATAACTACTTGTATATATATAGTACACTACAAAAATTATTGTTATAAACATAACAATTTCTTCCCCATTTCAATTAAAATGAGTGTCTATGTAGCCATCACTAACCTTAAACATTTTCTAGAATAAATAAAATTGGAATAAGAATACGTATTCCAATTCTACTTATTTAGGTGGAATTGCAAAATGCTCATTTTTGGCCAAAATGGGAATATGTATTCTATTCACAATTCTGATTTGCACCCAAATAGAGAATTTGAAATTTTAAGAATTTACATATGCCTATTCCACTCATACTCTCGCTGCCAAAAGGACCCTTAAGATTCTAAAACTCTTTGAAGACAAGCTTGCTGATATGGATGGTTGACCATGAATTCACAAACCAAACCAGGCACAATTTTTAAGAAACCCCTTAATTTGAGAATATTCAAGACTATCACAACTGATGAATATACCCCTTTCCATCAAGTCTTTCGATGAAAAACCTTTGCGGATACTCTTTCCATGATGAACCCTGGTATAAAGTAGGATGGTCTTTATCACATGATTACAAAACATGGCTCATGAAATCCTTGCTCTTTCCTTCTTCACTACACTCCTATACTCTACACTCTTGTATCTTTAATTGCTTATTAATAAAAAAGATATTAATTTTTTTTATCTTAATTGTAGAATTTTATAAGTAGATCATGTACTATTGAAAGTTTTTAGATTTTTACAGTCAATTTGTATGGTGTTAGTTTTATAAAATCAATTGTATGAACAATTTTTATCATCAAAATTTCAAACCATTCTATAATCTATCATCAACATTTAGAATCACTCTATCATTTTTGTTCTTAAAGAGGGATATTGATTCCTATTCTATTTAATAATTATTTTTAAAATAAGATTTCAAAACAAAAATTCAACTTTATTAAAAAAAGAAAAGAAAAACTCTAATGCTTATCTAGGTACCTCCAATGCATTAGCAATGTTAACAATGAGGGATCCTAGATCACTTTGAACATCAATCTAATTTCCATCATTTCTAATTTGCAAGGTAAAATTATACCTTATTTTTTTTTATAAAAATGATTCAATAATGTTCTTAAGAAAGTTACTAATATCTTTACTATTGTCCATTATGTTTAGATCTAAAATATTAACTAAAATATAATATATAATTTGTTTGACAAATAAATAATCAGTTTTGGTACACCTTTGAAAAAGATAGAATGTATTTATAAAGAGATAATAATAAAAAGGGCCATGGCTCAATATCATTTTTAAAAGTATCAAATATGTTTTTGAATCAACTTCAAAATATTTTAGTCTTGAAATTGATCTTTCTAAAATCTCAAATATATTTATAATCCTTATTTTCATAATATTCAAAGAGTTATTTATATTAATTTTCCCAAATTGTTTTGCTAAAATAAATATAAAATCACAATCATTCATTATGCAAAAGTAACAATACATAAGAAACCATTTATTCAACTTTTATGAGACAAATAAAGAATTTCAAAATCTAGACTTGTCAATGGCTCAGACAAGCCTGCCTAGAAAGTAGTGAAACTCAACTTCAGCAAAAGCCACTTTTAGGTTTCATCATAGAAAGAGTATTTGCAAAGATTTTTCATCGTTAGTTGCAACATTCTTGACTGCTGCATTTGTGTTCCACCATTAATTCTCAAAAAAAGTTCTCTTATATGGTAATGCCTAGTTTGGTAGGTTTGATTTACAAGCTCATTATCAACCATTCTTATTAATGTGTACAAATAAAAATAGGAAATAATGTACTTGATGGATTTTTTCTATGAGACATGTCTATTAATAAAATAATTTAGATTTTTAATATATTAATCATAAAAAGAGTAATAGAACACATGATTATTGAAACACAAATATGACACAGAGTGGGAAGAGGATTGGAAAGGTCAAGTGGTTCTCATAAAAAGAGTAATATAACACATGATTATTGAAACACACATATGACACAGAGTGGGAAAAGGACTAGAAAGGTCAACTGGTTCGAGTCACAAAAGGGTTATGAGATTTATTACCCCTGATGATGGTAGCAAAGATATTTTTTTTTCACAAGACATCAATTTGCTATAATGGATTTAGATATCTAGTAGACAGAGAATTGGTTGAGTTTTTTTGTTGAGCATAAATGAGGTGGAAGGACTAGAGCTCTTGATGTGCATGGGAGGCTTTTGAACCAAGCTCATCTTCCTCTTCTTCATCATCATGGTGGAAAAACAAGTGTAAGGGATTTCAACATATCATATGGCTCTGGTTGTAGTGGACATGGTGCAAAGAAGATAAAACATGGTCTCAAGACTACCAAACCCCAAATCCAACTAATTTTTGACATTTTTCATGGGCCACTTCACCAACCCACACCTATTTTTCCTAAAACTAGTGAGGAAATTAGACAATCCAACTAGAGCAACTACCTTCTTATGTGTCATGGCCAAATAACGTTTCCATTATAAATCCATAATTTTTGTCTTATCCCAATAATATTTCACTTGGAGGTAAAAAACCTATGGCAAATTAGCCTGCCAAAGTTTGGAAGGAAAAATTGGGGTTTACATATTCAGTAAGATCAATTGGTCCCTATAATAATCTGGATAGTTCAAATGCCACGCTCATAGATGGTGATGCCTAGCTTCTTGTGATTGAAGATGGACTTCTCAAACCTCAGATCACTTATATGCTCAACACAGTAATCATTGGTAAGACTTGGTCCTTCCTCCTAGCTACAGATCTCCTTTCCTGGGTGAAGCATTACTGGTACTATGTTATTGAACATTGATCATGAGTCCTATTTTTTTATTGCTATATTTGATTCTAAGCTTGCTCAAGATAATGTTCTTTGAATTAAGAGTTGGTTTTTTAAAGGGTTGGGAAATATACCACTGCTTGGTCTCCATACTTTAAACCTAGTCATTCAACCTATGATTTTATGTCATTTTGGATTGAGCTTCCTACTTTACCATGGAATATAGAGATCTACAAATTATTGAATTAATAGCAAATAAAATTGGGGTATTCATCTGAAATGATCTAGTGCCTTTTGATGAACCATCTCTTTCTTTAAGGTTTTGTGCCTTACTAATCTAAATAAACCATTACCTTCTTCCTTAATTATGTCATCTAAATATGGATGTTGGAACCAAACAATTATTATTCAAGACGCACATACTGTGGTTAAGATGGCAGGTTGGTTGGGTCATTTTACTAATCAATGTTGAAATCCAAGTTCCTCCAATTTGATAGTTTTTAGTAACCATAACTTTGACCCATTGAAGTGCTCTTTAGGACATAGTCCATTCCTTTTGCCCCTAATGGTGTGTGTGTATCTCAAGCTAAATGGTCAAGTGACCCCTATCATTTCTCATTTGTAAATCCAATTGTTTACCATTCACCAAAGGGTCATTGTTCTACACAAAAAAAATCAATCCCATGGAGATTGTTCAGTTCCTAATAACTCTCAATGCTCATTTTTGGGTATCTTTTCCTCTTGTGGCTTCTCCCAATTTAGGGTCCTTCTACTCTGATTTTTCTATAAAATTTATGTTGTTTTTGACCCATCTTTTCTCTAAATGGAATACTCATTGGGAGAAGTATATAAGTCTAGATCAGTCTCTTTTCACATCATCGACATCTTCTAAACTTGTAATTACATATCCGACTACCATGAAGAAGATGTTATTTATCCCTCTCAGATGGATGTTGTTGTTTGTTTTTAATGAGCTCATTTTTAATGAGCTCATTTTTAATGATCAACCTCTTTCTTTCTTGTCTAGATTAGAAGCTGCATCAGTTTCCCAAGGGCATTCATTATCTTTTGAATATGCCCAAATTTTAGCAGTAGAGTGTAGTGTACCAATTCCTCCCAAATTCTTTGATGAAAATAACATGCTCCATGACCCACATGAGAATAATGTTCACTTTAAATTGGATCTCCCTTCACCTAGGTTGGAGGACTTTATGAATATTTTAGATCTTGGCTTGGCAGTCAAAAAGTCTCCTACTCAAACAGTTAGTTTTGGTCAGACTAGGTCCCTCTTTGTTGATCCACTTCTTACTAATGTTAGTTTTGATTTCTCTTAGAAATTGTCTTTGCTACAATCCCCCCTCTCACCATCTCCTACAACTAAGAAATCTTCTAAACCTAGGGATAGACCATTGAAAGCATCAAAAGCTAAAATAGAAGTTGATGTAGGGATATAGTCAACTTTGGATGGTAATTTTCCTACCTCAAAGTGATCAACAAGGAGTGTGAAGAGTACTCCTTGTTAGTTATGAAGATCCTCTCATGGAATGTCAAGGGCATTAATGCCCCTGACAAACATAACAGGATCAAGTAGTGTGTTGATTCTATCCAATGTGAACTAGTCTTGCTTCAAGAGACTAAGCTATCAACAAATAACTTTCAAAAATATGTTGGATGTTGGTCGACATGGAATTCCTCACATGTTCCTAACTTAGGTGCTTCTGGGGGCCTTTTTGTATTATGGAATCCAAAGACTATCGAGGATCAACATCTTCATCAAAGAACTAATTGGAAAATGTTATCCATTCAACACTATGAACTTTCAGGGTAAGTGCACCAAGTTGTGGTGCCAAAAGGGGGATATAAGTGGACACCTTTATTCTGAAATCAGTAATTTCTGAACTTCAACAAGAATTTGAAGATAGTTACACTCAAAATTTTAAGATATGACAAAAACAAAAATAGTAGTCCTTTGAATCTAGTTTCCAAACTACTTTTTTTTTTTTTCAAAATGGTTTAGTTTTAGGTCCTCAAAAAAGGGGGGCATAGAAAGTGGTACTGTTTATTCAAAAAAAACATAACATAGTACAAAATGTGGCCCCCCTAAAATTTTAACTTTTCTTTTAAAATTCTTTAATTGCTCTAGTCAAAAGTTACCTAACATTATGTAGTTTATCCCAAATTTTTCAGGTAATTTAATAATGTGTATTTTTTTTTAAATGAATCTTTTAGTTAGACACATCCCAAAAATGTGAAAAATATGTGTTCTCCCCTAGGAATGATTGAAAACTAGTCTAAAATCAAAACTTATATTTTTTTAAAGTGTGTAGAATGGAGTCTAGTTTCTAAAACACTAAGTTGTTTCACAATTCAATGAACGAGCTAAAATCTATAGCCCAATTAGTACATGTTAGTTTTTGACAAAAAATGGACATACATTTAAAATAAATTATAGATGAAAGGCTTGAAATAGTTCAAATTAAAAATAAATTATATGGTTATATAGCTAACACGGAGACCTACAATGTCATGTAACTTGATTTTATCGATGCTCAACCATGAGGAAACTTGAAGGAGAAAACATAAGAAAAATCAATCAATTTTTGTATGTTTGTAGCAAAACACATCTCAAACTAGTATACAAACTCCAAACCTTTGGGTTGGATCCCCAAGCCAAAACCAAGCCGTAGAATGCAAAGCTTTGAATAGCATGTGTGCCCTACAGTGCACATGCACTATTTAAAGCTTTTTAAATTTGAGTCTTAATAGCGTGTGTGATTTAGTGTGCATGCACTATTGAGACATAAATAGTGCATAGAGAGGGAAGGAGAGAGGCAAAGTGAGAGCGAGAGCGAGAGCGAGCGAGAGAGAGAGAGAAAGAGAGAGAGAGAGAGAGAGAGAGAGAGAGAGAGAGAGAGAGAGAGTGAGAGAGAGAGAGAGAGAGAGAGAGAGAGAGAGAGTAGGGGATGGGAAAGGGGAGAGAGAGAGTAGCGATGGGAGAGAGAGGAAGTGAGAGAGTAGGGGTGGCAAAGAAATAGTACGGGATGGGAGAGAGAGGAAGTGTGAGAAAGAGTATAGGGGTGGAAAAGAGAGTGTACAGGATGGGAGGGAGAGATTGGGAGTAGGGGATGGAAGAGAGGGGAAGTGTGAGAAAGAGAGTAGTAGTGAAAGAGAGAGAGTACAAGATGGGAGAGATAGATTGAGAGTAGGGGACGAAAGAGAGAGAGTGTAGGTAGTGGGAGAGGGAGTGAGAGAGGGAGAGAGGAGAATGAGAGTGAGAGAGAGAGAGAATAGGGCATGGGAGAGAGTGTGAGAGAGAGTAGGGGTGGTAGAGAGAGAAAGTAGGGGATGGGAGAGGGGAGAGAGAGTAGGGGATGGGAGAGAGAGGAAGTAAGAGAGAGAGAGTAGGGGTGGCAGAGAGAGTATAGGATGGGAGGGAGAGATTGAGAGTAGGGGATGGGGGAGAGAGAGAGAGAGTAGGTGGTGGGAGAGGGAAAGCAATAGAAAGAGAGGAGGATGGGAGTGTGTGTGTGTGTGAGAGAGAGAGAGAGAGAGTAGGGGATGGGAGAGGGGAGAGAGAGAGGGGGGATGGGACAATGTGTGTGAAAGAGAGAGTAGGGGATGGGAGAGAGGAGAGAGAGTAGCCTAAGAGAGAGAGTAGCATGAAAGAGAGAAAGTAGGTAGTGGGAGAGGGAGAGAGAGGGGGATGGGAGTGTGTGTAAGACAGAAAGTAGGGCATGAGAGAGAGTGTGAGAGAGAATAGGGGTGGTAGATAGAGAGAGTAGGGGATGGAAGAGAGAGAGAGAGTAGAGAGGGATAAAGAGAGTGAGAGAGAGTAGGTGGTGGGAGAGGGAGTGGGAGAGAGAGAGAGAGGGGGGGATGGGAGTGTGTGTGAGAGATATAGAGAGTAGGGGATGGGAGAGAGAGAGAGGGGGGGATAGAAGTGTGTGTCTATGAAAGAGAGATAGTAGGGGATGGGAGAGGGGAGAGAGAGAGAGTAGGAGATGGGAGAGAGAGTAGGTGGTGGGAGAGGGAGTGGGAGGGAGGGAGGGAGGGAGAGAGAGAGAGAGAGAGAGAGAGAGAGAGAGAGAGAGAAGGTGATAGGAGTGTGTGTAAGAGAAAGCAGGGGATGGAAGAGAGAGTAGGGGGTGGCAGGGAGAGAGTACGGGATGGGAGAGAGAGTGAGAGTAGGGGATGGAGGAGAGAGAGTAGGCGGTGGGAGAGGGAGTGAGAGAGTGAGAGAGAGAGAGGAGGATGAGAGTGTGTGAGTGAGAGAGAGAGAGTAGGGGATGGGAGAGGGGAGAGAGAGTAGGGGATGGGAGAGGGGAGAGAGAGCGGGGATGGGAGTGTGTGTGTGTGTGTGTGTGTGTGTGTGTGTGAAAGAGAGAGAGAGAGTAGGGGATGGGAGAGGGGAGAGAGAGAGCAGCCCGAGAGAGAGTAGGGGATGGGAGAGAGAGAGTAGGTAGTGGGAGAGGGGGGATGGGAATGTGTGTGTGTGTGTGAGAGAGAGAGAGAGAGAGAGAGAGTAGGGAATGGGAGAGAGTGTGAGAATGTGAGAGAGAGTAGGGGGTGGCAAAGAGAGAGTAGAGAGGGAGAGAGTTAGAGTGAGAGAGAGAGTAGATGGTGGGAGAGGGAGTGGGAGAGAGAGAGCGAGTGAGAGAGAGAGAGAGTAGGGGATGGGAGAGGAGAGAGAGAAAGAGAGGGGGATGGGCGTTTGTGTGAAAGAGAGAGAGTAGGGGATGGGAGAGGGGAGAGAGAGATAGAGAGAGAGTAGGGGATGGGAGAGAGGGAGTAGCAGGTTAGAGAGCGAGTGGGAGAGGGAGAGAGAGGGGGGGATGGGAGTGTGTTTAAGAGAGAGAGTAGGGAATGGGAGAGAGTGTGAGAGTGTGAGAGAGAGTATGGATGGAAGAGAGAGAGTAGAGGATCAAAGAGAGAGAAAGTGAGAGTGAGAGAGAGAGTAGAGAGGGAGAGAGTAAGAGTGAGAGACAATAGGTAGTGGGAGAGGGAGTGTGAGAGGGGGAGAGAGAGAGAGAGGAGGGATGGGAGTGTGTGTGAGAGATCTAGAGAGTAGGGGATGGGAGAGGAGAGAGAAGGGGGATGGGTGTGTGAAAGAGAGAGAGAGAGAGTATCCTAAGAGAGAGAGTAGGGGATGAGAGAGAGTAGGTGATGGGAGAGGGAGTGGGACAGGGAGAGAGAGAGAGGGAGGATGGGAATATGTGTAAGAGAGAGAAAGAGTAGGGGATGGGAAAAAGTGTGAGAGTGTGAGAGAGAGTAGAAGTGGTAGAGAGAGAGTACAGGATAGGAGAGAGTGAGAGAGAGTAGGGGATGGGAGAGAGTGTGAGAGAGAGAGAGTAAGGGATGTGATAGAGAGTAGAGAGGGAGAGAGAGAGTGAGAGAGAGATAGTAGGTGGTGGGAGAGGGTGGGAGAGGGGGAGAGAGAGGGACAGATGGGAGTGTGTGTGAGAGATCTAGAGATTAGGGGATGGGAGAGGAGAGAGAGGGGGGATGGGAGTGTGTGTGTGTGTGTGAAAGAGAGACAATAGGGGATGGGAGAGGGGAGAGAGAGTAGCCCAAGAGAGAGAGAGAGAGTAGCATATGGGAGAGAGAGAGTAGGTGGTGGGAGAGGGAGTGGGAGAGGGAGAGAGAGGGGGGATGGGAGTGTGTGTAAGAGAGAGAGTAGGGGATGGGAGAGAGTGTGAGAGTGTGAGAGAGAGTAGGGGGTGGCAGAGAGAGATAATGGGATGGGAGAGAGAGTGAGAGTAGGCGATGGGAGAGAGAGAGAGAGAGAGAGAGAGAGAGAGAGAGTAGGTGGTGGGAGAGGGAGTGGGAGAGGGAGAGAGTAGGGGATAGGAGAGGGGAGTGAGAGATAGAGAGAGAGTAGGGGATGGGAGAGAAAGGGAGTAGCCAGTTGGAGAGGGAGTGGGAGAGGGAGAGAGAGAGAGAGGGGGGATGGAAGTGTGTGTAAGAGAGAGAGTAGGGAATGGGAGAGAGTGTGAAAGTGTGTGAGAGAGTAGGGGTGGAAGAGAGAGAGTAGGGGATGGGAGAAAGAGAGAGTGAGAGTAGGGGATGAGAGAGAAAGTAGAGAGGAAGAGAGTGAGAGTGAGAGACAATAGGTGGTGGGAGAGGAAGTGTGAGAGGGAAAGAGACATGAGGGATGGGAGTATGTGTGAGAGATCTATAGAGTAGGGGATGGTAGAAGAGTGGGATGGGGGATGGGAGTGTGTAGGTGTGTGAAAGAGAGAGAGAAGGTAGTGGGAGAGGGAGTAGGAGAGGGAGAGTGAGAGAGAGAGTAAGGGATGGGAAAGGAGAGAGAAAGAGAGAGAGATTAGGGGATGGGAGAGGGGAGAGAGAGAGAGAGTAGGAGATGGGAGAGGAGAGAGAGTGAGAGAGAGTAGGGGATGGGAGAGAGAGTGAGAAAGAGTAGGTGGTGGGAGAGGGAGAGCAAGAGAGAGAGTAGGGAATGGGAGAGGAGAGAGAGTGAGAGAGAGTATGGGATGGGAGAGGAGAGAGAGCACGAGAGTGTAGGGGATGGGAGAGGAGAGAGAGTAGGGGATAGGAGAGGAGAGAGAGAGTAGAGGATGGGAGAGGGGAGAGAGAGTAGGGTATGGGAGAGAGAGGGAGTAGGCGGTGGGAGAGGGAGAGAGAGAGGGGGGATGGGAGTGTGTGTGTGAGAGAGAGAGTAGGGGATGGGAGTGGAGAGAGGGTGAGGGAGAGTAGGGGATGAGAGAGAGAAAGTAGGCAATGGGAGAGGGAGAGCAAGAGAGAGAGTAGGGGATGGGAGAGGGGAGAGAGAGTAGGGAGAGAGAGATAGAGTGTGTAGGAGATGGGAGATGGGAGAGAGAAAGTAGGGGATGGGAGAGAGAGAGTAGGCGGTGGGAGAGAGAGAGGGGGATGGGAGTGTGTGAGAGAGAGAGTAGGGGATGGGAGAGGAGAGAGGGTGAGAGAGAGTAGGGGATAGGAGAAGTAGGTGATAGGAGCGGGAGAGTGAGAGAGAGAGAGTAGGGGATGGGAGAGGAGAGAGAGAGAGAGCAAGAGAGAGTAGGGGATGGGAAAGGAGAAAGAGACAACAAGAGAGAGTAGGGGATGGGAGAGGAGAGAGAGCAAGAGAGAGTAGGGGATGGGAAAGGAGAGAGAGATAGCAAGAGAGAGTAGGGGATGGGGGAGGAGAGAGAGTGAGAGAGTAGGGGATGGGAGAGAGAGAGAGAGAGTAGACAATGGGAGAGGGTGTAGGAGAGGGAGAGCGAGAGAGAGTAGGGGATGGGAGCGGAGAGAGAGAGTGAGAGATTAAGGGATGAGAGAGGAGAGAGAGACTAGGGAGAGAGAGAGTAGGGGATGGGGGATGGTGGGATAGGGAGAGATTTATTTTCACAATGCATACACACTATAGTGTGTATGCGCTATAGTGCATACATGCTTTATAGTGTATACATGCTATGGTGCATACGTGCTTTATAGTGCATACATGTTATAGTGTGTACACACTATGTGATTTCACCAAAAAATGGTCATAAAGCAAGTTTGGGTCCTTGCTGATCCATATTTTTCTTTTTGTCTATTGTGCATTCTATTGTTTTGATAGAAAACATGAGTTTCAAGCTATTGGAAGTTTACAAACACTATTTGAAGACTTTTTGAAGCTAGCAAACACCAAATTGAATCACTAGATATGCTATTTGAAGGCTTTTTGAATATTCTTTCTATAGAAAAGGTTAATGCAATCCTTTTTAAATATTGTTTGTTGATATATAGAGACAAATTTGATTATAATTTGACATGTTGTTTAATATATAGTGAATTCATTGAAATTTGCATATTTAAATGAATTGTTATTTAGAAATGGTTAGAGATTTGGCAAGTTGTTTAATACATATTGTGTATTCATTGAAATAATTATAATTGTTATATGTATTTGAATGATTTGTAATTTACAAATTGTAAGTAATTCAAATGTTTGAATAATTTGACATATAGAAATCATCATCATGCCAAGGAAGAAACCAAAAACTCAAACAAAGGAAGAGAGGGAGACATATTTGGCAATTGAAAGAGATAAAATGAAACTACTACATGAACAAAGAAAATTGCAAAGCAATAATGAAGAATTGGCTTTCAAAGAGAAATAAGAACCACGGATACAAAGAAACAAAGAGGAAGAATTGGATCAAGAAAAAGAGAATGAATGAGACTGTTGCACTCAAGAAGACAATTGAATTGTGAAGGTACACCATCTTCCAATTTTGGAGTCATATCATCCTCTCATGTTGAAGAGATGCTAATTTGTAGATCCAACGATGTACACACTCCATCATGTCATGTTGAAGGCACAACATAAACATATCAAGTAGGTGATATTCCATCTTTTGCATCTTATTGCCAAGGGCACATCATCTTTGGTTCAAGGTACGCAAAACACTCAACCTTATGTTGATGTTCAAAATGTTGAGGGAATGGAAGAGATTATAACACCTTCTATAATTCATTTTAGAAGACCAAAATATTTGATTGATATTGATACCAACATTTTGAAATCAATGCATGACAGGATTAGCAAGCGTACTTGTCAAATAAAAGCTAATCATATGTGGAGATTATTCTTTGAAGAATTAAATATTATAGGTAAATGCCAATTATTTTTTGAAATGATGAGGAATTTGAAATTTAGGCCTATCATGAAGATTATTGGGCTAAGAATGATGGACGATTCAAATAAAAAAAGTATTGTAAAGAATCTAATGAGTGCTTATGACAAAGTGGATTCTAAATCATGCACCAAAGATAGTAATATCACAAGACAAGTACTTACATCGACAATAGTAAGTACCCAAATGAAGAAAGCTCGACTCATGAGAAAGACAAGAAAAATATTAAAAATTGGTAGAGGTACGCTAAGGAGAGCCAGGCTAAGGCATGAGAGATTGGAAGATCCAACAAAAAATGAATTATGGAAATTTAGCGGTAGACTACCACGAAAGGATAAAGAAATTAGTGAATCTTTGAAATCATTGATCAAAGATTTTTGGAAAAATAACACATATGTTTTCCCCAATCAAAGAGATGTTGTAATAAGGAGGATTGGTAGCCAAAATCATGACCCACATGTGAAACATTTTTTGGACTCAACTCAAACACAATTTTTCGTAAAATTTATTGGTATGTATCCTCAAATTCAAATAATTTAAATTTTTTTTGAGATGGGTAAATCTTTTTATGTAAAGATAAATCACACATTCACAACTTGTTGTAGGATACATATTGAATTTTCTAACCATTTTTATTTTTTTAGACATATATGTGTGTTTTTGCATTCTAAGTTTGTTTTGCAGGATTGTAAGATGAATGAGCCACCAATATCTTCAAGGAAATTCATATCCAACATTTTATGTAAAATAAGGGGCGGCCAAAAATTTTACAAGACATCATGCTTATTTTGTGGTTCTTTGCAACTTTTATCAACTTGTGAACATATGGATAGTACACATGCAATTGAAAATGAAATAGTAGATTACAAAAAATTTAAGATAGTGACATATGCTCTAAAAGATGGGAAATAGGGTAAAAGATGTGATTTAGTCACTGAAAAGATTCTAGTGTATGAGTTCATGAAGATTTTTGTGAAAAGATTCTTTACGAGTATGCAAGGCATACACATAGAGCTCAATGGTTGGATTTGCAATTCAAGTTGTGCAATGATACATTTCCACTAGATACCATTGTTTTAGTTGTAGACTTCACAAAGAACTACACACTACAACCACAAAATGAGGTGCAAGAAAAGTATTATACTTCTCAATAGGTTTTCATATTTGTTCACATAAAATTCATGCATTCACCTACAAGTATAGAGGATGATAGGAAGATTTTGAGGGAGTACCATTTTTACATCAACAATGATCAATCACATTCTACGAAGTTTGTACATGGTTTTTTTCAACTATTTTATGGAGATTTGGCTAACAGGGGCATACCATATCATCAACACATTATTTGGTCAAAAAATTGCACATCTCAATTAAAGAATGCATGAATGTTCTATTGGTTGAGTAGGATGCATAGGTTGTGTAGAATTCAATATATGTGGAATTTTATAGAGGCTAGTCATGGAAAGGGAGAGCACGATGGTGCAGGCTCATGCATCAAAAGAGCCTTAGCTTGTGAAGAACTAAAGTAAAAAGATGAAGCAATATTGATAGATGCAAAATCCATTGTCAAGTGGTGTAATGCTACAATGGGTTCAGGTAATGAAGGTGAGTCTATGGATCATAGATTTTTTTGGTTGATAGATCATAATATAACATTGCACCATATGAGGATTTTTGCACACTAATAGGATCAAGTGAGTTGCACTCTTTTACAAGTTTTGATGTAGGTTCATGGAGTATTTACACATAAAAAATGGCATGCTATTGTCCACCATGTGCAAAGGAAAATTGGGATGACTATGAGTCGACTGAATGGGTGGACAAATGGAATATATGAGTTTTAGACCCAATTGACACCTATTGTCCCTCACAAGCATTGGAAATGGTAGAGTTGGATTTGTCTATTGAATTTGACCACTTGTCTGATCTAGTGCAACCTGGTAATATATATATTTATATATCTTTGTAATTTCAATATGTAACTATATAAATTTTACCTAAATATTTTCTAAATTAATGATTGCATTTTATACATTTATCACTACAGGCCATGTTTTTGTTGTTATTGCACTTGAAGATAATGAAGAAGGGATAGATTATTATTTATGTCATTGTGTCCAAGCCAAACAAAAATTGGATCACTCAGTTATAGATGGTGAAGGTTTAGAGTACCATATTGGTGGGGTGGTTGTAATCGATACATGGTTTAGATGATATTCTATGAAGAACCCTAACTTGTGGTTATTCAAGGATTGGCAAACAGAGAGGAAGATTCTTCATTATTCAAACCTTGTTGTTGTATCAAATGTCTAGTTGATAAAATATGGTGGAAAACCACACAATAAGACTCTTTGGAAAGTTCACGAGTCATACCATGAGGAAATACTTGAGACATTAAAATGTAGAGTAGATCTAGTTGGTTCATTAGATTGAATAGGGAGAGAGGGAGAGAGAGAAAGAATGGTCAATTAGATCCTTGGTGTCATTATAAGCCAGGATACCAAATTGAACCAAAGGTCAAATTTGAGTTATTTTGTATGCAATAAGGATTTTTTAGGTCTTTAGATAGATTTAAATGCCTTGGGGTCTTTGGGAAAATATTTAGGTTTCTAGGAGGTTATTAAAGCAAAAATGTCAATGTTGTCACGCAAAAAAAATGCAAAATGATAACTTTTCTTGCTAAATAATTTAAAAGGAAGTTGAACATTGGCATAACCATTTGAATGATGGTTATGACCATTGGAGGCAAGAAATACATGTTTAAAAATGTTGTACATGGAGAGGACAACATAGTTGTAGGGACTGGTGAAGATTTGCATGAATGAAACTCTGATTTTCTTCCTTTTTCTCTATTTTTCTAACTTGTACAGACATGTATAGATTGGTGAAGGAGATAAAGTGCCATGGATAAATAGCTTTATGAACTAGGTCTCATTTTTATTTGGTTTGAAGGTTATATCTTTTCATTTGATTAAGATATTGCAATTTTTGTGAAGGTTTCTTATTTGTGCTTAAATTCAAGGGTTTTGGCAAACATGTGCCTCTAATTTGCAAACCCACAATTGCAATTTAATGCCTTTTTGTGGGATGCAAGTTAGGGGAGTTTACTTTGATATGGTAGAGTTTCAGACCTAGAGGAATTGGCTTGATATTTTTACGAGCTAACCCTAGGTTGAACATCCCTATGTGTACAACCAAGAATTGAAGAAGAAGTGGCATTTAGGCTTCCAAATTAATTGTCTAAACCTAGGTGAAGGATGAAATGGAGTTTCAGGAAGGAGAGGAAGAGTTCCATGTAGTTGATTTGATTCTATGAACCCATCTTCAAGCACTTCCTTTGGAAACCCAACCTAATTAGGCCTATTAGGTTTGCAGACTAAAGTGGAGTTTGGGTATGTTGGAATGGAGTTAGCCCTTGATCCTTTGGAGTCTTTAAGAAGTAGGTAAAGGGTATTTGAAAAGGTGATAATTTGGCCTTTTCCTTTGGAAAGTTTGAAATTTTTAAAAGGAAAACTAAATTTTGACCTACTAGGATTTCTAGGCCTAAGTTAGGGATATTGATCCTTTGAAGGTGTTGGGGCATTGAAAGTGCATGAATCCTAGTGGTTTAGTGCTAGAAATGTTGAACCAAGTCTAAGTTTGAAGTCTTGAAACCTTTTTACTTATTTTTCCTTAATTGGTCTAGTTGAGGGCAAGTGTCCCTAAAGCCATATTTTGATCCAAGCTTTCCAAGAGCCCTAGGAAAAGGGAAGGACCTTAGGAGAGTGGAGTCCACTTGGATAAGTAAAGGTTATCATTTGAAAAAGTTTGGTAACCAAGACATCATCGTGAAGTGGGTTTGGGTACCCTTAGAGGTTTAAGAACCAAGTGGCAAAAGTAGGTTGTGTGCTCTACATCAATAAGGGTCATTAGACTTAGGTGTGATAGCTAGGGTGTAGGAAGTCACAATGCATTTGGAAGAGTCACTAATTGGCATAAAAGTCAAGGCATACCTTACCATAGGGAAATGAGCAACTTAAGGGATAAGTCTCTAGCTTAGGGAAAGGTCCCTAGCATGGAATTGCTAAGGGACCATTTAACAAGTTGGAAGTGTTAGAGAGTATTTTGCATGTAGTAGAAGTTTGAATTATATAGGCGGGGATAAAAAAGATTAAAGAACATATGAAGCAAGTGAATTGAACAATGCACATATTGTTTCATGTTAAACAAAAAAGTATATTGAGATGTGACTTTCTTTAAAAGGGTTCAAAGGTAGATTGAAGGTCATCCCCAACATTATTTTTTGTTTAACATAACCTTTCAATATGTTGCTCTTGATTTTTACTTGGTAAGAATTAAGTATAAATCTACACAAAAATCCATTTGCATTGTGGCTCATGTCTCTTAAAGGCTCTTTTTTTAA
The DNA here is from genome assembly GCA_028749045.1 of Cupressus sempervirens. Taxonomy (NCBI): domain Eukaryota; kingdom Viridiplantae; phylum Streptophyta; class Pinopsida; order Cupressales; family Cupressaceae; genus Cupressus; species Cupressus sempervirens. The sequence continues at coordinate 746,669,016 of CM053784.1, read as the reverse complement.
GTCTTTGAATGCCCTTGCATTATCCTCATAGTTACTGGTGTATAGGTCAATATTTGAATCTCAACATGTGATTAGTTTGTCTTAGTTCTCATATGTAGTCAAGGTCCTTGACATCAATTACAAATCATAAGTTACATGCATTAACAAAATGAAATTGGGTCTCAAAAAATTGATTGCAAGTTTTCTCATGCCTAAGTGGTTGGCAGAACTTAAGACCCAACGAATAAGTCATCCTTCTGGGTTGATAGGCATGTATTGTAAGCAAGTCTCTAGGAATTGATTGCAAGCTCTTTAAGAATATTCATATGTCATCGGGTTATTTCTTGCATCCCTACAATCTATTCTTGAAGAAATAATTGCATATCACCCTCTTAACACAATCATAGTTAAGTATTTGGGACTTGACTACATATCGACATGTATTGAAATTACAACTTGTAATGTAGCTCTAGGACCCAATTACATATTGCATCTCTTATACACTTGCAATCAAGTCTTTAGGGTATGATTGAATATATTATTTATAGAAACTTGTAGTAAAAGTAATGCAAAGAAAGATGGGGCCTTCCAAGTTCTCTGAGAAAATACTCTAAATAATGTGATTTCCCAAAGGTTTGTGAATGCAACCTTAAGGTTTAAGTTCCCCAAATTAGGTAAATGATTTATCCAAAGACTTATTAGTAATATAATGATTTTGAATACCCTAATACACTCCAAATAACCAGTTTACCAAATATCAAGAGCCTATCTCTAAAGTAAACCAATCATCCTAGCCTACTAGGCCTATAAGCCCCAATTAGCCCTCAAATTATGTGTAATGCCCCGCCAAGGGATCCAAAGAATTAATCCTATAATTTCACTAAGCTTGGTAACATTTTTTTTTTCCATGAAAGTAAATACCACATAAAACTTATGCACAATAACGGAAGCAATAGCAACGACCATCTAAAGAGTAAACATGATATGCGCAACGGGTTACATTCTTTAAGATCCCTTAACATGAGTACTTACATGAATCCATCTAGTACAACATCCACATGAATAAATAATGATAAGTCCAATGTTCAATTATTACATCTCCAACTGCTCATTCATCCACTCTACATGTCACAGGGTATGAAGGCTTAAAAGAATATACATATGTAGAATAAGGTACATCATCCTATTCTAATCCATGGCACATCGAAGTAAAGATAATCACATGATACTCATGATACATCATCATAAAAATCATATACATCCATCATAAAGATCAACAAAATAAACTAAGTGCACGGTTCCTCCCAACCGTTAATAGCATCATTAGACCATTGTGGGCCCTAGCCATCCCTCCGTGCGTAACATCCCAAATCACCAAAGAGATCATTGGTATTAACATAGTAGGAATGTCACACCTAATAAATACAACATCATATGTAGAAAGTAATCTAACATGCAGATATAAGCATAAGATAACATCATCTAACATATGCTAATCATCAATGAAAGGATACATATCCACCATCACGAAGGACGCATCAGCCACGATGTCTCAATGAAACTCAAATGATAAGAGTGGAAAATACACTACCACCCGACCGCGTGGTACCTAAGTGGTCCACTCCCACCGTGCTAAGGAGATAATCTCAAGTCCCAAACAGGCTATCAAAATCACGTAGCACAAGTCTCTAAATTCCAGGAATCCTAAAAGTATACTAACTCAAAGGTTCCAATCACAAAATAGACATCTACTTCCTAGAGGCACACAATGACATGTAGGAACCTACTATGCAAGTGAGAAAATGTCATCGCATTTATCTCATACAAGTTACCCTGGTAGTTAGCTAAACTCCACGGGTCCATACAGATCTCATGCGGCCACTAGTATCCTTTCATACTGACAAGGCATACTATGGAATGCAAGGTCGCAACCATGCGTTCTCTCTACTCCCATCCTAGCCTATACAAGCGCTCAAGGCATGGGCGAGAACCAAAACTCTTATCTTTTTAGGTTCATTCAGTTAGTATTAAGTGTGAATGTTATCACTTATTAAACCAACTTACAATGAGTTATCCTGGCAGCCTCTTAGGGCCTCGGCCCCCATTGCAAGCCACTTCCTGACACTACATGCAGATATCCTACCCTAATGCTCATGGTATCATAATCATAAAGAAAGTCCACAAAATCATCAAATATCCATAATAAGAATCAAAAAATATCCATGATAAAATCATCAAATATGCATAAAAGAATCAAATCTCCATGAGCAAACATCCATAGAAAATCATGAACACAACAGCTCTCTATTGGCAACTGAAGTATCACTGATAATCAAAATATCCATTGGTTCTCAATAACCAAAATATATCTCAAAATAAATCACCATATCCATTGGTTCTCAACAAGCAACCAAGAATATCTCAAAGTCATACTGATCAAAGACTCCAAAATGGTTGAGTCAAACATGTCACCACATGACATCATCAAGAATAAATCCACATATTAGTCCCATCATGGCGACTAGAATATATCCAAGGATAACTGATCGATGACCAAAAATAAAGGTTAAGTCAAGTATCTCAAACATAAGAATTTCAACTATAAAAATCAGTATTCACAACCAATACATAGAGCATTCCATCACATAATCATGGTTGGGTTTATAAAGATCAAAAAATAAAACATCATCATGACATCACACTCACATAACCCCCAAGCCTCTGGTAGACGTCCTATACTGGTCAACACTAGTCAACCCAAAATCCCAAAACATTAGCATAAGGAATACACAATGTAGACACATGTTTTGGTTTTGCTAAGTTTCAAATTTAAATTCAAATGCCAAGTCTCAGTTTATGTTTCCAAGTTTAAAGGAACATATTATACATTTTTTTTCCATGTGCTATTTTTGGAAGGATTAAAAGTTCTCTCTAAACTTTAATCTCCAATTATAACATTTTAAAAAAACGTTTCCACCAACTTTAATTTTCACATACTTTATACATTTTATAATCTTAAACTATTAATTAATTCTTAACAGTTAAAGTTATAAAATTACAAAACTATTCATCATTATAAAAGATGAATTCATAAATCTTTTATCAACAATTTAAATCCTTTAATAACATATATATATATATATATATATATATACATATATAATATATAATATTAATTTTTGCATTTTATAAAGAATCGAATATTATTAATTTCGATTCATATCATATAACAATAAAAATTGAATAACAATTTTCTTTAAACAATAAGAAAACACGCACACCATACACATGCAAGTATGGGGTAAGTATCTATAATATAACACATGAGATAATAAACCATCTAACCAATCATCAACAATAACTGAAAACAGTATAATGATCATCATACATACATGAAATGTAAAGTCTAAATGATCTTATCATATAACAACTGAATCCATAACATATTGTCTGATAGTGTCAAAAAAATACCTAGTAATCCATCAACATAATACTAGTCCATCAAAGTCTGATAATAATAGCAACAATGAGTCTAGAAAAGATGTGAATGAGGGTAGGCACTACATCCACCCCCCCTTGGATTAGGCTTACTCCTGGAAGCCTACAAAAAAGTAGGGATATAACTCCCGTAATCTAGCTGCATCCTCCCAAGTAGCTGAAGAATCATCAGTAGGGTCCCATTGGACCCTTACCTGCTCGATGGTTCGACCCCTGAGGGTCAACCCCTGCTGCTCTAGAATACGAACCATCTCCAAAGCCAGCTACCCGTCCTCTACCTGCAATGCATTCCAATCAAGAACATGCACAATATCAGGAAATATCAGGAATATACTGCCTAAGCACTGAAACATGGAAAACATCATGAATGCGAGCTAGGCTGAGTGGTAGAGCAAGGCGGTAAGCAACCAGGCCGATCCTCTCTAGAATCTCAAATGGTCCCACAAAACGAGGCGCTAGCTTAGAACCCTTTCTGTAACGGATCGGACTCTTCCGTAGACGCACTCTCAAGAAAACCCTATCTCCCACTGCAAACTACTTATCAGTCCTATGAGCATCAGCATACTTCTTCTATCTATCCTGTGCCGTAGTCAAATGCTCGCGGATTCACACCACCTGTTGCTCCATATCACGAAGCATCTCAGGACCCAACAGAATGCGATCCTCAAGATTGTCCCAATTCAATGGTGTATGACAAGGATGACCATATAACACCTGAAAAGGTGTCATGCCAATAGAACTATGATACCCATTGTTGTAAGAAAACTCCACTAGATAGAGATAGTCCTCCCAATATGTTGGCCTATCCATCACATACATTTGTAACATATCCTCCAAAACCTGATTCACCCTCTCAGTTTGACCATCAGTCTCTGGATGATATGCCGAACTTTAGTTTAACTGCACTCCAAGCTCATGCTACAACGATGTCCAGAATGCAGATGTGAATACAGGATCCCTGTCAGAAATGATCTTTCTAGGAATACCATGTAATCTCACAATGTCACGCATGAAGACATTAGCTACAGAAGCTGCTATGTAGGAAGACCTGATAGGTGAAAAATGTGCCACCTTCATCAACTGATCAATGGTGACCATGATAGCATCATGACGACGAACGGTCATAGGTAATCCTACAATGAAATCCATGGAAATGATATCCCACTTCCAAGAAGGAATGAGATTTGGCTGCAAAAGTCCAGCCGGGTGCTGATGTTCTGCCTTGACTCTTTGACACTCAAGACACCTAGCCACAAAATCAGCAATATCTCGCTTCATCCCAGACCAAAAGAATAAACGTCTCAAATCAGCATGAATCTTCTTGACACCTAGATGTGCTGAGTATGGTGTACGATGGGCTTCTGCTAGAATCAAGGTGCGAAGCTCATCTAGTAATGGCACATAAATCCTCCCCAAATGTCTCAAAAGACCATCTGATTCTCGAACATAACCTGCAAACTTTCCTTCCAAGGGTCTTCCTGAATCTATCTCTCTGCACACTTCTTGATACCATGAATCCGTAGGAAGTGCCTGAAGAATCTGACTCCTCAAATCGACACTAAGAGTCATAGATGCTACCACATGTCTCCTGTGACTCAAGGCATCCGCCACCACATTCTCCTTACCTTGAATGTACTTAAACCCAAAATCATACTCGCATAGAAACTCCATCCATCGTCTCTGGCGAGCATTCAAATTAGGCTGAGTAAAAATATACTGAAGACTATGATGATCGCTGTGTAACTCAAATCTATGCCCCAACAAGAAATGTCTCCATCTTGTCAAAGCATGAACTACTGCTGCTAAGTCAAGATCATGCGTAGAATAATTTAACTCATGATCCTTGAGCTTGCGTGATTCATAAGCTATCACCCATCCATTCTGCATCAACATTGCCCCAATCCCTTCAAGAGAAGCATTTGTACACACCATGAAATCTCCCTCTGGGTCCGGTACTGCTAATATCGGTGCACTAGTCAGAAGTTCTTTGAGCTTCCGAAATGCTTCCTCACATTTCTATATCCACACAAACTTATTTCCTTTCCTCTGAAGAGAAGTGATAGGATGTGCTATCCTAGAGAAGTTCTGGACAAATCTGCGATAATATCCTGCTAGGCCCATGAAACTACGAATCTCTGACACGTTAGTCAGTGTCGGCCAATCTATTATCGCCTGAATCTTTGCAAGATCCACTGATATACCATCACCCGAGATGACATGCCCTAAATATTGAATCTCTGACTTGAAGAATTCGCACTTAGCAGCATTTTCATAAAGCTGGTTGTCTCTCAAACACTGCAATACCAACCGCAGGTGTTCCTCATGCTCCTTCTGATTCTTGGAATATATCAATATATCATCAAGAAACACAAGTACAAACCTGTCAAGATATGATCAAAATACACCATTCATCAAACTCATGAACACTGATGGAGCGTTAGTCAACCCAAAAGGTACTACTGTGAACTCATAATGCCCATAACGAGTTTGAAAAGCGGTCTTGTGAATATCAGCTTCCTTAATGCGAAGCTGGTGGTATCCTGACTTAAGGTCAATCTTGGAGAAAACTATAGCCCCCTTGATCTGATTGAATAAGTCATCAATCCTAGGCAAAGGATACCTATTCTTAATATTCACCTTGTTCAACTGTCTGTAGTCGATACAAAGGTGCAAGGAACCGTCTTTCTTCTTCACAAAGAGCACTGGAGCTCCCCATGGTGATACACTAGGTCGAATGCTCCCTTTGGCCAGAAGTTCCTCTAGATGAAGACGTAGCTCACCCAGTTCCTGTGTAGTCATGCGATAAGGAGCTTTAGAGATAGGCTCTGCTCCAGGAACTAGATCAATGCTAAAATCGATATCCCTCTTTGGAGGCATGCCTGGAATCTCACTTGGAAAAACATCTGCATACTTTTGAAAAATTGGGTGATCTAAAGTCTTCCTCACAGGATCTTCCTCATCAAGATTATTTACCATAACAGCAAATATTTGACATCCGTTATGGAAACTTCACTTCATTTGCATAGCAGAAATCATCCGCAGAGATATAGGCCTTGGTATCCCAACTATCTTCACATCATTCCCTTGGTCATCTTGGCACATAATAACCTTCTTCTTGCAATCTATACTAGCTTTATGAGTTCCAAGCCAATCCATGCCCAAAACCACATCGTAGGAACCAAGGGGTATGACTCGAAGATCCACTACAGAAACAAAGCTTCCTAAGCTAAGCCCACACTTATGAACTACAGAGTTCGTGGAGACCTTGATACCTAAGGCTAGTTCCACTTGCCAACCATGATCTTGCTTTACCACATCCATCTTACACTTAGAAACTATAGATGGTGAAATAAATGAGTCTGTAGCTCCTAAATCAAATAATACTAAAAGAGATATACCTCGAATAGCACTTGTGGTCTCAACCACTGTACCCTGATGATCCGCCTGACGGTGATCAACTGCTGCAAATACTTTGTGAGCTCTACCTGCATCACCAACTGTAGGCCTAGGTCCTGAAAATTGAGGTGCTCACTGTGGACACTAAGCTGCATAATGACCAATCTATCCACATGAAAAAAATTATGTACTCCTACCAGATCCTCTACCCATAGGTGGTACATTTGATTGCTGTCGGCTGTTCCTACTGACAAACGACTGACTACTCTGAGCTGGCTGGTTGGGCTGATTTTGTTTACTGCGTTGAATATTGCGGTTGTTCTTAAAGTTAGAACCTTTGCCACCACCTTGAGCCTGAGAGTTAAATCCCTTCTATTGTTGCGTCTGCCGAGACTGTCGGTGAAACTGTTTTCCCTTAGAAGAGAAAGGCTTCTTGTTACCATCTGAATTAAAGTTGCTTTTAGATCTTGACGCTGCTGGCGCTCCTACAAAACCACCTTGACCAAGGTTGATGCTTTGCTCAACAAGAATTGCTCGATGCACCGCATCCTTGAGGGTTTTTGGCTCAAATACTTTGACACCCCCAATAATACGATTGTTCAATCCCCTAATAAAATGTTGTGTCAACTGAGCTGAATTTTCATTGAACCCTGAAAAAGACATGAGCTCATAAAACTTACGCTCATACTCGGTTACTAACATAGTGTACTGCTTGAGATTATGAAATTCATCTGCCCTTTGCTGTTTCCATTCCTCTAGTAGGAATCGTTCATGAAAACTCTCCAAAAATAGTTCCCAAGTGACACTGCTCATATCAATCCCTAGCTTCTTCTCCTCAATTGTCCACCAAGTGGCCCCAAATTTCTCTAAATTGGTGATCGCAAATCTTGCCTTAACATCGCTGTCAAAGTCCTGCATAGCAAAAATCCTATCCAGAGAAATAAGCCACTGCTCAGCCACCTTACCAGAACCTTGCCCATTGAAAGACTTAACCTTGGATCTTGAAAGATCCTTCATCTGAGTGGACACAATGGACCTCTGACGATCCTTTCGAGGACTTCTAGACCTGGGTCTATGCTCTTGTTTAGTCTGATGTACTTTAGGCTATTCTTGGACAGGAGGTAGACGCTCTAGTATAGTCTGCATTAATTGTCTCAGACCAACCTCTTCAGACTCAGCTTGGTCCTCTCTATAGCTCTCTTCCCGCTGCCTATTAGAGTGCTCTTCCCTGCTCTCTATACGAATCAATCCCTCATGGGCAGACTTATGGGCACTGACGGTTCTGCCTAGACCACGACCTCTTCCATGGCCCCTACCTCGGCCTCTAACAGAAGACCTAGTCCTGGATACCATCCTGCAATAGTACAGAGTACTATTACAATCAAGAGACACATGTTACAATAGACTAAGTTTAGTTTTAGGTCTAAGTAAAATTTCAGTTTTGACAACTAAGTGTTGAAGTATGAAAAACATACAAGTACAGTTCAATTATTGTTTCAGTTCACCTAGTCTCAAGTTCTAGTTGTTCCAAATTACCCAGAGCTCCCAATGTAGAACTCGGGCTCTGATACCAAATGTAATGCCCTGCCAAGGGATCCAAAGAATTAATCCTAGAATTTCACTAAGTTTGGTAACATTTTTTTTTTTCCATGAAAGTAAATACCACATAAAACTTATGCACAATAATGGAAGCAATAGCAATGACCATCTAAAGAGTAAACATGATATGCACAACAGGTTACATTCTTTAAGATCCCTTAACGTGAGTACTTACATGAATCCATCTAGTACAACATCCACATGAATAACTAATGATAAGTCCAATGTTCAATTATTACATCTCCAACTGCTCATTCATCCACTCTACATGTCACAGGGTATGAAGGCTTAAAAGAATATACATATGTAGAATAAGGTACATCATCCTATTCTAATCCATGGCACATCGAAGTAAAGATAATCACATGATACTCATGATACATCATCATAAAAATCATATACATCCATCATAAAGATCAACAAAATAAACTAAGTGTATGGTTCCTCCCAACCGTTAATAGCATCATTAGACCATCGTGGGCCCTAGCCATCCCTCCGTGCGTAACATCCCAAATCACCGAAGAGATCATCGGTATTAACATAGTAGGAATGTCACTCCTAATAAATACAACATCATATGTAGAAAGTAATCTAACATGAAGATATAAGCATAAGATAACATCATCTAACATATGCTAATAATCAATGAAAAGATACATATCCACCATCACGAAGGATGCATCAGCCATGATGTCTCAATGAAACTCAAATGATAAGAGTGGAAAATACACTACCACCTGACTGCGTGGTACCTAAGTGGTCCACTCCCACCGTGCTAAGGAGATAATCTCAAGTCCCAAACAGGCTATCAAAATCACATAACACAAGTCTCTAAAGTCCAGGAATCCTAAAAGTATACTAACTCAAAGGTTCCAATCATGAAACAGACACCTACTTCCCAGAGGCACACAATGACATGTAGGAACCTACTATGCAAGTGGGAAAATGTCATCGCATTTATCTCGTACAAGTTACCCTGGCAGTTAGCTAAACTCCATGGGTCCATACAGATCTCATGCGGCCACTAGTATCCTTTCATACTGACAAGGCATACTATGGAATGCAAGGTTGCAACCATGCGTTCTCTCTACTCCCATCCTAGCCTATACAAGCGCTCAAGGCATGGGCGAGAACCAAAACTCCTATCCTTTTAGGTTCATTCAATTAGTATTAAGTGTGAATGTTATCACTTATTAAACCAACTTACAATGAGTTATCCTGGCAACCTCTTAGGGCCCTGGCCCCCATTGCAAGCCACTTCCCGATACTACATGCAGATATCCTACCCTAATGCTCATGGTATCATAATCATAAAGAAAGTCCACAAAATCATCAAATATCCATAATAAGAATCAACAAATATCCATGATAAAATCATCAAATATGCATAAAAGAATCAAATCTCCATGAGCAAACATCCATAGAAAATCATGAACACAACAGCTCTCTATTGGCAACTGAAGTATCACTGATAATCAAAATATCCATTAGTTCTCAATAACCAAAATATATCTCAAAATAAATCACCATATCCATTGATTCTCAACAAGCAACCAAGAATATCTCAAAGTCATACTGATCGAAGACTCCAAAATGGTTGAGTCAAACATGTCACCACATGACATCATCAAGAATAAATCCACATATTAGTCCCATCATGGCGACTAGAATATATCCAAGGATAACTGATCGATGACCAAAAATAAAGGTTAAGTCAAGTATCTCAAACATAAGAATTTCAACTATAACAATTAGTATTTACAACCAATACATAGAGCATTCCATCACATAATCATGGTTGGGTTTATAAAGATCAAAAAATAAAACATCATCATGACATCACACTCACATAACCCCCAAGCCTCTGGTAGACGTCCTATACTGGTCAACACTAGTCAACCCAAAATCCCAAAACATTAGCATAAGGAATACACAATGTAGACACATGTTTTGGTTTCGCTAAGTTTCAAATTTAAATTCAAATGCCAAGTCTCAGTTTATGTTTCCAAGTTTAAAGAAACATATTATACGTTTTTTTTTCCATGTGCTATTTTTGGAAGGATTAAAAGTTCTCTCTAAACTTTAATCTCCGATTATAACATTTTAAAAAAAAATTTCCACCAACTTTAATTTTCACATACTTTATACATTTTATAATCTTAAACTATTAATTAATTCTTAACAGTTAAAGTTATAAAATTACAAAACTATTCATCATTATAAAAGATGAATTCATAAATCTTTTATCAACAATTTAAATCCTTTAATAACATATATATATTACATATATACATATATATATATTTATATTTAAATATATACATACATACATATATAATATATAATATTAATTTTTGCATTTTATAAAGAATCGAATATTATTAATTTCGATTCATATCATATAACAATAAAAATTGAATAACAATTTTCTTTAAACAAAACTGATTTTATAGTAGTCGTCGGTTGTCACCAAAGTGACACTGGCCACGGCACGCATAACTCTGCGGTTGCAGGCCTGTGGCGGCAACAGGTACGTAGTACCTGCTGACATCACAGTACCTGCGATAGCAGGTACTCTGAGCCCAGCAAAGTGCGTGGGGTACAGTCCCTCCCACTGCGCATTTATATATATGTTTTCCCCAATGCGATTTTAAATAATTTTTGTATAAACTTTCTCATGCGATATTAACATGAATCTTTACTACGATTCGATAATCGATTCACCAATTAAATACATATATATATATATATATATATATATATATATATATATATATATATGTATATATATATATATATATATATGTATATATATATATATATATATATGTATATATATATATATATATATATGTATATGTATATATATATGTATATATATATATGTATATATATACAAATTTGTATCATAGTATTTGTGTAAATAATGCATATATATACAATATTTATGTATGCATATTTCAAAATCATATATACACAATATATTTTAACTCTCAGAATTTTCTTATAAACTTTTAACTCCCAAATTTATCCAATAATCTAATGGATTTTTGGTCATGATTTTAAACCCTAGCCCCATTATCTTATTAGATCTATGCATATAAAATTCTCAAATAACCTTATTTGTTCATATTGAGAATGCATGCAATAGAAATATGAAATTTCTCAGAAGACATAATGAAGACATGAAGAAGATAGGGAATGCATGATGCGAAAATAGCATAAGTAAAATCAGAAGAATCTACCCGGATTTTGATGCTAATTCGATCTTCCTCAGAAAACCTGCAGAGCAAGCTCCCTTCTTTAGAGTTCTTGAATCTTCCAATGCTCCAATTGCTCTCCACACTATCCACGCTACCCACGCTCTCCACACTATATCCAAGCTTCTAAGGATGCCCTGAATATAAAGAGCTCTCAGGAACGCTCTAGAATGCTTCTAGAAACAGCTGGAAGATGTCACCAACTAAGCATGGGCCTTTTTCCAACCTTTTTGATAAACCCTAGGGTTGTAGACACCATGTGCTTAATTGATGCACTAACCCCCGTGTTGTTGACACATGAGAAATAGAGAACTGTGTTATTTCCTATGCAAGCTTATAACTCCAATTACTTTTTAATTAATTTCCATTTAAATATTTATAACTCCCATTTGATTTAATAACTTTTATCTTTAATTTTTATAACTTTTATTATTATTATTTTTTTATTAATTTATTAATATTTTTATAATTTTTATTTATTTTTTAATTTCTAATTTTCTTTTAATTTAATTCTTTTCTCCCAATTAATTCTCCTTGAATTAGTTATAATCAAAATATCAAAATCATGATATTTAATCTTCTGAAATAATTAATTTTATTAATTAAATCTATTTGTTAAGATTTAATTAACAGAAAATTCACCATAAACCTTCATAACAAAATATGAAAACCCATCATAGGAAAATTCATACAAAATCAGTCTAAAGGATTAAAAATCATGAAATATGTCATCGACACATTCAGTGGGTGCTTAATTCTGATACTTGTCCCAACTCACTAGGACAAATGGTTTTAGGGTTTGGGATTTGGACTTGAGAACTTATGTCCCCTCTCTTATCATTGAGATAGTATAATAGGGTACACTCATCCTAGCAATTCAAGGAAGTCGATACCTGGTACCTGCAACCTGCAGAAAAGCCATGCATGTACATACTATATATATATAGTCCTAAGCTAAACAAGCAATGGCAGGAAGTGGTGGATTGTGTAGATCCCGACTAAGCAGGTGACTACGACTCCCTTCCTTAACCACATCAGAAATGACATACAATAAGAAAACATGCACACCATACACATGCAAGTATGGGGTAAGTATCCATAATATAACACATGAGATAATAAACCATCTAACCAATCATCAACAATAACTGAAAATAGTATAATGATCATCATACATACATGAAATGTAAAGTCTAAATGATCTCATCATATAAAGACTGAATCCATAACATATTGTCTAATAGTGTCAAAACAATACCTACTAATCCATCAACATAATACTAGTCCATCAAAGTCTGATAATAATAGCAACAATGAGTCTAGAAAAGATGTGAACGAGGGTAGGCACTACATTATGTCTTCTTACATTTTTCTCCACATTTTCCCATAACATAAAGAAAATAAATTGAAAATTAGGATACCCATTTGGCTTTTCTATAACATATCAAAAGATGAGATATGGTTGTTTTGGGCCAAGTCTCTACTGTTACACTATGGACCACTTTTTAGGCATAAAAATCCCTCCATTACAAAGGAACTATATGGAATAATTATCCATTAATGATACAAATTGGTAAAGTATCTTAATTTGATCCTAAACTGAGGATTCTTCAATTGGATTGAACCCATCAACTCTTTATATGTGCTTTTTATGAAACCCTCACTAAACAAGGCCAAAAACTAGGGCCTCTTCAAATCTAACCAAGAAATCACTTCTAGGACCTATTAGTTGATCCTACACCATGTATAAGATGATTAATTTGATTTTTTTACATAAAACCATGGCCTCCTTTAGGCAGATCTCCTGTTGCTACACCCATGACATCAAATTTAATGTATTTTAAAGCACCCAAGCACTCGAAACTTGTCCAATTGGATGATCATCTACATCCTCTAATTGTTCCCTATGTCATTATGCATAATTACATATAATACATGTTAATAATCCATCCCCAAGTCATAGTTAGAACAAAAAGGGGATGGTTACATCATTTTTCTTGAAGGAAATTGGTGTAGGGTACCAAGACAAATGGATAGTGGTCATAGTTTTGGATTTGGAACATTAATAAGAATTTTGTAATAAGACCAAAATGTAAGGTCAATTGGGCTGTAGGTGCCATTATAAGCTAGAGTGCCAAATTGTACCAATGGGTCAAAAATAAGAAATTTTTGTGGGTTTTAAATGCAAATAGGATTTTTGTGATCCTTGGAAGGTTTTAATGGTCCTTAGGGTCATTTGGTCAAGTCCTAGGTGTATAGGAAGTTAGTTGTCAAAAATTGTCAAAAATTGTTAAGCAAAATTGCAAAAATGCTAACAACTTTGCAATATGGTTGCAAAAATGCTTGTACATTGGCATAACCATTTGAAATATGGTTATTACCATTGAAGACATAGAAGAAATGTTCAAATATGGTGTACATGGAGAGGAAAAAATGATGGTATGGATTGATGAACATTTACATGAATAAAACTCTGACTTTCTACGATTTTCACTATTTTTATGTGTTGTACAGAATTGTACAGATTAAGAGAAGGGATTAGTTGACATGGTTGGATATCATGATGAACTAGGAATCATTTTCTTTTGGTTTGAAGGATTTATCTTTTCATTTGTTCAAGCTATTGCATTTTTATTGAAGTTGCTTGTTTGGGGTTGAATTTGAGGGTTTTGGCAAACATGTGCCTCTAACTTGCAATCCCATAGTTGGAATTTGATGTCACTTGGAGTGATGCAAGTTAGGGGAGTGCACTTTTATATGGTAGAGTTTTAGGCCTGGAGGAGAAGGTTTCATATTTTTACTAGCCAACCCTAGGGTGAACATCCCTATGTGTTTAGCCCAGATTTGTAGGAGAAGTGGTGATTAGATTTCCAAACCAACTAATCTAACCCAAGAAAAGGGTGAAATGGAGATGTGGCATGGGGAGGAAGAGTTCCATGTAGTTGTGCTAGTTCTATGAACCCATTTGCTAACACTTGCTTTAGAAAGCCAACCTAATTAGGCCTATTAGGTCTGCAAACCAAACGGGAGTTAGGACATGCTAGAGTAGGTTCAGCCCAAGATATTTTGGAGTTTTCAAGAACCTGGTAAAGGGTATTTGAAAAGGTAATTTTTTTGATAGCTCATTTGGAAAGTTTGGAAGTTAGCCATAGAAAACTAAAAATTGACCTACTAGGATTTCTAGGCCTAATTTTGGGAATTTGGTCTTTTGGGGATGTTAGAACCCTAAAAGTGCATGAATCTCTATGGTGTGAGCTTAGTGATGTTGATCTCAGCCTAAGTTTGGAGTTTGGAAAGGAAATTTCACATTTTGCATTATTTGGCCTAGTTAAGGGCTAGTGTCCCTAAAACCTATAATTGACCCAAGTTTGCTAAGAGTCCTAGAGAAGGGGAAAGACCTTATTAAAGTGGAGTCCACTTGGAGAGATAGTCGTCAACATTGGGTAAATGTTGGTAAGCTTGATTGGCATCTTGCAGTGGGTTGGGTGTTGCTAGGCACTTAGGAAGCTTTTGGTGAAAGAAGGTTGTAAGCTCTGCATCAAAAATAATGTGAAAATGACTATCTACAACACTTCGTCTAAATAAATGAAAACTTAAAATTGGACATAAGTGTGGTAGTATGGGTATTGGGTTCCATTTATTGCAAACTTGCAAACATGAAGAGTTTTATTGTTGCATTTCACCAATCTCACTATGTCCATGGTCATTGTTCTCTTTTCATTCATGTTTGGGGATATGTTCCTGGTGCAGAGCACCAAGGCACTTGGTTTATATTTTGGTTTTCATTTTATTTACCTACTTAGGCTAGAATAAACAACCCTCAGATGAGAAGTCCATGGTTTTCAAAGAAAGACACCATTTTGTATGCTTAAGGCACTTTATGCAATTTATAAGAAAAAGTTGCTCATAAGGAAAATTCAGAATTTTTAATGTTTTTGGTTAAGAAATCCTAGGAATAATTTTTTTTTAGTTGGTTTTAGGTATGTTGAAACCTTTCTGAAGTCCTAGAAGTGGAATCAAATGAAAAATGTAAAATTTGCACTTTTTGTGCAAAGTTGCATTGTTGAAAGTTATAAAAGTTGCTTAA
Source organism: Cupressus sempervirens (assembly GCA_028749045.1). Taxonomy (NCBI): domain Eukaryota; kingdom Viridiplantae; phylum Streptophyta; class Pinopsida; order Cupressales; family Cupressaceae; genus Cupressus; species Cupressus sempervirens. The sequence goes on along the minus strand of CM053784.1, from coordinate 746,653,197 downwards.
ATTTGCAACTTAGAGGGAAAATAGTTATAACTATTAAAAAATTGGTTCTAAACATTAAAATATACATAGGAGATATATATACCTCATTTGTGAAGTCTAGAGGGCATTAATATATGGATTGGAAGAAGTTGCAAAGAAAGAAATTTAGTTTTTGAGTGATTTTTACAGTTGTTTGCATGTTGCATGAAATATATGGACTTTTAGACTACGTGTGATGGATTTTTGAGATAGAGGTTTGAACAGATTTCTTTTTCTTTTAGTCTCATTGTTCTACGTATTTTCTAACTCAAGTTATTGCATTTTTAGTGAAACTAGGTTTTTAGGACAACATTTTGGTGCACACAGTAAAAATGGGCCTCTAACTATAATTTCCTTGGTTGAAATTTCATGGACACTTGTAAAATGGTATTTAGTAGGGTACTTTTTAAGATTCTAGGGTTTCAAGACTAGAGGATGTGATTTTTGATTTTTCCAATCAAGCCTTAGGTCAAGTACCAGGAACGATTTGACCTCTTATAGCGCGTTGATTTATGAATGGAAAGAGTTTGGGAATTGGTGAAAGTTTGAGCATTTGAAAATAAGTTATTTTAGTATTTTTAAACCTTCCTAAGCATGCTACTGGTTACTTTGTAAACTAGTCATCTACTTGACTAGGACATGTTTGGGAATTGACAATCTCCATTTAAATTGAAGTTTCCATTTAAAGGTGGAAATGAGATTTTTATTTTATTTTTAATATCATTAATATATTTTGATAAGAACTTTGAGGGATCATGCCCAACTTGAGTATCCTGGCTTCCCAAGTCCTATAAATGTAAAGTTGCAATGTTGCTCAAAAAGTTGCTTGAGCAACTTTTGCAATTTTCGCAAAAAAATTGCAAATGGAAGTTTGGGAAGTTTTAAGTATCCATGCTTGGGTATATGAGCATGGAAAACAATTTTTTGAAGGTTAGAAGGTTTTCTGTCAGATTTGCATTTTAAAGAAACTTTTATAACTTTTGCAATTTTGCACAAAAAGTGCAACTAATGCAAAGTTCACTAGATTTCACTTCTAGGACTTGGAAAAGGTTCCAAAATATTTTTAAAAACCTAAAAACACCTAATCATAGGCTATCTTGATCAAAAACTCAAAAAGACTCAATTTGGCCTAATTAGCAACCTTTGCTCATATCTTGCACAAAGTGGCCTAGACATACATATCTTTCTCATATCTCTCTCACCATTTGTCGTGAGATCAAAATATATATTCTATTAGCTCCAAGTGGCTGGTAAACCCTAGCCCCAAGCTTGTCTCATCCTGTTGAGCACTCAAAATTTCTCAGGCATGTCGAACTGAAACGTCCCTATGGGTCACTAAATGCCAGAGGGCAATGATCTTTGATGAGGCATATCTTAGAGCTTGTGCGAGGTATGGATGTGATTCTAGGTCCTATAGGACCATGTTGTGGAGACCTACAATAAAACCTCTCTCTTTTTGGAGATCTTACTCTATTTTGATTTTGTGATGCCATCTTGAGTGATGCTGAAACTCGTAGTATTGGCCAGTACAAAGTTTTCAACTACCAAATCTCTCTCACTATTTGTGATGGGATTGAACTATCTATTCTGTTAGCTTTGGGTGGTTAGGTAAACCCTAGCTCCAAGCTTGTCCATTCTTTTTGATCACTTGAACATTCTTGAAGATGCCAAATCGAAACATCCCTAAGGGTCACTAAATGCCATAGGGTAGAGATCTTTAACGAGGCATATCTTAGAGCTTGTGTGAGGTATGGATACGATTCTAGGTCCTATAGGACCATGTTGTAGAGACCTACAATAACCTCTTTTTCTTTTTGGAGATCTTATTCTATTTTGATTTTTTGACACCATCTTGGGTGATGCTGAAACTCGTAGTGGTGGCCAGTACAAAGTTGCCAACTGCCAAATCTCCCTCACCATTCATCGTGGGATTAAACTATCTATTCTATTAGCTCTAGGTGGCCAAATAAACCTTAGCCCTAAGCTCATCCCATCCTATTGAGAGCTTGAAAATTCTCATGCATGCCAAACTGAAACATCCTTAAGGGTCACTAAATGCCATAGGGTATTGATCTTTGACAGGGCATATCTTGGAACTCATGCGAGGTATGGATGTGACTCTAGGTCCTATGGGACCATGTTGTGGAGACCTACAATAAATTCTCTCTCTTTTTTGAGATCTTACTCTATTTTGATTTTGCGATGCCATCTCGAGTGATGCTAAAACTCATAGTGTTGGCCAAAACAAAGTTGCCAACTACCAAATCTCCCTCACCCTTCGTCATGGGATCAAACTGTCTATTCTATTAGCTTTGAGTGGTTGGCTAAACACTAGCCTCAAGCTCACCCTATCCTATTGAGCACTCGAACATTCTTGGGCACACCGAACCAAAACATCCTTAAGGATCACTAAATGCCATAGGAATTTTTTTTTTGGTGGGACATATCTCAAAGCTCGTGTGAGGTATGAATGTGGTTCTAGGTGCTATAGGACCATGTTGTGTAGACCTCTCTCACATTTTGGTGATCTTACTCTATTTTGATTTTGTAATGCCATCCCGGGTGATGTTGAAACTTATAGTGTTGGCCAGTACGAAGTTGCCAATTGCCAAATCTCTCTAACCTTTCATCATGGGATCAAACTGTCTATTCCATTAGCTCTGGGTACTTAAAATGTAAACAATAAAAAAAAGACATATATTATGATGTTGGTACCCAATATAGACATAGTTTAAAAAAAAATTAATTTATGGTTTCAAACCACTTTGAACTAAGGTTCAAAGTAGTTCAAAGTGGTTCAAAGAGGCTTTGCAAGTTTAGTTCAAGCAAAGTTCAGAATCCATGTTTGATTTAACACTAGAATTTAGTGGTTGTCAAGATTGAAGTTCAACCTCTAGTTTTAGTTTGAATTCAAAACCCTCGAGAGTCAATGTTCAAAAGATCAAATACACAGTTTTTCTTAATTCCATGTGTGATGTCGTTGAGGGAGATTTAGGCTAAGTGTTAAGAAGAAGAAAGACATTGAATCTTTATATACAAAGAAATGACAATTATAATTGTCTATTATGAGATGATAAGACATTGATAACTTATAGAGACTAAAAGTAGAAACTCAAGATCTTTTCTTAAGATTCATGGTACTAGTTGTGAAGACCAAATTCATGAGGTATGTTCGGAAACTGGACTTAAAGAATATGTAGAACTATCACAATTTGGAAGAAGAGAATAAAGTGCATTGGCTACCATTAATATCATGAGACGCACCAAAAGAATTTATACATTCACTCAACAAGCATTGCAGTTTTAAATACAAAGTAGATGAATCTAAAAATACAAGGAATGAAAATGTTAGGTTGCAAAAAGAGACACTCGTTATTCTAGGATGTATTGATTATTCCCCATTTTTGATTTCCATGGCTAGATACAACAATGTAGAAATGCTCTTTCTTCATCATAACTTGTTTGTTTGAATATTGGTGGAGATTCAATAGGATGAATAAAGAGACTTGGGTACATTATCTCATGGATGGAATCACTCTAGGGTGATTAGCATCCTAATCTCCACCAAGTCATTCACATGAAAGATGCAAGTTAGTTACCCCACCAAGTATGGGAAGGTATAATAGAAATAAAATCCATTCTATGATGACTAATTAGGACCCTCTATCCCCTCTAAGAGACACAAATTAGTTTTGTGGTTTTTAACACCCAAATAAAAATCGCAGTTTATAATTTAACATCAAAAGGTGAGATTCAACACCATCATCTCCATGTTTGAAACACTCATAAGTAGAAACATGAGTGTGAAGAATTGTAAATTCATATTCACCATTCAGTTGGTGCTTCCTAAGTTGAGAATTTGGACTTAACATGAAGCCTCGACAAGGAGGAATCTTAGATTTCAATAAAAAGAAAGAAGACTGATGCTTATCTTCTATGATGAAGAGGCAAACTTTGCCAGGGAGAATTTAGAAATGTCACCACAGAATCATCCCTCCTTCCTCTACACCAGTCCAGCCAAGGGTTTAAAAATAAAGCTAGTGACCCAAGTGCAGAAAAAGATCATTAGATCGAACTTATTATGATGACTCTTCCTTCAAATACTAGCAGTGTACACTCTCCATTAATGGGATTGGATTGAGCCTTGCATAGAAAAATTAAAGTTTAATCTGCATCCATCAAGTGTTGGTTAAAACACCTATGAACATGATTTGACCCTAGGAGAATCCGTGGGCAAAGTAAAAAGAACATGTACTAGATTTCATGGAAGGTTCTCCAAGCCATAGAAGACAACCACTATATAAGCAACATAACACTTGTGATCTTGAGGGGGATATGAGTGTACAAGACATTTTGAACTAGCATCAACTAATGTAATTTCCTTTGTCTCAAGTTGGACCAGCGGTGGAAACGGTTTAGCCATTAATACACATTTGGGAGGAGGAATGCTTGAGAATAGGAATAGACATGGCTATAGATAAGGTTGAAAATTAGAAGCCATCTTCAGAAAGAATATTGAAAACCCTCACATGGACAAGAATATCATAATTCATTGTGAAAATTTGTTAATATGGATGAGAAGAAAACAAATTATTCAAAATAATCACTCCTGTTGTCACAAATAAATGACACAAAATACTAAGATGAAGGATGTAGATAAGGAAGTAATTGAGCTACTAAGATGGTTAGCATCATCCCAAGCCAACAAACGAAGACTCTAAGTCGTGGCATTCAGATAGAAGGTGAGATTTTTTCATCATAGGTCAAGTTATTAAAGATTTGAAGGAATCACAATTTATGGAGCACCCTCACCAAAGTCAAAAAATGTATTCCTCATCAAAAGATGACTGTCACAAATCAGAAGTTGTGGGAACTTGAAGAATATGGTGAAAAGAAGATGTGGTGTTGGTAAACAATGACATGTGGAGGTTAATATACAAAGTATAGAGATTCCTTTAAATAGGTGTCATTACTTATTTCCTAACCAAATATAAATCTAAAGATGCTATCCATTCCATACAAAAGAAGCCAATGTAATGCTAATAGTGAATCATAATAAAACGCTTAATTATGAATTAAGCATTACACACATATAGAAGTATAATAGAATAGAGGGAGGTGGTTTTCTTTCAAGAATCAGTTATTATAACTAATAATACCCATCAAAAAGATGAAAAAAATTATATAGGGAGACAACTAGAGGTAGAGGGTTCCACTTTTCTTTCCTGGAGGTAGATTGGGGTGCTACAGTAGTAAAGAGAGATAATAAATTCTAGGACTATAGGAGAGCTGATCTTTATTTTCTTTCTTGAACTTTGTGTTAGCAAGAATAGGAAATTTTGATTTTAGGTGTAATGAAGGGAAATTCTATTTGATTTCAGATAGTGATTTTGATGTGATATGTGTTGAGGTCTATGTAATCTTATACATGTTTGGGAAGGGAGATTTAGGAGAAAATTGTATACCAAAACTTCAAGTTTGGGAAAATTTCTTTCCACTAACTGTTATCTTGGTGTAAATTTCAATTTTCACCAAACACATTTAGTATCACTATTTCCTAAATATATTTGATTTCAAGATACCTTTAAAGTTCTGATTCTTCGCTTTCTCAAGATTTTCATTCATTTTTTAATGCAAGATCCAAGAAAATAGGCTTTGTGTTATTTGTTGTTTTTTTCTTTCAGTCACTTAGTTTCCACATCTATTTCGTGTTTACGAGTAGATGATTGTAAACCTTTTGTGCTTTCTAGTTAAAAGAATCCATATTTAATTCATTGTAAATCATGTACAAGAAGTTGTACACGATAAAATTTAGAGGAAGGTTATCAATTCAATGATAACCTATCCAACTGTTAGTGTTGATTCAATCTTCCTATCTGGGCATTTAGAGTTAATTTGTATTTGTTTCTTCAGAGGATAATTTGTTCACTAACATATGATAACCAATAATGTCATACATGAACAAACATATAATATACAAGGTTGCATGGGGATGGGGGTACTTGGGGTACTTAGGGTACAGGTACGAGTACAACTATTTTTTTATAATAGGGGACGTGGGTACTTGGGTATGTCAAACTTTATTTTTAATTATACTTTTATATTTATAGAAAACCTAAATTTATGAGTCATGACAATGATTTTTCAAATCAAGAATAGTGATAAAGTTTGCAAATATAATGTATTGTTTTTAGTTTTAGATTTGTTATATGTTTGTAATAATAATTTATGATAAATTTTTAGATGCATAACATAGAAGGCAAACTTTAAACATGAACAAGAAGATCATAAATCATATGACAATGACATATTGCAAATGATAAATTTTTGGCTTTAACACTAATAAAGTTTATTATTAATCAATATTGTATCAAAGTTTCAAATTGATTAGGTACTAAATCAAGCTTGACAAGCAAATAAAAGAGAAGGAAAACTTTAAACATGAACAAGATCATAAATCATATGATGATGACATATTGGAAATGATAGACTTATGCTTGAACAATGATAAAGTTTATTGTTAATCAATATTTTATCAAAGTTTTGAATTGATTAGGCATTAAATTAAGCTTGATAAAAAATGAGTTGATATACAAACAAAAAATTGAAAAAAGTAATTAGAAATCTCAATCAAGGTCCTTAGCTATGATGCTCTCCACCGAGTACCTGGTACTTGGGATATGTGTACTTGGTACTTGGGTACATGGGTACAAGTACAAGGGGTGTGGGTACAAGTACCCATGAAACCTCATAATATATTATGATAACCAATAATGTCATACATGAACAAACATATCATATATTAACCAATAATTTCATAAGTCTAATAATGTCATGTATCAAATATATGTCATACATCAAATATAAAATGTCATATATACATCAAGTGTATATCAAATATGTCCACTAATGCCTATACATGTGTTTCTATCAACTATATATTCTCCTTCTCATGAGGGTAAGGAAACAAATCCCTAGAGATCTTCAATCATCATGTGGAGGGAGATGATGGGGATGATGGGGTCTTCCTCACACGCTCACTCATCCTCTTGTTCAGGATCTTCTTTATCTCGAGATGATGCAAACAAAGTAGATATGAATCAATAATTATTATACATTGAAATCAAATATATGAACACACAAAATTAATTGTTTTCTTACTGCCATCAAATAGTCACTATGTACATCTACCTCAAAGGCTTGTAGACGATCAAGTGTAACAAGGCCCTACAACAGTTCAATCAGTATAATCACTTATAAATAATATTAGAAATTTTGATAATAACTATTATAACCAACAACTAAAACCAAGATAAATTTTTCATACCTCAGTTAATGGCTCTGAACTAGCCATCACTACAACAACTCCATGATCGATGGACTGTCGAAGATGAGGAGTCTCAAATGTCAAGAGTTGCATGTCATACAATACAAGTTACATGTAACATGGAACATGAAACAAATATAATCAAGTGAATTAAATTAACATGAAACAAATATACCTCTATGAAGCTCATACCACATCTAGGCTCGGAGTCCCTAGTGAATGTTGATGATCCTGTAGAGAACTGATGCACATGCATAATTTTTTTTTGTCAATCCTTCATATGATTACTTAATAAATATATGCATTAATTTAAATGATTATTTAATTGATACATACCTTTGACCTCATTGAATGGATAAAAAATGGGGTTGAGGGATCTCTACCAGGGCTACCAACACTCTTACCCTAAATTTTGAACAATGTCAATACATGCTAATTAATTAGTCATTCACTATACATAAAAAATGTGATCAAATTAGTTTATTATCATTGTAATTTACCTGTGTGTCAATACCAAATGTTTGACTCAAGAACTGATCAGTGACTAGCCCATCATCCATACTATATCCAGCATGACTGCCAAATGTGCATAAGGATCCACATGATGTGCACATGTGACTGCGACGCATAGAAGGCTCCTCCTCAACTAATGGACTCATGCAATGAATGAGGGTATGTTTCAAAGCATTAATAGTCCCTAGAGTGCTGGTCTTTACATGTTTCTTCACAATTGAAGGAATAATCACATGCTCACCCTATGGCTTGACAACAGGTGCCCTAACTACATTAGGGTCACAACATGCCCTTGGCCTCTCAAATGATGACCCTCCACCTCTACCCTGAGATTCTAATATATCAAAATAATTAGAGATCTCCCCAAGGAAAAATTCACAATATAATTTCCTTAAGAAATGCATTAGGACCTTGTGATTATTGCAGGGAGGGGCATCAAAGACCATCCACCATCTATCCCAAAAATTATTTCTAATACCATCATGTATGCACCAATGGATGGAGAACTGTTTAGTTGTCTCTCTAATAGTATTTTGTTCACTAGGCTTTCTAAACAATGCACAAATGCTACCTTTTGGTATTTCTTTTTTTTCTTTTTTACATCTTGATATGATAATTTTTTCATATAATATCTTTTTTGTCCATCCCTGTTAACATGCCAAATATCCAACTAACCACTAACCGAAGCTACATGGGTCATTATGGACTCGAGGGAGGATGCCAATTGTGCTCTCATTGGATTGTTTTATCCTCAAGCTTTCAACCTACCAATGAGTGCTTCTAATTTATTTTTCCCTCTTTCTATTACATTTATTATGTTGTCTTGTGTGCTAGGAGGAGGTCTTCCAATTGGTGCAGGTGGCAAAATTTCTTGTTCTTGTTGTGAAGGGTTTTTATTCTCATCTTGTAGAGAGTTTTCGTTTGGATCTTGTGGAGGGTTTTGGTTTTGATCTTGTTGGGGATTTGTTGGTTCATTATTCACATTTCCTGATAAGGAACCAATTGCAATCTAAATAAATAAATATAATTAAAGAAAAATTGAAAAAACCTACAAAACAATACAAAAACATATAAAACAATGCAAAAACAAGGGTAGAAAATATATGGCATGATCTCGATCTCAAACTTCAGTGATGAGGAGGCAAGTGGTGAGAATATTCAATTCCTTCAACTCACATACACACTGTGATGAGGAAATCTTGCAAAATGAAGTTAAAATGAAATGGGCTATGGGTTTGCAACCCATTTATATATAAAAAAAAAAATTTACAAAGCACATATGCGCTATAGTGTGTACGCACTTTTGAAAACTAGAAAAGAAAAGGTGTCATCTTTTTGGCACTATAACTTGGTGCACTTACCCTTTATTTAATTTTATTAATGTTTATGGTCGTACCCCTATGTTTGATAAACAAAGTTTATGGCTTACTCTTACAAGTTTTATCCAACAATCAGTAGGTGAAAAATTTATTAATGCTGGTGACTTTAGTGCCATTCTTCATCCTAGGGATAAGTATGGAGGTATTATTCCCCCACCTATAGCTACCTAGGACTTTAATGACTTTGTTAACAATGTTGTTCTATTTATGTTCCCTCACAAGTTGGATCTTTCACTTGGACTAAGAGAAGAGTTGGGTTCCACCATCTATTGCAGTTAGATTGGATAGATTTTTGTGTTCAAAATGTTGGAAATTGGAAAATTATACTATCCAATTAGATATACTACCATATTCAAAATTAGACCGTTTCTCTATTTAGTTGTCCATTTTTCCATCAGATTCTCCTCTCACTAGTTTTTCTAGACCATATTTTAAGTTTGAAAGTGTATGGTATCACCATCCCCACTTTGATGGTATCTTAAAACAATGGTGGAAGGATGCTCCACTAGAGCTAGGAACCAAAATTTTTTAGTTTCACAAGAAAATGTAGAATGACAAAGGGCTTATCAAGATTTAGAATAAACATGTTTTTAAAAATATTTATGAGGAGAAAAAGGTGGTATAAGAAAAACTAGCTAAGGTTAATGAACATATATTTTACTCCATGGTTTAAATGTTGATATGCATTCAAGATAGAAGAATTTGCAATAGGAGTGGTTTGAATTATGTAAGCAAGAAGAAGAGTATTGGAGACAAAAGTCTAGAGAATTGTGGCTTCAACAAGGGGACTAGAATACTAAGTTTTTTCATGAATCTACCAAACAAAATAAGGCTAATAACACAATTTTTACAATTCATGACCATTTAGGAAATTTTATTTTTGATGTTAAGGGAATTCAAACTGAGAGTGTAAGGTTCTTCTCTAATCTTCTTTCCCCTCCACCGCAGGATCCCTCCTCTTACCACCTTATGGATGAGATCTTGGATTTAATTCCTTCTTTGATTACACAACAAGATAATTTGATTCTTATGGCCCATTTTACTCTTTTTGAGATTTATGGTATAGTATTTTCTATTCTTGCTGATAAGGCACTAGGCCCTAATGGGTTCACTGCATTATTTTAAAAAAAATGTTGGGATGCAATTTGTTTTGAATTTCTTGAGGCTCTTGAAGAATCTAGGAATAATGTCTCCATTTTGAAGAACTTTAGTACCACCAATATTGCTCTCATCCCAAAGGTTGATGATTCATATTCTTTTGCTAATTTCTATCCTATTACTTTATGTAACACTATCTATAAGATTATCACAAAGGCTATTTATTTGTGTCTTAAGAAAATTATTCCAAAAATCATATCAACAGAACAAGGGGGTTTTGTTCCTAGTCAAGAAACAACTGAGGGAGCTATAATAGCCCATGAGACCCTTCTTTCCATCAAAGAACATAATATTTCAGCCTTAGTTGTCAAATTAGATATGATGAAGGCTTACAATAAATTGAATTGGTCTTTTCTTCTTCTAGTCCTTCATTAGTTTGGTTTTTCTTGTAGGTGGTGTAAATGGATTAAAGTTTACATTTCAGGTGCACATTTTTCTATTTTCATAAATAGTGCACCAACAGGTTTCTTTGCCTCTTTTCAAGGAGTTTGTCAGGGTGACCCTCTTTCTTCATTCTTGTTTATCATTATAGCAGAGGCCCTCAGTAGACTTATTAACTCTTTTAATAAAAAAGGGTTGTGGAAACATATCAATATTATAGGTAAATCTTTGTCCATAACCCATTCTCTTTTTGCTGATGATATTGTACTTTTTGGATCATCTACATATCAAGAAGCACAAAGTATGAAAAAAGCCATTGACCTATATACGCAAATTTAATTCAATATATCAATGCAACTAAATCTAAAATTTATGTTTTTAATACATCCCAATTGTTTCTCAAAGAATAATATGTCTTCTTGGCTTTATGTGCGATCATTTACCTTCTACTTATCTTGGTGTTCCCTTTTTTATGGGATTAAACAAACCCTCTTATTGGAAATCTATGATTGATTGTATCAATAGTAGAATTAGTGCTTGGAAGGTTCACTGGTTATCCCTCTCGAGTATAATTTTTCTTATCAAAACTATTCTTTTTGCCATTCCTAATTATTACTTCTCCATTATACAAGCCCTTAAAGGTATTATCTCTCAAATTGAAACTTTAATCTACTCCTTTCTTTTGTCAAATAATATGAATGATTAGAAGAAAATAACTCTAATTTCTATTCATGCCATGTCAAGTTCTTATAGAATAGGAGGTGTTGGACTTCCCAACATACCAATAGGAATAGGGCTTTTAGTGCTAAACTTGTTTGGCAAATGTATGAAAAGTCCTTTTCCAAATTGTGTCACCTCTTGTAAGAGAAATATTTAGATAACTTGAAACCTTCTAGAGTTCTTACTATGCTAGACCTGGCAAAGGCGTCTATCATTTGTGATTTCATGATGGCTTCTCGAGAAGTGATTACTTCATTCATATCATGACAAGTGAATAATAGGGATAGTGTCAAGTTTTGGTTTGATTCATGGAATGGGTTCCACACACAACCACCCCTTGCCATTATTGATTCTCTAAATAATTTTTCAAACATAGTGATTCAAGCTTGGGGAACATTCTTTTCTACTTATGTCTCATCTATTCATAGGTTCACAAGGCTAGTCATTTGGCAAGACCCCTCATCTCTTCCTATATCCCACAATCAGGCTACTTCTTTCAAACAAGTACTAGCTGAAAGGAATTTCTTTATGTCTAATCATCCAAATTGCCTCTTTTGGGTTCTAGCTAAAGATGGTAAATACTCTATTAAACTAGGATACTTAGATCTCTTACACAACTAGTATAATCAGACCACATATCGTGCTTCTAAATTCTACTAGAATAGCTCAGTTCTGTCAAAAGCAGGATGTTTTGCATGGCTTGCACTAAATAACTAAATTTTAACTAGTGATCATCTTCACAGATTGAATATTTTTTATCCCTTTACCTATGTACTCTATGTGCAAGTTGTAAAAACAACAGATCACCTCCCCTTAAACTGCCCTTTTTCCCAAGATTGTTGGCACTTTGTCCTTGATAAGCTTAATTTCCATATGCCATTACCTAATTCTCTATGGGATTTATTTTAAGCATAGCCAATATTATACTCTAAATCAATATTTTCATGTCTTTAGAAGTGCATCCCTACATCTGTAGTATGGGCAATTTGGTGGGAAAGAAACAAGAGAATTTTTAAACAGACATAATCTCCAATACCTCAATTTTTGGAAAGATTAGAGAGATCAATTATCGAGCTTGTTATTTAGTAGTGGAAGGGTTCATTTTTCCCCATCTTCCTACTCCATTGTGTCCATCCAATATTCCTCTTATCCAAGTACAAACCAAGTGGATTCCTCGATGTGAGGGTTATTTCAATCTCAATTTTGATGGGGCCTCTAGAGCAAATCCAGGCAATTCTGGCTATGGCATAGTCATTAGAGATTTTTAAGGTCATGTTATTGTAGCAAAATCATCTTCTCTCCCTCAATGTACTAATAAAAAAGATAAGGCCTTGGTTTCTTTTTGGTTTGGAACTTGTAAAATCACTTTCTATATTTGGATAAAAGTACAAAGCTATGTCACCTTTTAGGTTGACTAATCAGAACAACTAAATTTGAGTATTTCTATCTAAAAATCAATTTTGTTCAAAGATATGAACTAGATATATTCATTCTAGCTAAGTTATATATGGTATCACACTTTTCCAATTGGAAATGTCTATTAAATTAATGTTTAATACTAGTTTTAATTGAATTACTAAAGAGATATAATTATTTCAAAACATTGATGTTTCAATAACTCTCACAATTTTTTATTATATATTTTTAATAACTTAGAAACACCATTTTATAGAGCCCAAAGACAAAAATATTCTCATATAGAGTTTATAGTGTTTTAATTAGATATAGTATATTATAATTAAAAAATCTTACAAGCACACATTTTAACACTTGAAAAGATGTCAATTTTGAGAAAGAAAAAAAATAGTAAATCATATCATTAAAAATTTAAAACTTATATGATGTTCTAGAAGAGAGAGTCCTCTTCTAGAATGTATAATTTTTATTTTGGGTAGAATAGATTTGTTTTGAAAAATGTGGTGGGAGATAAAAACTAATGATTTCAAGTGAGTTGAACTTTGAATGATTATAAAAGTGAAAATATAAGTCTAAAGACAATTTTTATTTTTGAATGTTCTAGATATATATGCTATCTATAACATAATCTGAGATCAAAGGAAAATAAGTAATAGTTTTGTGGTGGGAATTAGACCCTAATTTTCTGCAATTTTCAGCAACTAAACAATTATCTATAAAAATTATGAAAATATATCAATTCTTAATCCAAATAATTGTTGAAAATTATAATCCCAAACTTGACCATTTTCTACACATTTCATTAGTTTACTTCATTTTCAAATTCTAAATAATAATACCAGTTTTATATTATTGAAGGTGAACAATTATACTTTTGTTAGCCTTTTCCTTCACAATAGGGTGATGCAGATTTGTGCTTTGACCCATCTAAGCTACATGTTGAAGGGCATTCATCCATTATTATTAGTGTGTATTAAATGTCATGTATATAACTGGTCCATATAGTATATATTACATCAAGTATGGTCTCTTCTTGATTCAATCTTTGAATGTTACATCATGCATACTTATAGAGAAGGCAATCTTTTAGCTGATTGTCTGGCTAATTTGGGTTCTGATGGGGTTTATATTAACTCTTTACTTTCCCCACTCAACCTCCTTGATCTCCCCAACTTGGTTAATATTATGACAAAAGAATATGTTTAGAATATGGTTGAGTCCTCCTCATATTTTGGGTATGTGTAGGATCATGGTCAACCAAACTATACTCTTAAGTGGCAATAAAAAATCAGAAAATCAGGGTTATGTCAACTTGACGTGTGATTTTCTACTTGTTATTAACTTTATATCAAAAAGTTGAGAGAAAATAATCTCTAGCAAATTGAATCTAGTTTCTAAACTACTAAGACTTATCTCAAAAAAATAAACATTGATTGGTCAAAATTTTGAATTTTAATGCAATATTACAAAAATTTTAAAACAAAAATACGAAGTAGACATATGTCTGACCACCTTAATCAAAATCAAATGATAATATTTTTAATAATATTCTAGATATAAGTAGTAGAATCATGCATGAAAATAATCTCTAGCAAATTGAATCTAGTTTCTAAACTACTAAGACTTATCTCAAAAAAAATAAAAATTGATTGGTCAAAATTTTAAATTTTAATGCAATATTACAAAAATTTCAAAACAAAAATACGAAGTAGACGTATGTCTGACCACCTTAATCAAAATCAAATGATAATACTTTTAAATAATATTCTAGATATAAGTAGTAGACTCACGCCTAGATGTGACACATATTTTTGGATATTTTTATTCTAAATAAATAATAAATAATAAATTTTTGACTTTATTATTTTTAGAATAAAAAAACTCTCGTGTTTGACCACCTTATCTCATTCAAAACTCTGCAAAATTCAATTTTCCATTTTTTTTCTTTATAGTGGAAGAAACATAGAATGTGATGCATCATTTGGATTTAAAAAATGTTGTACCATTTGAAAGTTATAGTTGTTTTTCAAGTAGTGTGTCAGTTAGCACCTTATACATAACTTCATTAGAAAATAAGTAATAATTACTTACTAAACTCATAATTTGACAAACTTTAGATTTATGGAAAGATAAGAACATTCTTAAGAAACCCTTTTCATTTCATCAAATTTTGGTGAAAAAAAAGTCATCAGCTATATGTTTGAATTAAAAATCACATTAAAATAGGCCAAAATCACATTTTTAGGATGTTTTTAAAGTTGACCGTATAGGTTTAGTATCGAAAAATATAGTAGACCTTATAAAGATATTAATTGTTTTCATTTAGTATCAAGGTGGGTGGAAAAAATGTTGGAATAGATTTTAAAATGTTTGAGATATTTTAGAATTACAAATTTTTCAGATTGCCACTTTTTGGCACACCATGATCCTACACATACCCTTTTATTTGATAGTAAATCATGACTTCTCTATGATTTCACATGTTTTTTTCTTTTATAGATCTCATTGTTCTTTTGAGATATTATATGTAGGTCAGGGTCTTGGATTACACTTGCATTAGATGACTTTCTAATATCATGGTCTTAATTGAAGTTTTAGATGTAGATTAGTGATGGTAATCTTTGTGACATTTTTTCGTTGGGCTCTAGGTCTTGTCTCTGGCACCAATCAATGAATTGTATTCATATGAGTTTTGGGCTCTTTGTAATTATTATATTCTTGATCTGAGAATCTCTAGGAAAAGACTCATTAGTGTTGATAGACGCTCTCTCTTGATGTAGTTTTCTTCTTCTGAGTTCATTTTTTGTATCATGTAATGACCAAAGCTTTTCTCTTCTAGTTCTTTTCTTTGGAGCTTTTTTGAACCAGTTAATTTATTAATATAAATATAATGTTTCACCAAAAAAAAAAGACATGATTATCCTTTATCTATTCTTAAACATAAGTTCACATTCCATATATAGAATCTTAATTTCGAAGTGAAGAGAATGATGTTTCAAACCTTCACTTTTGATGCAGAGCCACACCTTGAAAAACTCAGGAGGAATAACTCACTCAACTGGGTTGCTTCAAGGGACGCATGCATCACCAGGATCAGACTAGAAACCAAGCTCAATGCTTTAAAAATTGCATCTCTTTACGTATATGTACTTTTAGTGAAAATCTGCGACATAAACTTCATGGACCTCCTGATACCATAGTTATATCCTTTTTTTTCTACTATAAAAAAACATGGATCAAAACCTAACTATCCAATTCTGATGAACAAATCACCTAATACTCCATTCTAAAATGCAAACCCATATGGCTACTAAAGACAAAAAATGGGTAAGAAAAATCAAAATTCAACCGGTTCATACATTCAATCCTTACAATAAAGAATACCATATCAATATAAAATCGTATCAACATTCAGTTGGTCTGATGAAAAGAAATAAACCTATCTCTCGGCTCGTCCAAAACTGAGATTCATTTTCTTGTTACATGGATCGATCCTTGGAAAGGAAAAGCCGAAATGCTCACCAAGCTAGGAAAAAACCAATAATGAATTCATATTCCAGAAAAAAATGGGAATCAACAAACATAGAAACTTTCCCTTTTTTTTTTCTCCAATCCTTTCTACTCTTCTATCCGCAAGACAAGCCTCTCTCTAAAAACCCGACTTTCCCTCTTTTCAACCAGAGGAAATAAATGAAACCATTTCTTCCCATCTAGAAAGAGTTTTAAAAAAAAAACATCTTTTGTCCAAGAAGAGAAAAAAAAACATCTTCTGGACATTCACCAAAAAAACTGCCATCGACGTCTTTTGGACTCTCAAAAAAACTGTCACCCCAGTAATGAAGAATTCGATACTGGCGTAGAAATTATTGAAAACATTAAAAATTAAAAAAAACATAAAACATAACACTAGTTTCTTATTGCATTTCAACGATATTGCCTCTGGTAGCATTTTTTTGCTCTGCCACTGCAGCATACTCCCCTGTAGAAAGAATCTCAAGTCCACTTGAGATGAGATCTTGAACTGATGAACCATATTTGTTGATTTGTTTCTCATCCATCCAGATAGCTTCTGTCACCAGTCTATTCTTCCATTTGACTAAGTACTGAGTGTATTGTCTTCTGCGAGTCTTCTTTACTTTTGTATCTAGGATTTTTTCCAGTTGAAGTGGTGCTGGTTTAGGTAGTGGTTGCAGATCTTGTGTTACTGAATCTTCATGTACGACTTGTGTTTCAGAACCTTTGTATTGTGTGAGATCACAAACATTGAATATGGGTGAAATACCAAAGTCTGTAGGTAACTGAATTTTGTATGCATTATGTCCATATTTTTCCAAAATTTGACAAGGACCAACCTTCTTGGGTAGTAACTTTGTATTCTTTGTTTGAGGTAACCTTTCTTTCTTCAGATATGACCATACTAAATCACCAACTTTGAATTGTACTTCTCTTCTTTTCTGATCAGCAACTTCTTTGTACTTCTGATTTGAATTCTATAACTGCAACTTGACTTGATCTTGGACCTCTTTAATAGCTTCAGCAAATTCTTCAACATGTGAACTACTTGGAAAAGTATTTGGAAGTTCCCTCAGCTCGAGAATTCCTCTTGGATGTGTACCGTACACATTCTGAAATGGAGATTTCCCTATACTTCTATTCACTGTATCATTATATGAGAATTCAGCTTGAGCAAGTACGAAATTCCACTTTTCTCTATGTTGTTTTGTTTTGTAAGGCATCTTACTAGATTTCCCAAAGATCTATTGACAACTTCTGTTTGACCATCGGTCTGTGGGTGATATGCAGATGAAAAAGATAAGTTTGTACCAAGTTTCTTCCAAAGAGTCCTCCAAAAATGACCCACAAATCTGCCATCTCTGTCTGAAACAATATTCAGTGGTAATCCATGAATTCGCACTATCTCCTTGAAGAATAAATCTGCAATGTATGATGCATCTTTGGTGGATTTACATGGTAAGAAATGTGCCATTTTACTGAATCTATCCACAACAACAAAAATGCTATCATAACCCTTCTGAGTTCTTGGTAATCCCATAACAAAATCCATAATAATACTTTCCCATGGTCTTGAAGGAATAGGTAAGGGTTGATACAATCCTGCATTGGTACTTTTACCTTTACCTTTCCGACAAATGGTGCATTCTTCCACAAATTTCCTCACATCCTTTTGTAACTTTGGCCAAAAATAGTTTCTACAAACTAGCTCTAAGGTCTTATCAGTCCAAAATGACTAGATAATGCTCCACTATGTTTCTCCTGTATGATATTATCTCTCATTGAACACTTTGGGATGCAAAGTTGTCCTCCCTTGAACAATAATCCTTCTTGAACCAGAAAATTAGAATATTCACTATTGTACCTCTCATCCAGATTAATACATGCCTGATAAATGTCTTTGAAATTAGCATCATCAACATACATACCTTTCAGATTTGAAATGCTTGTAGTTTCCAACTGAATTTGGGATGTAGTTAGAGTTCTCCTGCTTAACGCATTAGCAACCTTGTTGGTGACGCCCTTCTTGTGCTTAATAGAAAATGTGAATGCTTGCAATTTCTCTACCCATTTCATATGCCTATTATTCAACTTCTCTTGACTGTTTATGAAACTAAGTGCCTGGTTATCTGTGTAGACAATGAATTCTTTGGGTAGCAAATAGTGTCAGCATTTCTTCAGTGATTGAACAAGGGCGTACATTTCCAAATCATATGATGAATATCTCTGTTTGGCTTCATTGAGTTTCTCACTGAAAATGGCTATAGGTCTATCTTCTTGACTAAGAACACCTCCTATGGCTATGTTGCTTGCATCACATTCTATCTGAAAGACTTTATTGAAATCAGGAAATGCAAGGACTAGTTGTTGGGCTACTTTTTGCTTAAGAAGTTCAAAGGCTTTATTTTCTTCTTCTGTCCAATCAAATTTACACTTTTTCCCTCCTTTTATGGTGTTCAAGATAGGTGCACAAATTAAACTAAAATTTCTGATAAACTTTCTGTAAAAAGTGGCTAAACCATGAAAACTTCTAACTGCTGCAATAGTTCTAGGAGTTGGCCATGAAAGAATTGCACTTACCTTATCTTGATCCATCTTGAGCGTTCCTTTTGAGATCACAAAGCCAAGGTATGTTAGTTCCTCTCGCATAAAACTACATTTCTCCATATTGATCATTAACTTTTCCTCTTGTAATCTTCTCAACACCAAATCTATGTGTTTCAGATGCTCCTCTTTTGTTTCGCTAAAAACCAAAATGTCATCTAGATACACTATCACAAACTTTCCTATAAAATCCTTCAAAACTTCATTCATAAGCCTCATAAACGTACTAGGAGCGTTAGACAATCCAAATGGTATTACCTTTCATTCATATAATCCCTCATTTGTCTTAAATGTTGTTTTCCATTCATCTCCTGGCCTAATTCTTATCTGATGATACCCACTTTTTAAATCAATCTTTGAAAAATATCTTGCTTTCCCTAAACAATCCAGTAAATCTTCTATTCTAGGCATTGGAAATCTGTACCTTATAGTGATCTTGTTCAGTGCTCTTGAATCAGTGCATAATTTCCATGTTCCTTCTTTCTTCGGTGCTAGGACTATAGGTACTGCGCATGGGCTTAAACTTTTATCAATCAAACCAGTCTCGAGCAAATCTCCAATTTGTCTCGCCATTTCTTCATTTTGTTGTGGGGTTAGCTTATATGCGGCTTTGTTGGGTAATGTTGAGCCTGGTATGAGATCAATACAATGACTGATTTCTCGCATAGGTGGGAGACTTCTTGGTATTCCATCTGCTATAATTTCTTTGTACTTTTCTAGAATTGGCTCCACTTCTTCAGGCACCTTTTCCTTCTTCTTTTCTGTCACTTCCACCTTCAAGTTTGAAGACTCCATCTCTGAATTTTCTTCCTCAGTCTGATTTTCAGCATCATTCTGTAATTCATCTTTGAGTACAGGAACTAGTGCAAAGAGTGGGCACTTCTTTCCTTTCACCTCTTTCAAAAATTCTTTCTTACCAATCACCATAACTTTGGCTTCTGCAGCTTTTGATTCTTCTTGACTTGGCTCAACTAAAGGTATCAATTCAATGACCTTTCCATTCTTTGTAATGGTATACGTATTCTTCACTCCAACGTGATGTGCCTTGAGATCATATTGCCATGGTCTGCCAAAAAGTAAATGGCATGCATCCATATTAACAACATCAAACAATAATCTATCTTTATAGGTTCCAATCTGAAATTCCACCCAAGCTTGCTCTTCCACTATAGTATGCTGCCCTTTATTTAGCCAAGATACTTTGTAAGGATACGAGTGTGGTATTCTTGGTAACTTTAACTTTTCCACCATTTCAAGAGCTACGAAATTTTCTGTAGAACCAGAGTCTACCAATACCTTGCAAACTTTTCCTCCAGATTTACAGGTAGTTCTGAAAATGGACTTCCTTTGTGGTGGTTCTTCTTTGATAGTCATCTTCAATAGTGTTCTTCTCATCATAAGTGCTTCCCCCTTTTTTGGATAACCATAACTTTCGGAATCTTCTTGTAAATCAGTTTCTTGTGTCAAGTGTATTCTCTTTTCACCATGAGTACTAGAGCTTGCTTTTGCTGGACATTTGTGTGCCATATGACCTTCTTGATTACAATTGTAGTATCTTATTGGTCCATTTGTTCTCCCTGGTGATCTTCCTCTAAAATTTGGCCTCCTACCCCTGAAACTTTCTCTGAAACTATCAAATTTGTTAACTTCATTATGCACCTCTGTTTGTGGTTGAAAATTTGAACTTCTTCCTCTAAATGTACTTCTTCCTCTAAATGGCTGCCTTCCTCTGCCTCTGTTGTTATTTTCTTGTCTTCTTTTTATTTTCTCTTCCACCTTCAAAGCTAGCTGATAGCACTTAGTTATGGTATTAGGACTCAGTAATTGCAACTCCTTTTGTATGTTCATCATTAAACCATTTAGGTATCTTGCTACCTTGATACTCTCAGGTTCTGCAAATTTTGATCTCAGACTCAACTTCTGAAATTCTTTTGTATAAGTGCAAACATCCATATCCCTTTGTCTGATATTTTGCCTTTTCTGATGTAACTGTACTTCATAGTCTTCAGGAAGATACGTCTCTCTTATCATTGAGACCATCTTCTTCCACGAACAAATTTTCCTTTTATCCTCCTTTACCCTTTCTTCCTGTACAAAATTCTACCATGTAAGGGCTACTCCTTTCATTCTGGACTTAGCCAATTTAACTTGCTGTGATTCTGAAACTTTCTCACATTCAAAATGATTATCTAAGGCTTCAATCCATTCCAATACTAATTCAGCGTCCATCTTTCCTGTAAACATAGGTAACTCAATGGGTTTTCCTCCCAAAGCCTTTAAAGCTTTAAAAAATGGCTTCTCATTCTCAAATATTTCATCTTCCTCATCCTTGGGTACTTCTTCCTCCTCTTCTACTTCTTCTTTCATTTCTTTCTTCTCAACCACAGTCTTCATGTGTTCCAACTTACTGTCTAATTCTACCAATATCCCCTTCAGTTCACTATTCTCTTTCTGGTAAAGTTCTTCTTGCTCCTCAACCTTCTTCGCTAACTCTGCATTGGTCACCATCTTGTTTGACCCTATTGAAGAATCTTGATCAGGGGCGTTCAACATATAATTTCACAACCTACAACTCTCAAGCTCTGATACCAAAAATGATGCAGAGCCACACCTCGAAAAACTCAGGAGGAATAACTCACTCAACTGGGTTGCTTCAAGGGACGCATGCACTACCAGGATCAGACTAGAAACCAAGCTCAATCCTTTAAAAATTGCATCTCTTTATGTATATGTACTTTTAGTGAAAATCTGCGACATAAACTTCATGGACCTCCTGATACTGTAGTTATATCCTTTTTTTTCTACTATAAAAAAACATGGATCAAAACCTAACTATCCAATTCTGATGAACAAATCACCAAATACTCCATTCTAACATGCAAACCCGTGCGGCTACTAAAGACAGAAAACGGGTAAGAAAAATCAAAATTCAACTGGTTCATACATTCAATCCTTACAATAAAGAATACCATATCAATATAAAATCATATCAACATTTAGCCGGTCTGATGAAAAGAAATAAACCTGTCTCTCGGCTTATCCAAAACTGAGATTCATTTTCTTGTTACATGGATCGATCCTTGGAAAGGAAAAGCTAAAATGCTCACCAAGCTAGGAAAAAACCAATAATGAATTCATACTCCAGAGAAAACCGGGAATCAACAAACATAGAAACTTTCCCTTTTTTTTTTCTCCAATCCTTTTTGCTCTTCTATCCGCAAGACAAGCCTCTCTCTAAAAACCCGACTTTCCCTCTTTTCAACCGGAGGAAATAAATGAAACCATTTCTTCCCATCCAGAAAGAGTTTAAAAAAAAAACGTCTTTTGTCCAAGAAGAGAAAAAAAACATCTTCTGGACATTCACCAAAAAAACTGCCACCAACGTCTTTTGGACTCTTAAAAAAATTGTCACCCCAGTAACGAAGAATTCGATACTGGCGTAGACATTATTGAAAACATTAAAAATTAAAACAAACATAAAACATAACACTAGTTTCTTATTGCATTTCAACGATATTGCCTCTGGTAGCATTTTTCTGCTCTGCCACTGCAGCAACTTTTATGAATTCCTATGTACAACAAAGTATTTAAAATCCTTCAAAAATTCTTGAAATAGTAAGAAATTCCAAATAAGAAAAGAACAGAAAGATTACACATATAATCATCTTAGAGTAATCTATAATGCTATTATGACCCCTTCTTTATCATATAATTTCCTAAAATTGACTTTTCTCAAGTGAGTTCAATCTTCCATATTGGAGAAAATGATTGTTTTCCTTTACATTTATGTTGTATGCTTTCTTTAGATTTGAAAACCCTGTTAAGAACTCAATAGATTTTGAACTCAATAGATTTCCATTTGACCATTTGTGAAGAGTTTGAGAATTCTAGAAACAATAGCTTTCTACTTTTATAGCAAATAAATTAAGAGACCGAGATGAAGATGAGCCCTAGTTGAGCTAAATTAAAGCTATTTTCATCAAATAATGGAAATCCCTCTTGGCTATCAGAGTACAAGGTGTGATCACTCACATGTCATTTCCTAGAATCTACAACCAAGACAAAACCTACAGATTGAGTGCATTGCTACAATTCGTGCACATTCTTTCTCACACTAGAGATTCTTAACCATCACTTCAAAATTTTCATCCCTATATCAATAAATTAGAGTATTCTCATATGGTTTATGCTTTTGAAATAATCAAATTTATGTTATTTCTTTTCTCATTTTCTTATTCTTTTATCTTTCTATACAAGATATAAATTTTGCATTTCAAGTATAAGCATGCACATACTGATTAAGTTTTATATTAAATCTTTTTATGAAAAGTTTATTTAATTTTACATATGCTTCTTTATATCTTTTAACAATTTGAAAAAAAATCTTTAACAAAAATGATAATAAATAGAATTCAAAATCTTTAAGAAAAAATTATGACGTAAAAAAGTCCAATCCTATGATTGTTCAAAGCTCACACAATACCCCAAAAATATTTATAATGAAGGTAATGGTTATGCAGCCATGAATTTGGTATTTTATGCACTATCATTTAGAAGTTCAATGAAAAAACGATGAAGTGTTGCCTTCGTATGAGTGACGGAATTCGTGCCTGTATAGCCTTTGCCTATAACGAATACTATGCCTATCATTTGAATTGACTTATACCCACCATTTCTAGTCTACTTGCCTTAAATGAATTGACTGATGCCCACCATTTCTAGCCTACTTGCCTTATGTCCCTTCATATTTTCTACATAAATTTAAACAATAGTGTTCCAGTCCAACTTTTCAATCATTAAAAAAATAGAAATGAAAGTTTTCCCTATTTTAATGGAGTGGTTATAGTTTAACAATTGAAATCAAGCATTGAAAAAAATATAAGAGGGTAGAAAATAAGCAGTGTATCCACTTCCTTTATAAATTGATGCCAACTTTCTTTAAACAAATTTAAATCTTTCAACTCATAGAAGGAAATTATATTCAAATAATTTTAAATGCTTTGAAGATAAACTTTCTGATAAGATCGGATGACTGGATGAGTTCGCAAACAAAACAAGGAATGAATAATAAAAATCAGACATAATTTTTTAAGAAAAACCTTTCTCTTAGAGCAATCAAGACTGTTGCAGTTGATGAACATGCCCCTTTCCATCAAGACCTTTGATGAAGAACTTTTGCAGGTACTCTTTCCATGAGGAACCCTGATACAAAGCAGGATGCTCTTTATCAATCAATGCTGGAAGAGGAGAAATAACAGCTTCATCATGTGGATGACAGAACATGGCCCATAAAATTTTCGCTTTCTCCTTGTTCACTACACTCCTGTGCTCCACACTCTTGTATCTCCCATTGCTTACTATCTGCAACAAAACAAACAATCTAAATGGAAAAAAAAAGATGCAATTTTGTTCTTAATGGGGGGAATCTGATAACTAACATTTTTCCATTCAATACTTGTTTTTAAAACAAAATCTTGGAAGTAATCCTCAACTACAATATAAGAAAGAAGGGGAAAATCAAATGCAAATTTTGGTACGTCCAATGCATCAGCAATGTTAACAATGAGGGCGCCAGGGGCACTTTGAACATCAACCCAATTCCCATCCTTTCTAATTTGCAGGTCACGGGTTTCATCATGGAGAAGAAATGCAAGTACATTGGGATCAGAGTGAGGAGAAAGTCCAAGTACAATTTCTGGCTGAGGACATGGTGGATACTAGTTAATCCTAATATGCATTTCTTTTCCCTCTCCACCCACTGCTTTGTTTATTAGATTTTCATCTTCCAATCCCAACCCTCTGCTCAACACCTGCAGCAAAACTTCCCACAATTTGTATATCTCTCTTGAGTATTCATCCATAACCTCTCTGCAAACATATCAAAACTATCAAATTGTATGCTTCTTATTTTTAAGAACTATATACCCATATGAATTTCTTACACATAAGCTAACACCCACAAAAGAAAATAATGATTTGAAGAGAAGAACGTGAAATCAGAAGGCTTTTGGGGACATTTGGACATATCCCTTCTTTCAGCCGGCCAAGCAATGTTCCAATAAAAATCTGCCCAGTCTAATTTGGCATCCGGGGAATACCCTAGTTTATTTCCATATCCAGGTTTTCCAGATTGTTCTGTTTTGTATGCTTCCTTTTCTTGCAGAGGAAGATCAAAGAAGGTCTTGTCCATGGATTTAATGCGAGATATGAGAGAGAGTGGGATTCCATGATTGATGATCTGAAAGAAACCCCAGTTTTGTGCAGCTGTTGAGATTGCTGCAATGGTTTCATGTTGAAGATGTTATTGGGCTCCTTGCAAGTCAATGATAGGAATGTGTGTGTTGCATGGCTTGGATGCCTCGAGATCAGATCTTAGATATTGGAGAGGAACAGCTTGGATTCCACTCTCTGCTAGCGTCTGAACTCTTGGTAAACTATCTTGCCTCTCCATTATCCAAGGACTGCTTCCACATTGAGGCGTGTAGATAGAGGCTTTAAGCATTTGACTTGGGAGTGCCATTCTATTTCTTCATTGGAATAATGTATATCTTTCTTTATTCCAATAGTGTATAGTATACATAACTTTAGTACTCGTTGAAAAATATGATGTTTGAATTTGTGTAAATATTTCATGAGCAAAGAAATGGAGCCAAATATGTACAACGAACACAAATCTACAAGAACGCGTTCGGCAAAACTTGTTTACGTTCACATTTCAGCAAGAAATTATTTGTATTAATCAACTAATACATTACATAGACTACACACAAACATTATATAAAGCTCTACCAATACAAAGTGTAAAGAAGGAAAATTAAAAGTCATATGACTGTTGGACTTCATATTCCAACAGTCTCCCCCATGAAGGCCAATCAGCCCAGTCATGCACTAACATTCCCTCATGCATTTCAATTTCAGATCTTAGAATACAATTAAACCTTGAAAAGATCTCAAGAAGAGGCAGACAACAAGACAAATGTGACTGCCTAAAAAAACAGTTCGAGAGCTTCCTCCAATGTTTTGAGCTATCAGAAAATGACAAGATGTCTGCTAATCAAGAAAGTAAGTGGGAACAACTTATAACAGCTGTATCTCACTGACTCTTGATGGTGGGTTCTCAATGATCTCTTAGTTTATTGGTATAGTTGAATTATTCTTATTGAGCTTATCATATATCAAGACTTGTAACCTGTGCAAGACTCCAACATCAAAATAAATAATGAGGTTGGGGTTGAATTTAGTACACTGCTTTTGTATTGGGTAGCTAATCAAGTAACAATAGTGAAAAAAAATTCGAAAGGTATCAAATTGTTTTCTTGTAAAAAAAATTCATTCAACCTGAATTTTTTTATTATCTCAAGCTTGATCTTTCAAAGATGCCAAAAACTTTATATCAACAGGAGACATTTTCAGATTTCCACCACCCAAAACTGAAAATAAATTATGTTATTCAATAGAGAAATAATATAAAATAGAAAGACCACGAAACCAGATAAAATAGCACTAAAAAACATGTTTTAGGTTTCACTCCTCGATACAAAAATACTAGGTTGTCTATTACTTATATGAATATTCATGTTTTCTCTAAAATTGATAATGACACACCTCCTTGGAAACATAAAGTTGAACTGTAGTTGGAAACATAAGGTTGAACTGTAGCTGAATGCGGCAAAAATAACTAAACCCAAATTTGGAAAGGCCTAAGTTGTGATTGTGGGTCACAATGAAAGAATACAAGATCCTGAGAAGACAATTCATGAGCAGCCCAAAACATTTGTGTTATCTCATTTTAGGAGCATGAATGGGTAGTTTACCAAGAGTTCAAACATTATCAGAGAGTGGGATTGAAACAGTTCCCCTCCAATATGTGAGATCTCATCTTGAGCCTGCCAAAGCACAAAATACCCATATTCCAATCATTGATTGGCATGGCTTGAGCATCCCACATCTACAGCAAGAAACCATTGCAGTAATCTCAACAGCTGCAAAAGACTGGGGATTCTTTCAGATCATCAATCATGGAATCCCACACTCTCTCATCTCTCAAGTACAAGCCTTGGGCAAAGCATTTTTCAATCTCCCCATTGAAGAAAAGGAAACATATAGAAACGAAGAAGCTGGGAGCCATATTGGATATGGAAGCAAAGTAGGATACTCCTCGGATGCAAAACTAGACTGGGGGGATTATTATTACAACGTTGCTTGGCCTCCTGATAGAAGAAATATGTCCAAATGGCCCAAACAGCCTTCTAATTTCATGTACGCTGTTTTATTCTCTTCAATCATAATTTTATTTGTGGGTGTTATATCTTATGTGTTAAGAAATATTTCTAATGGGTGTGTAGTTCTTGTTATTTGCAGGGAGGTTATGGATGAATATGGTGGAGAGGTATACAGATTGTGGGAAGTTTTGATGGAGGCTCTGAGCAGAGGATTGGGATTGGAAAATGAAAATACATTGAACAAGGCAGTGGGTGGAGATGGAAAAGAAATGCATATCAGGATTAACTATTATCCACCATGTCCTCAGCCAGATTTGGTACTTGGACTATCTCCTCACTCTGATCCCAATGTTGTTACATTTCTTCTGCATGATGAAACCCCTGGACTGCAAATTAGAAAGGATGGGAATTGGATTGATGTTCAAAGTGAGCCAGGCGCCATCATTGTTAACGTTGCTGATGCACTTGAGGTACCCAGATTGGCATTTGAGTTTTCTTTTTCTTTTATATTGAAGTTGAGAATTAGTTCTTATATTTTGCTGAGAATTAGTTCTTATATTAGTATCAGTTTTCTACAATTCATAAGAATAGTTATTAATGTTTATGATATCTATTGTGTGAAAATTTTTAATAACATTAAGATCACACTTTGTGATCTATTATTAAGATAGCAGTTGCAAAAGTTCAAAAAGATAATTTTTTTCTTTTTTCCTTGTATTTTGATGATAGATTATAGAGTGTGATTTGAAAAATAATTATGATAAAAATTGTTTATATGCGGAGTTTGTTGTGTTGCTGGTTGGCTGAATGTTTGCAGCGGGAAGATTTGATGGATGTTTTCCCAATTGGGAGCTTATGGCTGTTCTGGGAAATACTTGTATGACTGATCTTACATTTGAACACATTTGCTTTTGTTGTATCAGATTGATGATATAGGATTTTCTTGCTAGTTTTTTACTCATGGAATTCTGGAACTAGCTTTTATATTAATAAATATTATCTAGCAGCTCCACCCACCTTTGCCAAAAAAGCAAAAAGCAACATATGATACAAATAGATAGTAGAAATCTAATAACTTTCAATATTAAATCAATCAAATTATTGAATTCTACCATTTAAAAGCAAAAACCAGTAGTTTTTCATAATTCTACATTTAGAATGTGTTTTGTTGCAGGTAGTGAGCAATGGAATATACAAGAGCGTGGAGCACAGGAGTGTAGTGAGCAAAGAGAGAGCAAGGATTTCATGGGCCATGTTTTGTAATCCACATGATGAAATCATTCTTTCGCCCCTTCCAGCCTTGATTGACAAAGATCATCCTGCTTTATATCAGAGTTCGTCATGGAAAGAGTATCTACAAAAGTTCTTCATCAAAGGTCTTGATGGAAAAGGGCATGTTCATCAACTGCAACAATCTTGACTTCTGCATAAATGTGCTCTACCATTATTTCTTTAAAAATATATATATATATTACTTTCTTAAATGGTGATGCCTGGTTTGATTGGTTTGTTTTGCTAGCTCATTGTCAGCCATTCTTATCGGCAAGTTTATTTTAAAAGCAATTTAAACTTTTGAAATAGTATTTCCTTTCATGTTTCAAAGTGGATGTCAATTTATAGAGATAGTGGATGCCAATTTATAAAGTGAATTTCAACTTTTGTGAAGTGGATACATTCACGTACAAGACTGAGTTCCTTGTTCAAGTTGGCATCCTCATATGAAGTAAGTAGATACCATTAATTAAAAAATATGGAAAGGTCATTTGTTCCGAGTTGGTATCATGTAGATATTATTATTTGAAGGATAAGTTATATACCTATAAAGGATTGTATGTTAATTAAATTTATTTATATTTTTTTAAAATTTATTTTTTTATTTTTTTAAGAGGTAGAAGTCAAAATCTTACCATTGTGTTGTAGGCTCTTGTCTAATATTATTGATTTTAGTTATTAATTAAAAATGTTTTTATTTAAAGTTTATGTTCTTATATCAAATAATTAAATGATTATAATATTTCAATTCAAAATTTTGTAATTATTCAAATAAATTAAATTTTAATTATTAATAATAATTTGTTTAAAAATAAATGTGATATCAAACATTATTGCTTATATGAAGCTTTATTTTTATTAGTCACACATTAAGATATTTGTGCTATAATATTATTTAAAACGTAATATTTGCAAAGGAATATAAACTTTCCTTAAATTTAGTTTAAGCTAATCTAATATTAAAAAAATTAATATTGTACTTGATGGGTTTCCCTATAGACATGCCAATTAATAAAATAATTTAGATTTTTAACATATTAGTCATAAAAAAAAGTAATATAACACATGACTATCCTCTATCTTTTTGAGGAGGTAGAGGACATACAACGCTTGATCAACCTTTCTTCTATTCTTAAACTCAAGCTCACACTCTATATATAAAATATCAATTAAGAAATGTAGAGAATGATGGTTCAAACCATGATCCTTATGAATTATTATGCACAACAAAGTATTTGAAATCCTTCAAAAAATATTGAAATTATAATAAATTTTCCAAACAATTTTTTCTCACTTCTGTAGTTATATATATATATATATATATATCATGTATAAAAATTTAAAAAAAGAGATTGAACTTATAATCATCTTAGAAATGTCTATAATACTCATGACTCTTTCTTAATTGTATAATTTCCTAATTTTGACTTTGCTTAATTGAGTTCATCTCCTAAATTGGAGAAAATGATTGTTATTTCTTTCCATTTCTTGGTTGTATGTTTTTTTTAAAATTTGAAGTAATTTTTAAGAACTCAACAGATTTCCATTTGTCTATTTGTGAAGAGGTTGAATAATCTAGGTAGAAATTGTCTTTTACTTTTAGAGTACATAATTTGAGATATGATGAAGATGGACCATCTAGCTGAAATGGAATTATAGCTACTTTCACCAAATAAGGTAAATCCCTCTTGAAATAAGAAAAAAAAATGTGATCATTCACATGTCATTCCATAGAATATGCAAACAAGGCAAAAATCCACTTAAGTCCTAGCCTGCGATTTCCACACATTCTTTCTCACACTAGGGGTTCTTGACCAACATTCCAATAATTTAGAAAGTGTTCTCATATGTTTTATACTTCTAGAACAATAAGATTTATGATTTATTTTCTCATCTTCTTATTCTTATCTAAATTTTACACTTTACTTATATACACATACACAGACTTAATAGTTTTAATACCTAATCTTTTTATAGAACAAAAATGATAATGAACATAATTTATATCCCTTAAATAAAACATGACATAAAAAAAATTACAATCCTATGACTACTTAGAGCTCACACAATATAACTCAAAAAAATTTACACTGAATGCTATGTCATTCAATTGACTAATACCCACCTACCTCTTTTACCCTCCCTACTCCATGTCTCCATACAACTACATGAGCTTAACTACATTTTCTACTTAAATTTAAACAATTAGCGTGTTCCCTTGAAATCATTCAATCATAGGAAAATGATAAATTCTAATTGAATTGAATTAAGCAATAAAATAATGTGGGAATACTCCCTTTTTATTTTCTCCAATTTTATCTCTAAAAAACATTCCTACTAATTTTATTCAAAAGGATGATTAAAAATAAATTGGGCATCCAATTCTCATAATCATTATGCCACCAACTATGTAAATTGCTGCTAAAAATTAATTACTTACTCATCTTTATTTTTTATCTTCATATTTTTTCTTTCTTTTAACTTATGTTTACAGATATAGGTGTATATTTATAGACACTCAAGCTCACTTAGTTTATTATTTAACCTATTTGAATTTTCTCCTTTTGCTTTGTTGTCCCCCATGGTCTATTATTTTTATTTATGTTTGGGGTTGGGTCTTGTCAACTTTGTGTTATACTTTCTCTCTCCTCCCCTACCCCTTTCTCCACCCATCCCCCCTTCCTTTATGGTTTGATGGATCTGTATTCTACCATCTTATGTTCTTTTCTCTCTAGCATCTTGATGATGGATCATGTAGTATAATCCAATTGATGTAAAAAACCTATACACAATCAAATCCAAAAATTTGAAAGCATTAATTACTTACTATTTAACAATCACATGATTACCTACCCTTAGTTGTCCCAAGAATGAGTGTACCCCATGTGATCAAAATGTCATACCCATAATAAAAAAATTCAATGTCTGACAAGGTGTGTTAATATTAGCACATAATTGCATTCTAAATTCTAATTTCATTAGTAAACAAGAAAAATGTCAAACCACCTCCATAGACATTTCCCATGTGATTGATTCTAGTTTTCGTATTATAATCTCATTCTCTAATGAAGTTGTGATCATTGAATGCATTGATAATCTCATTTTCATCATGTTATTCTTGTGTTCAAGTGTCCAAGTCTCAATTTGTGGATCTGGTACTCCCCTGTGTGGAGGTTCTAAATCATTCCTTTCCCTATTAATGTTTGTTAAAATGTTTCCTTGCATCCTTGGGCAATAGTGCTTCAGCATTGGGTGATATTGTTAAAGTATCACACACCTTGAGGAGTTCTATCATATGATACTGGAAAGTATCACATGCCTTATGGAGATCTATCGTGCGATACTAGAAGATGTTGCATGGCTATAGCCAACTCTATTGTATGGCTCCTGAAAGTATTGCACGACCTTGCTAAAAATTTTGTACAATAATGGACAAGTATCATATGGCAGTATTGAAATTTTGCCTGGCTATTATGAGAAATATTGCCTGGTTATAGTGAGAAATATTGCATGGGTCTATGAGAAAACCTACTTAGGTGACCATCAGACACTTTTTCATTTGATCAAAACTTTTTGAGAGTTGACTTGGCTACCCTTTTCAGAGTTCTTGATCTCTAGAGTTTGAATTTTTGAAATTTGAAGGCTTTTGGATTTGACTGTGATTCTTAGCCTCTGTAGCTTTGTCATTTTGGTTTTCTTGTGTCACTTAGAGATTCGTTGGAAACCTAGATTGGTTGTTATGTATTCTATTGTGATCTTATGATTGGTGGCATGTTGATATTGTTTTGGTTTCATGCTCTAAAAATAAAAATATCTTGGCTTTTATTTATCCTTGTTCCAAGGATCTCCAAGTGAAGCATTACATATGGTATTAGAGCCCATGTTGCAACATTGGGATCTCTGTGTTATGCTCCCTTTATGACATTATTTTCTTTGCGTGTATTGTTATCATATTTTGTCTTATATTTGTGACTTTTATGATTGTCACACATGATCCTCAATTGTATCTTGTTGATTCCTTAGTGATGCCTCCTGCACGTAGACCTGGCGGTTAGGGTAGTAACTAATGAAATAACCATGAAGAAGACCACCATGAGGAGGAACATTAGGGTGGTAGGGAATAATAAGGTAACAATGATTGGGGTGACATTGGAGCATTGATGCCTTTGCTACTGGGGATTATAGATGGATCTCATCATGGAGATTCCATTATGTCAGATAATAGAGAAGAGCGGGAGTGTGAACGTTCTTGCACACCACCTAGTTGTAGAGGGCACCATCGGAGAGGTTGAGACCACGATGGTGAAGATTTCATCCACTTGGACATTATGTAATCCCTTTAGCAGTCTAAAGCACCATACTATGATGGTAATAGTTCCCCTCCATTATGTAAGACCTAATCTTGATCCCTTCAAACCACATAGAAGCCATGTTCTAGTCATTGATTTTCTTGGCTTGGGAGCCTCACATTTATAATAAGAAATAATTGTAGAAATCTCAAAAGCTGCAAAAGTGTGGGGTTTCTTTCAAATCATCAATCATGGAGTTTCCAACTCTTTGATCTCTCGAACACAAGAATTGGGCAAAGCTTTTTTTAATCTTCCCATTGAAGGAAAGGAATTATATAGAAAAAAAACAAGATGGAACCCTAATTGGCTATGGAAGAAAATTAGGATACACCCAAGATGCTAAATTAGACTAGGGAGATTATTATTACAATGTTGTCTTGCCTCCCCACAAAGGAAACATGTCTAAATGGCCCAAACAACCTTCTGATTTCATGTATATTGTTTACTTCTCTTTAATCATCATTTTTTTTCTTGTGGGTGCATCTTATGTGTAAGAGACTCTTATGGGTGGGTAAAAGCACAAAATTGTGTCACCCTTTTACAAAGGAAAAGGCTAACCCAAGTGCAGTTGTTCACATTCAATGACGTAAAATTGATATTATTATTTAGAATTTTAAGATGAAGTAAACTAATGAAATGTGTAGAAATGAATGAATTTTAGGATTATAATTTTTAATAATTATTTGGAACAAGAAATTATATATTTTTCTATTTTTTAAAGATAAATTTTAGTTGCTGAAAAATGTTGGAAATTAGGGGTCTAGTTCCCACCACAAAACTATATGGAAATAAACTTATTTCCCTTTGATCTTATATTATATTATCGATAATATATGTAGCTAGAATAATAAAAAATAAAACTGGCTTTAGACCTATATTTTCTCTTTTATAATGATTCAAATTTCAACTAATTCAAATTGATAGTTTTCATCTCCCAACAATTTTTTTCAAAATAAATCTATTCCAACCAAAAAAAAAATTATAGATTTTGGAAGAGTACTCTCCCCTCTAGAATGTCATATAATTTTTATTTTATTTTGAAATTGTTTAAAATTTTTTGTTTCTCAAAATCAACATCTTTTTGAGTGTTAAAATATGTACTTGTAGAATTTCTTAATTACAATATACTATATCTAATTAAAACACTATGAACTCTATATGAGAATATTCTTGATTTTGAGCTCTATAAAGTGGTGTCTATATGTTATTAAAAAATATCATAATAAATAGTAAAAGTTATTGAAATGTTATTTTTCTAAAATAATTATACTTTTTTAGCAATTGGATACTAACTAGTATAAAACTTGCATTTAATAGACATTTCCAATTGGAAAAGTGTGAGACCATGTATAACTTAGCTAGAATAATTTTATCATGATCATATATTTGAAAAAAATTATTTTAAAGATAGAAATGCTCAAATTCAATCATTTTTTACAAGTCAGCCTGAAAGG
Source organism: Cupressus sempervirens (assembly GCA_028749045.1). Lineage (NCBI taxonomy): Eukaryota > Viridiplantae > Streptophyta > Pinopsida > Cupressales > Cupressaceae > Cupressus > Cupressus sempervirens. Next base: position 746,618,871 of record CM053784.1, on the reverse strand, counting down.
TTACACAACTTTGTACTTTTATCTAGGTATATAATTCTTGTTATTTGCAGGGAAGTTATGGATGAATAATCAAGAGAGATACCTAGATTTGTATTCATTTAACATTGTTGATGCACTTGAGGTACCTAGATCTGCATTAATTTAGCAACAACTTATAGTAATTATTATTTGTTGAGATTTATTATTATTATGTATCAAGTTCAAATAGATATAAATTTAAGACTTCTCAAATGAAAAACTTAGAACTACCATTGTGTTGTCTTGTGTTAAATCTAAATCATAAATAGTGTAAGAATTATTTTAGTTGAAAGTGCATCTTATAAGCAATTCATTAGATTATATTGATATTGGTTTGTGTTGAAGACATTGAATCATAAGAATATGGTGGTTATTGTTGAAAGTATAGGTAATAAGCAATTATTAATTAGATTGTATAGATATTAGCTTATGTTAAAGATATAGAATCATAGGAATATAATGGTTATTTGGTTGAAAATATAAGTACTAATAAGCAATAGTGTACAAGAGCATTGAACACACGAGTTTAGTTCATAAAGATAGAGCAAAGATGTCACATGCTCTCTTTGGTTGTCCACATGACGAAGTCATTATTTTGCCTCTTTTAGTACTGATTGACAAAGACCATCCTTTTGTGTATGGAAGTTCACCTTGGAAAGAGTATGTGTAGGAGTTTTTTAGCAAATGACTGGATGGAAAGGCCCATGTTCATCAGCTACAATAGAATTAAGTTGCATATGTGTAGAAAATAGGACTAAGTCACTAACGGTTGAAAGCTTTTGGGACTCTAAAGTGCTCTTTTCTTGTATGTTGATGGTTTGTTGGGATGTGGACTCATGGCTAGCCCTTATTGTTAGAGTGTTTTAGTAAAAGTATTTTAATATTTTCTAATATATATGTCACTTCTATCTATGTACTCATCTTGGTTTAGGTCATTTATCATTTAGATTTATTATATGATCATTAATGTAAATGTAATTATGTGGTAGTGAACTTATCTTTATCTAGTTTAAACTTATTAATTAGTTGATTAAAAATTATTTATATGGTTTGATGGTTTACTATTATATTTTATTATTTAATATTCATGTGATATTATCTAGTTATCAAGTTTGAATTCTTTGTAAAGAAATTAATACTAACATATAATGATTTAATGTAATAGCAATAAAATAAAGAATCCTCATTATAAACATTTGGTATTTGTTTCAATGTTAGTGACTTCATTCATGCATAATATTCTTACAATTTTGTTGTGTGACAATCCAATAAAGTATTTATTAGTATAATGGATCCCAAAATGTTAAGAAAATGGGGAATACATAACTATACATCAAATGAACTTCACTAAAATTTTACATATGACAATGTTGAATTTTTCTGACAATCTAACTTCTATAAGAATTAATTGACAAAAATAATCCTCCTCCTATTTATGAAGGATCATCTTGGAATGAATACTTGGAAAAGTTTTAGAGCAAAGGACTAGATGAAAGGGTCCATGTTCATCAGCTAGAACAATCCTCAATAAAGCATCCTAACTTAATGTCATTATAATTTCCCTTGGCTATTATCTTAGACCAATAATAATAATATATGTTTCTTTCAACTACTTTTCTTAATGTAGTTTGAGATCTGTGTTATAACTATATATTTTTGTAGAAAATCTTCTAAAGCTAATATATTTAATTATTGAGTTGGGATCTGATTCTATTCTTAATATTTTTTATATGAAGTGCAGGGTTACATGGTTCAATCCCTCTCCAACTTGATGTATTGAGACTGTTAGAAAGGATTCCTATCTTCAATTACTATAAACAACCCTTCACAACAAATCAAAACTCTATCTAGAAAGTTGATAGTGAACTTTTGATTGCAAGATGCCTATCACATATTAACATCATCTAATAGTTGTCTTACACGCATGTATAGATAGATCATAATGGATGGGAAAAGGCACAAGAAAAAATAAAACACCAAACAAAATGTGTTGTGGCATAATAAAAATATATATTGTATTCCATTCACTATGATTTCAAATGAATACATAGTGCCTTTTTATAGGAAAGTGTATAATATTCTAGAGAAATATAGCATTAGCTGATAGGAGAAAATATCTACAAAATTCTAAAAAATACTATAGCAGACTCAAAATTCTAGAAAATACTTCAATCGACACAACCTAAACCTAAACCTAATAATCTAGAAACATCTAATGATGAATGATTAATTCTAAGTAGAAATTACTATTTCTAACACTCCCCCCTAATGGATGGATGGGAAGAGGACAAAAAATGACAAAGACATAGAACAATACGATGTTCTATCACACAATAAATTGTATTATATTTTATTCCACCGTAATCTCAAATGAGTACATACTGCCTTTTATAAGAAAGCATACAATATTCTAGAGAAATCTACTATTAGCCGAGAAGAGAAAACATCTACAAACTTATGGAAAAATATTATAGTTGACTCAACCTTTGGAACAAACCCTAAACCTAAACCTAATAATCTAGAAGTATAGTTTAAAATGAGAGATCTAGAACTCTCAATGAGAAGACAACAATAAATAAAGTAGTTGGAGTAGGTAAGGGTAGGGAAGATTAAATGGATAGCCGAAAGCCTACATCACCAACACTCCCCCTTAATCTTCACTGCCATGTACGTCTGTAATACCAATACTTTCTCGAAGATGTTCAAAGACATTCTTTGCAAGAGGCTTTGTAAAAATGTCTGCCAGTTGTTCTTTGGACCTGCAAAACTTAAGACATATGTCACCATTGTTCACTAATTCATGAATATAATGATATCTTATATCTATAGGTTTACTACGTTGATGAAAGACATGACTTTTTGATAAAGCAATTGAAGAATTATTATCACAATATAATCTTGTAGGTTCTTCTTGTGGATGCTTCAAATCTGAAAGTACTCTTCTCATCCACATTGCTTGACAAGATGCTGATGTTGTTGCTACATATTCTGCTTCAGCTGATGATAATGTCACAATTGGTTGCTTCTTTGATGCCCAAGAAATAACACCTAATCTGATGCAGGAGCATCTTGCATGAAAAAAATTATTGGTAAAAAAAAATTGAAAAAAAAAAAATTGGAAAAAAAAAAAAATCTGGAGGAGAGAGAAAGTGACGAAAATTAAAGAAGAAATAATAAAAAAATAAAAAAAGGGGAAAAGGAGAAAAGAAAGGAAAAGAGGATTTCTATTTTCGAGGTGCATAGGTGGCATAATAGAAAAAATAAAAAATAATAAATGGTTGTCATTTCATTTATCGAGGTGTGTGGGTAGAATTCTAGAAAGTTATGAATATTGTAGAAAGTTGTGGATATTGTAGAAGGTTATGGAAGTTGTAGAATGTTGTGGAGGAATTCTAGAAGGTTGTGGATAAGCCATGCATGGGGTGGTAAGTGCCTATTTAAGTAGGGCATATGAGCATTTCAAATCAAGCTTGGAGAAGCTCAAGGAGTAGCTTGAGAAGGAGAAGCTTGAGAAGGAGAAGCTTGGGAAGTAGAAGCTTTGGAAGGAAAGCTTGGAAAGTGTGAAAGAGAAGGAGGAAGTGAGGAGAAATTTTTCCTAAGTCTGTAGACAGAGCGCCGAATGTGAGGCAGTTTACAGCATGATTGTGGTGGAATTGTGAGTGTGTAGACAGAGTGCCGAATGTGAGGCAGTTTACACTTGGATCTTGGATAAGGTTGGAGAAGACCTAGTGACTGTAGTTTAGAAACAAGGAGGTTGCTTGGTGGTTTGTGAGCACAAGTTGAGATCTCGGAGGTTTCTACCAGAGTGTGGATCTGGACTAGCTTGGGTTTGGGTTGGATCTTGAGAGATCTTGGAAAAATGTTATTGTAATTGCTATTGAATTTTCAAGTATAATAAAATTGTCTTCATATTGTTGCATTATTGGTTGTGAGTTGGTAAGGGTGGTGTGGCCCTTTGTCAGTGGTATCAGAGCGTACCTACATTAGTGGTATCAGAGTAGGAGTTCCTGAGTGTACAAGCAGATCGCCGAAGTGTGAGGCAGTTTGTACCAAGACCTTGGTTGTGCAAAGTTTATCAGAGCTTGTGGATTACAAATCCGTTGTCCTAGACTTGTGATTTGGTTCCTGATTGTTCGTGCAAGGTGGCAGGTTGCGATCTGACTTGCAAATAATTTGGTTGTCACAAGGAGTGTGGGAAGGATTTGTTGCAGAGGGTTTACGAAGATCTTGGGAGATGGCTCCGAGAGGATTGGACCCTAAGATGATTGCGAAAATCCATGATATAGTGGAGAGGAATTTTTTTAAGATGTTTGCTTGGTTGGATGCTAGATTGGCTGATCAAGCTAAGAAGGTCAAGGTGGAAGAGGATGGTTTTGCTGATCAGTTTGTGGAGCCTGATGTAGAACCTGCAGAGCAACTAGAGGTTGTTGCTAAAGATATTCCTAATGTTGTTGATGTTGGGATAGAGGTTGGTTTTCATGATCAGTTGGTTGAGTCTGACATGGAGATTGTGGAGCACTTGGTTGTGGATGAACCAGCTGTTGTTGGTGGTGACTTGTATGTTGCAGAGCATCTTGTTGTGAGCAATGAGGTTGCTGATGTTGTGAGTGTGGAATGTGTTGATGGAGATCTACATGTTGATGCTGATGTAGAGCTTGTTATTGCTGGTATGGATTCACTAGTTGTTGATGTGAATGGAAGTTTGGTAATGAAGCATTATGTTCAGTTTGTTTCTAAGGGTGAGCATGCTGATTGGATGGTTGAGATTCGAGTGTTTGATAGAGTAATGCAGATGTGGAAGATTTGCATGGTGGTTTTTTTGTCCCTATTGAGGTGGAAGCCTTTGGTGAAGATGAAGATGGTGGTAGATCTTTCTTTTGGCGTCAAAGTGTGGGACACACTTTTGTATCTACCGAGGGAGTCTGATGCAGGAGCATCTTGCATGAAAAAAATTATTGGTAAAAAAAAATTGGAAAAAAAAAAAAAAAATCTGGAGGAGAGAGAAAGTGATGAAAATTAAAGAAGAAATAATAAAAAAATAAAAAAAGGGGAAAAGGAGAAAAGAAAGGAAAAGAGGATTTCTATTTTCGAGGTGCATAGGTGGCATAATAGAAAAAATAAAAAATAATAAATGGTTGTCATTTCGTTTATCGAGGTGTGTGGGTAGAATTCTAGAAAGTCATGAATATTGTAGAAAGTTGTGGATATTGTAGAAGGTTATGGAATTTGTAGAATGTTGTGGAGGAATTCTAGAAGGTTGTGGATAAGCCATGCATGGGGTGGTAAGTGCCTATTTAAGCAGGGCATATGAGCATTTCAAATCAAGCTTGGAGAAGCTCAAGGAGTAGCTTGAGAAGGAGAAGCTTGAGAAGGAGAAGCTTGGGAAGTAGAAGCTTTGGAAGGAAAGCTTGGAAAGTGTGAAAGAGGAGGAAGTGAGGAGAATTTTTTCCTAAGTCTGTAGATAGAGCGCCGAACGTGAGGCAGTTTACAGCAGGATTATGGTGGAATTGTGAGTGTGTAGACAGAGCGCTGAATGTGAGGCAGTTTACACTTGGATCTTGGATAAGGTTGGAGAAGAGCTAGTGACTGCAGTTTAGAAACAAGGAGGTTGCTTGATGGTTTGCGAGCACAAGTTGAGATCTCAGAGGTTTCTACCAGAGTGTGGATCTGGACTAGCTTGGGTTTGGGTTGGATCTTGAGAGATCTTGGAAAAATGTTATTGTAATTGCTATTGAATTTTTAGGTATAATAAAATTGTCTTCATATTGTTGCATTATTGGTTGTGAGTTGGTAAGGGTGGTGTGGCCCTTCGTCAGTGGTATCAGAGCGTACCTACATTATAATCCTAAGTGAAAGATATGTCTTGAAGTGCTTCTTTTATCATCAAAGCTACCCGCCCAGTCACTATCTATATAGCTAATCAACTTGTGATGATTTGAATGTGCATATAAGATCCCAAAGTTCTTTGTTCCAACTATATACCTCAAAATCCTCTTTCCAGCTTTCCAATGAGTTTCTTTTGGTTTGTCCATGAATCTAGAAATGAGACTAACTCCATGCATTATATCTGGTCTTGTAGTTGTCAAATATAAAAGGCTGCCAACTAATCTTTTGAATAAAGTTGTGTCTACATTAGGACTTTCATCATTCTTACTAAGTTTTATACCCAATGCAATTGGTGTAGGGGTTGAATTCACATTTGTCATTTTAAATCTTTTCAACAAATTAGTAGCATACTTACTTTGACAAATAAAAATGCCTTGATCATTTTGATTTACTTGTATCCCAAGAAAATACCTCATAAGTTCTAGATCAGTCATATTAAATTCATTTTTCATGGCTGCCTTGAAATTATTAATTGACATATTACCAATGAATATCAAATCATCTACATATAAGAAAACTATCAATATTTCTCCTTCATTGTCCACTTTGACATAAAAAGTTGGTTCATAGCCACACTTACTAAAACCATTATTCACAAAATAAGAGTCTATTTTGTTGTACCAAGCTCTAGGAGCTTGCTTCAAGCCATATAGTGCCTTCTTCAGCTTGTATACCTTATGTTCTTCTTCCAAAATTTCATATCCCGGTGGTTGTTTTATATACTCTTCTTCTTCTAAAATGCCATTCAAGAATGCTGATTTCACATCCATTTGATAAACCTTCAATTATTTTGCATTGCAATGGATAAAATCATTCTAATAGTGTCTAATCTTGCCATAGGTGCAAATGTCTCATTGTAGTCTATACCCAGTTGTTGTGTGAAGCCTTTGGCTACTAGTCTTGCCTTGTGTTTCTCTACTTTTCCATCAGCATTATATTTTTTTTTGTATACCCACTTAACTCCAATCACATCCTTGCCTTTAGGAAGATCTACTAAATCCCAAGTATCATTCTTTTCTATTGACTGAATTTCTTCATCCATGGCTGAAATCCATTTGTCATCTTTAATAGCTTCTTCAAAATAAATTGGATCAGCATGTGCTAAGAGTGAAAAATTAATGCATAAATCATCATTTTCAGCCTCTTGTAATTCATCATATATGTCTCTAAGACTTCGTGTCTTCCTTGAAGTATTTATAGATCTTGATCTTAATGAAACAAGTGTTGGATTATATGATTCACTACTATTAGTGCTTGCTGGAGTAGTAGTGTTTTGAGTCGTAGGTTCCCTTGTAGGTGTTTTAGAAATATTTGTTTGTGTTGTAGAATGCACATCTTGAGTTTCATTTTCTTCATTTTCTTGTGGAACACTAGTTGCAACTATAGTTGACTTATCCAAGCTACCATCCCATGCTTCTTCTTCTACAAACTCAACATCACGACTTATTATTAACTTTTTTGTGATGGGATTGTATAGCATATATGCCTTAGATTGTTCACTATATCCCACAAATATGCACTTCTCTCCTCTATCATCCAATTTTTGTCTATCTTCTTGAGGTACCAATGAGTATGTCACACAACCAAATATTCTCAAATGTGTTATATTGTGCTTCCTTTTGCTCCAAGCTTTTTCTAGTGTTTTATTTATTACTATTTTTGTTGGACATCTATTTAGTATGTATGCTAAACATGCAACTGCTTCAGCCCAATACTCATTTGGCAAGTGTTTTTCCTTTAACATACTCCTTGTCATCTCCATAATTGTTCTATTTTTTCTTTCTGCTACTCCATTTTTTTGTGGAGTGTACCTTGCTATAAATTGTTTCCATATGCCATTTTCTTTACAAAATTTAAAAAATCATTTGATATGTATTCTACACCTTGATCGGTTCTTAATGTTTTAAAAGAGTGTCTACTTTCTTTCTCAACTTTTGCCTTGAATTCTTTAAAAATAGAAAATACATCTGATTTATACTTCACAAAATAAACTCAAACTTTTCTACTGAAATCATCAATAAATGTCAAGAAATAAAGTTTTCCGCTTAAGGATGGTGTTTGCATTGGCCCGCAAAGATCTGAACGGACTATTGCAAGTGGATGTTTTGCTCTATAAGATTTTCCAACTAAATTTTTTTCTCTATGTTGCTTTGCCAAAATATAACTCTCACATGTTGTCTTAAGTGGCTCTATTGATGGCAAGCCATAGACCATTTGTTTCTTATATAAGAGTTGTAACCCTTTAAAGTTTAAATGACCAAACCTTAAATGCCATAGCCAAGATTCATTTTTGTGTAAAGCTTTGAATGCAGATTCAGCTACTTTTTGCAATTCATTTGGTTCAAAGAATAATTCACTTTGGATTTTAAGTTGGAACATTCTATTTTGTGTCATTTCAACTTTTGCAATTAGCCTATTGCTTGGTCTTTTATCTAGAATCACACATTCACCATTTTCAAAATATATTCTATATCCCTTTTGTACTAGTTGTCCAATGCTTATGAGATTGTGTTGTAATCCAGGAACATAATATATATCAAGAATTTTCTTTTCTTCACCTTTCTTAGTTCTAATGCTAATTGACCCTTTTCCCATGACTAAGATTTGATGATCATTCCCCAACTTAACCTTTGATTTTACTGATTCATCTATTGTTGAGAATATCTCCTTAAACCCACTCATATGATTACTACAACCACTATCTAAGAACCATACTTCTTTAGAACTCTCTTGTGCAACATTGTATGTTATTAAGATAGTGTTTTGCTCACTAGTGTTGGGCTAACTTTCATTTGTAAAATGTTTCTTTTGCCTATTCATGTCATATTGTCTTTTTCGACACTCATATGTAAAATGCCCAAATTTATTACAATAATGATATTGGATGTTAGATCGTCTTGTTGATGTGAAATTGGTTTGTGTGCTTGATGTCGGCCTTCTACTGTCAAACTGTGGATTTTCTCTTCCTCCTCTTGGTGTAAAATGTCCTCTGCCTCTACTATGATTTGATCTTCCTCTTGTTCTTCCAAATCAAAGTTGAGTCTTGAAAGCATTCTCCAATGATGAAGTTCCCGAATGATTCAACCTTTGTTCATGTGATAAGAGAGAACCCATTAACTCATCTATTGTTAGCAAGGAGAGATCCTTAGATTATTCAATGGTTGCAACTCTTGAATCAAACTTATTTGGTAGACTTCTAAGTATTTTCTCTACAACTTGTTGATCCCCAAGAGTTTCTCCATATGATCTAATTTGATTTACTATCCCCATTGTTTGAGTGAAGAATGAGTCTATTGAATCTGAATCTTTCATTTGTAAATTTTCAAAATCTCTTCTAAGATTTTGTAACTTTGAAGTTTTTAGCTTTGATGCGCCCTAGTATGTTGATTGCAAGTTGTCCCATGCTTGCTTTGAGCTTGTGGCAGCAGCTACCTTTGGAAATATTGCTTCCTCCATTACCTATTGAATAAAGAATAATTCCTTAGCATCCTTTTCCCTATTTTCCTTTAATAAATCATTTTCAGCTTGTGAAAGAGCTTGATATGCCTCCTAGTTTGTTGGTTCAGGGAACCCACTTTCAACTAAATCCCAAACATCCTGAGAATGAAAAAGTGTTTTCATTTTGATGCTCCAATAATCATAATTTTTGCCATTAAAAGTTGGAATTTGTGGCTGTGAAATACTTCCCCTAGTTCTTGCCATGATTTAACAGTAAAGCTTTCTAACTTGTAACAACTATAAACCCTTTCTCTTCCTTCCTCACAAAAAAACTATGATCTCTTCCTTAGATCTTTTTGCTTTCATTTGCCCTTCACCCACAATGACATCTACCCATAAAAAAATGCCTAGATTTTCTATAGCTTTGATACCAATCTGATGGATGGGCAGAGGACAAAAAATAACAAACACACAGAACAATACAATGTGTTGCCACACAATAAATTGTATTATATTTCATTCCACCATAATCTCAAATGAGTACAAACTTCCTTTTATAAGAAAGCATACAATATTCTAAAGAAATCTACTATTAGCCGAGAAGACAAAACATCTACAAACTTCTGGAAAAATATTACAGTTGACTCAACCTTTGGAACAAACCCTAAACCTAAACCTAATAATCTAGAAGTATAGTTTAAAATGAGAGATCTAGAACTCTCGATGAGAAGACAAAAATAAATAAAGTAGTTGGAGTAGGTAAGGGTAGGGAAGATTAATGGATAGCTGGAAGCCTACGTCACCAACACCCCCTAATTTCTACTATCTACATCATGAATATTTACAATTCCGAATGCTTCCCTAAAAATCTCAAATTGTTCCTATGCTAAAGCCTTGATGAAGATATCTACAAGTTCCTCCTTTGACCTACAATGTTGTAGATTAATTTCTCTATTATTAACCAACTCTCTAATGAAGTGATACCTTGTATCAATGTGATTTGTCCTCTTGTGAAACACATGGTTCTTAGAAAGTGAAAAAGAAGACTTGTTACTACAATAGATTGTAGTAGGTCCGTCTTGAGCCTGCATTAAGTATTTCAAAATCCTTTGCATCCACACTGCTTTCCATGCTATTGTTGTTCCCACTGACATATTGTTGTTGTTCCCACTACATACTCTACTTTAGCTAATGAGAGAGTTACTACATATCAAGATATGCTCCTTCTATCCTCAATATTCCTTGCAAAATCACTATCTGTATATCCAACTAACTAAAAATCATCTGAAATAGAATGCAAAATGCCATGATTCACAGTTCTTGCAAAATATATCAAAATTATTTTTCCTACATGCCAATGTGAGTTCTTACGTGATTCCATGATCCTTGCAATAATCTAAAAATTCATTTGACTTATACCCTCCTCCTCTATTAGATCTCAAAACTTTGATAGGTAAACCCTTTGTTTCTCAACAAAAGCCTTGAATTCTTTAAATTTGCCAAAAGTTTCAGATTTGTATTTAAGGAAGTAAACCCGTGTCTTTCTATTGAAGTCATCAATAAATGTTAAGAAATAAATGCTCCCCCCTAATGATGTCCTTTTCATTGAACAACATATATCTGAATGCACAATTTCTAAAGGTACCCTTGCTCTATATGACATCCCTTTTGGAAAACTATCTCTATGATGTTTGGCCAAAATACAACTTTCACATGGACTTAATGGTGCTTTAATTAGGGGTAAGCCTCTTACCATTTCCTTTCTTTGCAATAACAATAATCCTTTGAAATTTAGATGTCCATACCTCAGGTGCCATATCCATGCTTGATAACTTTATAACCTTATAACTTTTTTCTCAAAAATAACTTTATAACCTTTTTGACTAAGTTGCCCCACACTTATAAGATTATATTTCAAACTAGGTACACAGTATACATCAAAAATACATTTCTTACCATGGTTTGTTATGACATTGATTGTACCTTTTCCACTTACTTCCACTATCTCATTGTTTCCCAACTTCACTTCTGATTTAATTGATCTATCCAAGCTTTCAAAAAACTTTTTGTTTCTTGTCATATGATTACTGCAACCACTATCTAGAAACCAAAAATCATTTGAACTCCCTTGGGCTACATTGCAAGTAATGAACAACATCTCTGAACTACTCTCAGAAAAATTTGCATTTTTCTTACTCATATTAGCATGTTTCTTTTTACACTCATTTTCTTTGATACCAATCTGATGGATGGGTAGAGGCATAGGAAGAAACAGAACACCATACATTATGTGTTGTGACACAATAAAAGTATATTGTATTCCATTCATTGTGATATCAAATGAATACATAGTACCTTTTTATAGGTAAGTGTTTAATATTCTAGAGAAATCTAGCGTTATTTGACAAGACAAAATATCTAAAAATTTATGAAAAATACTACAGCCAACTCAAACTTCTAAAAAATATTTACAATTTCTAATGCTTCCCTCAAAATCTGAAATTGTTCCTGTGCTAAAGCCTTGGTGAAGATATATGCAAGTTGCTCCTCTGATCTCCAATGTTGTAGATTAATTTCTCTATTATTAACCAACTCTCTAATGTAGTGATACCTTGTGTCAATGTGCTTTGTCTTATTGTGAAACAGATGGTTCTTTGAAAGTGCAATAGCAGATTTATTATCACAATAGATTATAGTAGGTCCATTTTCAACTTGCATTAAGTCTTTCAAAATTCTTCATATCATATTGCTTGACATGTTGTTGTTCCCCCTACATACTCTGCTTCAGTTGATGAGAGAGTTATTATAGGTTGCTTCTTTGATGCATAGGCTATAACACCTGTCCCAAGATGAAATGTATATCTAGATGTGTTCCTTCTATCCTCAATATTTCCTACAAAATCACTATCTGTATATCCAACTAATTGAAAATTATCTAAAGTAGAATACAAAATGCCATGATTCATAGTTCCTGTAGCACCTATAACTATTTTATCTATATTTTCATCCCAAGATTTATCCTCTTTAAATACAACATCCCTATTCACAATGAGTCTTTTGGTGATAGGATTACACAATATATATGCTTTAGATTGCTCATCATAGCTAACAAAAATCCATTTCTCACTCTTATCATCTAACTTACTTCTAGTTTCTTTAGGAACATGTGTATACACAATACAACCAAATACTTTGAGATGAGAAACACTATAAATCTTACCACTCCATGCTTGTTGTGGAATCATGTCCCTCAAAATCTTTGTTGGACTCCTATTGAAGATATAAACTACACAAGAAACTATCTCAGCCCAATACTCATTAGGAAGATTCTTACCTTTCAACATGCTCCTTGCCATCTTCATTATTGTCCTATTCTTTCTCTCTGCAACACCATTTTACTATGGTGTGTGATCCTTGTAATAATCTTAAAACTCATTTGACTTATACTCTCCTCCTCTATTAGATCTGAATACCTTGATAGGTAAACCACTTTTTTTCTCAACAAAAGTCCCAAATTTTTTAAATTTGTCAAAAGTTTCAGATTTGTATTTAAAAAAGTAAACCCATGTCTTTCTACTAAAGTCATCAATAAATGTTAAGAAATAAATGCTCTCTCCTAATGATGGAATTTTCATTGGACCACATATATCTGAATGCACAATTTCTAAAGGTACCCTTTCTCTATATGACATCCCTTTTGGAAAGCTCTCTCTATGATGTTTGGCCAAAATATACCTTTCACATGGACTTAATGATGCTTCAGGGGGGGTAAGATTCTTACCATTTACTTTCTTTGCAATAAAGATAATCCTTTAAGATTTAGATGACCATACCTCAAGTGCCATATCCATGCCTAATCTTGACTTGTTGCCTTGAAACTTTTTGCAACTTCATCAACCATATTGCTCTTCATCTAAAGTGGAAACATTTTTTTATTTGTCATTTCTACCCTTGCAGTCACCAAGTTACTAGCAGGCATATCAAATATAGTGCACACATTTTTCTCAAAAATAACTTTATGACCTCTTTACTATGTTGCCCCACACTTATAGGATTATGTTTCAAACTAGGCACAAAGTATACATCAAAAATAGATTTCTTACCATGCTCTATTATGACATTGATTGCACCTTTTCCACTTACTTCCACTATCTCATTGTTTCCCAAATTTACTTTTGATTTAATTGATCTATCCAAGCTTTCAAAAATATTATTTGTTTCTTGTCATATGATTGCTGCAGCCACTATCTAGAAACCAAAAATCATTTGAACTCTCTTGGGCTACATTGCAAGTAATGAACAAACTCTCAGAACTACTCTCAGAAAAATTTGCATTTTGCTTACTCATTTCAGCTTGTTTCTTTCTACACTAATTTTCAAAATGCGGAAACTTCTTTTAGCAATAACATTGAACATTTATTTTATCATACCTCTATGATGTCTAGCTATTATTGCATCCCCTTGAGTTGAAGTATTGATTTCTCCTTCCTCCTTGATCTAGACTCTTTCCTTCTTCTTTTTGAAAATTATATTTGTCTCTTTGTTTTCTCCTAAATTTATAATTTCCTCTTCCTCTGCCTCTACCAAATGCCATTTTTTTTTTGAATGCATTCTCTAGTAAATTACCATTACACTTGTTCAACCTATCTTCATGATTATACAAGGATCCAAACACCTCATCTATGGATAATGTTGTTAAATCCTTATATTCTTCAATTGCAACCACAATATTATCAAATTTAGGAGGCAAAATTCTAAAAATATTTTTTACAACTTTCTAATCAGTAAGTTCATCACCATTAATCCTTACTTAATTAACCACATTCATAACATGATTTTAAAATTTCTCTATAGAGTTAGAATCCTTCATTTGTAAATTCTCAAATTTTCTTCTAAGTGCTTGCAATTTAACAATCTTTACCTTACTTGTACTTTGATATGTAGTCTCAAGAATGTCCCAAGCTTGCTTGGCTGTAATAGCTACTTAATTTTTCCAAGAAAAAAGTCATTAATTGCTTGTCCAATAATCTCCAAAGCTTTTTTACTCTTCAGCCTATTTTCATCAAAAAAATTCTTTTGATTAGCATTTAATGTAGACTCATCTATAGGTTCAGCATAACCATTTAAGATTATATCTAATAATGCATAGGAATCAAATATAAGCTTCATTCTAAAAGCTCAATCATCATAATTCTTTCTAGAAAATATTAAAATTGAAGCTTGAAAACTCCCTAAAGCCATGCCTGATAGAAACTCATAAACAAAATTCACAGATATAACAAACCTTAAATAAGGCAATAAGAAACTTACAAATCTCACTATAAATTTCTATCCCCTTTCTCCGCTACAATCCTCCTTATGCACAATCCTTAAAACTCCTCTTCTTAACCTTGCTCTAATACTAATTTGATGGATGGGTAGAGGCACAAGAAAAAATGAGAACACCAAACACAATGTGCTACAACACAATAAAAATATATTATATTCCATTCATCATGATTTCAAATGAATACATAGTACCTTTTTATAGGAAAGTGTATAATATTCTAGAGAAATCTAGCATTAGTTGACAAGACAAAATATCTACAAATTTTTGAAAAATACTACAGTCGACTAAAACCTTTGGAAAATACTTCAGTTGACACAACCTAAACCTAAAAATCTAGAAACATCTAATGATGGATGATTAATTCCAAGTAAAAATTACTATTGGGTAAAAGTACAAACCTATGTCACCCTTTTGTAAATGAAAAGGCTAACAAAAGTATAGTTGTTCACTTTCAATGATATAAAACTAGTATTATTCTTTAGAATTTATAAATGAAGTAAACTAATGAAATGTGTAGAAATTGATCAAGTTTAGGATTATAATTTCTAATAATTATTTGGAATAAGAATTGATATATTTTCATAATTTTTATAGATAATGTTTTAGTTGCTGAAAAATGTTGAAAATTAGTGGTCTAGTTCCCACCATAAAACTATATGGAAATAAATTTATTTCACTTTGATCTCATACTATGTTATCGATAGCATATATATCTAGAACATTCAAAAATAAAATTTGGCTTTAGACCTATATTTTCTCTTTTATAATAATTCAAATTTCAACTCACTTGAAATTGATAGTTTTCATCTCCCACCACATTTTTCAAAATAAATCTATTTTGAATAGAATAAAAATTATACATCCTAGAAGAGGACTCTCTCCTCTAGAACATCATATAATTTTAAATTTTTTTTGATATGATTTAATATTTTTTTCTTTATCAAAATCAACATATTTTTTGAGTGTTGAAATACGAGCTTCTAGAATTTTTTTAATTACAATATAATATATCTAATTGAAACACTATAAGCTCTATATGAGAATATTCTTACTTTGAGTTCTATAAAATGGTGTTGATAAGTTATTAAAAAAATTTCATAAAAAATAATAAGAGTTGTTGAAATGTTAGTTTTCTAAATAATTATATTTCTTTAGTAATTGGATACAAACTAGTATAAAACATGCATTTAATAGAGATTACCAATTGGAAAAGTGTGAGACCATATGTAACTTAGCTAGAATAAATTTATCATAGACAATATGTTTGATAAAAATTGATTTTTGGATAGAAATACTCAAATTTAGTCATTCTAACAAGTCAGCTTGAAAGGTGACATAGCTTTGTACTTTTACCCTATTTCTAATAGATCATTAGTGTTGATGGTGACTCTATCAACTTGATTATTTAGATTTAGATTGATTTTAAAGTCTATCCAAAGCTAATAGTATTTGGATCATAGTAGTGGAATTTTAATTCTTCTACAATGGTATGTGATTGGTAACTATTTTATTGATAAGTAGGAGATATTTTCTACAAGTAGTCAAATTGTGATATTTCTATCAAGATTTAACAATGTAGCTTTGAGTCAAATTCATTGACCCGTGTTTCATAAGTAGTGATTCAGATGAGTCCATATTTCATGAGAATGAATGACACACTTAGCAATCATTGGATCTAGGTGATGTTCATAGAAGTGAAGCATTGAGATCTCATAGATCTCCTATCAATGAACATTTAATTTTTATTTATTACATAAAATATTATAGCTTGCTAGTATAGCTAAAAATTGTACCAATCCTTGTGCTTTTGGAAAAGTGAAGGGCCCTATAAAACTATTTTTCTCTATCCTTCTACCACTCCTATGATTCATTTGGAAAAGAAGTGTTAGAATGTGAGAATTATTTTTTTATGAAGGGCTTAATATGTATCCAGATTTAAATTTTGACATTTTCTCCTCTTTCTTCACCATTAGATTCATAAAGTTTCATCTTCTATAGTTGAGGGTAAAATGGAGTTGTACTCTTTAGCTAGAGGTTTCTTCATGTTGTTTATTTCAATTATAAAGACAAGTAAGAGATTTTGTTGATGGTGGTACTTGGAGGTAGGATTCATATCTCCTCTCAATGATCCTCCCATTTCCTTACTTTTTCCATTATTTCTAGCATGATAAAGTTTTTGACGTTATTGGACTCTATGACTAGAAACACCTTAAACATGTTTTATTTGCATACATTTTAGTTGCAATTGATCTAACAAAATATTTCCTAGTAAAATGATAGATCTTAGTGCTCATTGGTGAACTAGGTGGGATCCATGTTCACTAAAACCATTATTTTTCTACCAATAATTTGGGTAAATTATCATGTTTAATAATCTTGGTCTTTTGTTTACAAATATCATATTTTCTTCTCTTCATTCTACTATCTAGATTTACTTTCTAGTACATTATTTTCCATACTAAATTTGCTTCTAACTTTCTATAGACCAAATTTGCTTCTAACACTAAAATGGAAGATATTGTGATCACAGTTTCTTTCTTTCCCCCCCAACTCATTATTTCTAGATTAAATCAACTTTTTTTTTAAGGTTCATAATGGAATTAAGTATTTCTTTATTATTTCTTATGTTGATAAAATTGCCTTTAATAATGGTTTTAAATCTCATTGTATTTGTAGTGACCCACCTTCTTCTACAGTTTCCCTAGATTTGTGGTTGTAAAAAATGTTTCATTTTCCTCTTCACCTAGATCTTTAAGTGTTGATGAAACATATGGTTGGATAGTAGTAGAAAGAAGGAAGGAAGATGTAAATTTGGATAAGGTTATTTTGAATTTAACTTAGTGTTAACTCTTGTTAAACCTATTGGGTAACTTGGATATTCCCTTTGTAACATGGTTAAAGCCATGTCAAAAACACACTTAGTCCATGTGGTGTGTATGTTTTCTTGATTTCACTCTAGTCCCTTGTTTAGATGGTTTTTAATACTAAAGAGTTGGAGCCATTCCCTACTTATATTAATTAAAACTAAAAATCTACCAGTTAAGAGAGGCATATCAATTTAAAGCACTTCATGTTTATATATTTAGGAATTCTTTTTCTCTACTTTTTTTATAAAAGGACCAATTTGATATGAAATGTAAAAGATTTTGTTCAAGATATATGAAAAAACCAAAAAATATATAAAAGAGATATTATATATATTTATATAAACTTCATGAAATATTGAAAATAACAATGTCATGCCATTTTGAAATTCTTAATGATTTGTTTGTTATCAGTGACATGGAGATTTTTTTCCATATATCATCTCATAATAACAACAAGTATCCTCATATTTGTCCCAAATATACCCACCTATTTCTTACCTTTAAAAAAATCATCAATCTTTGAATATTAAATTTTCTCCTTTTTATCATTGTCTCTATACACAAAATATAGCACATTTTACTATATTTAAACCTAAACTTTTTGACTCAATCCATTTTTTTGAAAGTTTATTTATTTTTATATCTACCTTTCATAACTTTTTATAATTAACAAAAATAATATATTAGCTTGAAATATAAAACTTCTTTATAAAAAGATATAGAATAACAATTAATAGAATCCAAACCCTATAACAAAATATGATGACAGGCCACTACTTTCCTAAGGTAGAGCACACTGCCATGATTTCTAAAAGCACATAAAACACATTAAAAAATAAAATTGATTTTCCTGATTGACAAACCTATAAACATCCCTTCACAATGGATCAAAAACCTGTCTAGAAAGTAGACAACGAGCTCTTGTTTACAAGATGCCTGTCACACATTCACTATATATATATATAGTTTATTGGTGTTGATGGTGACTCTTTATCAACTTGATTTTTCAGATTCAGAGGGATTTGAAAGCCTATCCGTAGCTACTGGTATTTCAATTTTAAAGCGTCTGTACTACTGTGTGATTGCCAAGTATTTTATTTTATTTTACTTTTCTAGAGTAAAGTTGTTTTAGTTTCTCAAATTGTTTGAGATTCCCCGGTGTGATGGTAAATGCAAAACAAAGTCTTGGGTGTATTTTAGACCAACAAACCTTTCATTTGAGAAGACAGATGTGGATAATAATTCATTCTGATGTGGATAATAATTCAAAATTTTAAATTCTATCATGTTAGGTATCATTCTATTTCAATGTATTCGAGTTTTAAATAATTTAAATCAATCTATTTTATGTCGTGGATTTAAATCAAGGTATGATTCCATATTTTGTAGACAACACTTTTATCTTCTTTGTTTTTTGAATTTTCTAAAACTAAAATTTCAGTTTCTACGGTGGCATTTTTTAATACTTTAATCTTTATTTCTTAGATTATATGTGGCAATTATTTTAACTTGAATGTTAAGAATTTTGTATTTAAAGTTAAGTCTTATGTCATTATGTACACATAATGAAGAATATAAAAAATATATATTCATTTAGTTAATTACTTTAACTCTGTTACGAATTTTGTATTTAAAGTTAAGTTATTTTGTATCAACGAGTTATTTTAATGTTTTAATAAACATATACTATAATTATCATCTAGACATCTTGTATATCTATGGAACATATTTTCCTATCTAGTTGATTGATGGTGAGATACAATTGATATAAAGAAAGTTGAAAGAATCTATCTTTCTTTATAGTAGGCCCGTAACGGTTTGTTAGTAAATGCAAAAGTGCTAGAAACTTTCTGTTTGACAAGACAGATGTCTAATACAAACTTTCCCTTTGACAAGACAGATCTTTAATAAGATTTAAGTTCTGAATATACCCACAAAATCTCTCAAATTGTGAAGATTGAATGCATCGATAATGGGTGAACTGGGAAGCTTACCAAGAGTTCAAACATTGTCAGAGAGTGGGATTGAAAAATTTCCTCTCCAATATGTGAGACCTAATCTTGAGCCCTCCAAACCACACAACACCAATGTTCCAGTCATTGATTTTCTTGGTTTGGGAGCCTCACATTTAGAACAAGAAACCATTGCAGAAATCTTAAAAGCTACAAAAAATAGTGGTTTCTTTTAGATCATCCATCATGGAGTCCCAAACTCCCTGATCTCTCGATTACAAAAAGTGGGCAAAGTTTTTTTCAATCTTCCCATTGAAGAAAAGGAAGTGTATAGAAATGAACAAGCTGGGAGCTCTATTGGCTATAGAAGCAAATTAGGATACACCCAAGATGCTAAATTGGACTATGAGAAAATAGAAATCAAAATCATAAACTCACAACCCTAAACCTAAAAAATTTTCTCGGCACAAGCTATTGTCTAGTGCTAGTTTTTCTCGACACATGAAGCTGCCGAGTGGTAATTTTTTCAGCACATGAGGGTGCTGAGTCATAGATTGCTCGGCACTTGATGGTACCGAGTGACAGGAAGCTCGGCACACAAAGTAAATGCTCAGCAATAATAGTTGTTGAGTAATCTCGGCTCCAACTGAGAAAAAGGATGCCGAGTGTTCTGTTCAACTGAAAAAATATTAAAACTTCTAAAATTTCAATGTGAATGCTTTCACCATTAAAACTAGAGAGCCAATACTTGAAACTTCCAAAAAAACTTGTCAAATGCGATAAACAAAGGGAAGAGCAATGGATTCATGGCCTTCTATTCAACTTGATTAAACCATTACAAAATCTAGGAGCATTCGGCTTCAACCAAAAAACTCTAAAATAACCCTAAACTGATAATACTTCAAACTTCAATAAATTTTTAAACTTGCAACTCTAATGGCTGGATACAATGGTGCCTGGAGCAATCACTGCTTCAATAGGACAAAACAAAGCAACAACTAACTCACAGAATGAACAGAGGAGTCACGTGCAACTAGAGACACTGAACATACTTCTTTTTGTCTCTGCAACAAGTGGATCTGCTGACCACTTTCTTCTTCTTCCTTTGCTCTGCTCTGCTAAACTGAATCTCTAAATAATCTAACTAAAAATTAAAATGAATGTAGAAACATTCCCTTTTGTCACATTCCATTTGCCCCCTCATTTCTAATTTCAAAAAATCTCACCCACTGTATTTATGTTTCTATCTATTTTGGACATTAGCGGGGTGGGTGAGCATTTGGCTCTAGGGAGAAACAACCACTGCATTTAATTTTTCAACACTTCCCCTTTGTCCCAAGCCAAAAAAACAAGGATCAGTGCTGATCCAAATCAATTACACCAAGACACTCTCTTAGGTGTACAAAAGATC
This sequence comes from Cupressus sempervirens, assembly GCA_028749045.1. NCBI lineage: Eukaryota > Viridiplantae > Streptophyta > Pinopsida > Cupressales > Cupressaceae > Cupressus > Cupressus sempervirens. Next base: position 746,597,970 of record CM053784.1, on the reverse strand, counting down.
CAATGCCTAAAGGCTTAGTAAAGATGTTTGCTAGTTGTTGCTCAGACTTGCAAAATTCCATCTTGATATCCCCATTCTCCACCAACTCTCTGATGAAGTGATATCTAATCTCAATATGCTTGCTTCTTCCATGGAAGACTAGATTTTTGGACAATGCAATTGATGAGATGTTGTCACAATAAATTGTAGTTCCATCCTCTTTCCTTTCATTCAAATCTGTCAAGATCCTTCTTAACCAAATATCTTGACATGTTGCTACATTTGCTGCTATGTATTCAGCCTCTTCTATAGACTGAGCAACAATAGGTTGCTTCTTGGATGCTCATGAAATTGCACCCGATCCCATATGAAACATGTATCTAGAAGTGCTCTTCCTATCATCTATACTTCCAGCCCAATCACTATCTGTGTATCCAACCAACTTGAAATCATCATTTGTAGTATACAAAATTTCAAATCCCGTGGTACCTTTCACATATCTTAGGATCCTCTTTCCTGCTTGCCAATGGGAATCTTTTGGTGTTTCCATAAATCTGAAAATTAAACTTACTACATGCATTAGGTTTGGCTGAGTTGTAGTTAAGTACATTAAACTTCCAACCATACTCTTGTATAGTGTTAGATCCACTCTTTTTCTATTGTCTTCTTTGCTCAACTTCAGACCTACTGCTATTGGTGTGGGGGCCACCTTACTATTCTACATTTTAAATCTCTCCAGGATCTGCCCTGCATATTTTTCTTGAGAGACAAAGACGCCATCATGCATTTTTTTTACTTCTATGGTTAGAAAATATTTCAAGAGACCTAGGTCTGTCATTTCAAATTCACTTTTCATGGCCTCTTTAAACTCACCAATTAGATTCTTTTCATTTCCAGTAAAAATTAAGTCATCTACATACAAGACAACAATCAATACTTCACCATCTGCTGCCTTGATGTAAAGAGTGGGCTCACCATTGCTTTTGCTAAAGCCATTGCTCATCAAATATGAGTCAATCCTACTGTACCATGCCCTTGGAGCTTACTTGAGCCCATAAAGAGCTCTTTTCAATCTATATGCTTTGTTCTCTTCACCTACAACTTCATAACCAGGTGGCTACTCGACATATACTTCTTCCTTCAATACACCATTTAGGAAGGTGGACTTCACATCCATTTCGAATACCTTCCACTTGTGTTGAGCTACAATTGCTATGACAACATGCATGGTTTCCACTCTTGCAACAAGGGCATATGTCTCATCATAGTCTCTTCCATACTATTGTTTGTAGCCCTTGACTACCAGCCTTGCCTTATGCCTATCAATCTTGCCTTCAGCATTGCATTTGGTCTTATAAACCCATTTCACTCCAATCACTTGCTTCTTGGGAGGCAATTCAATTAGCTCTCATGTCTCATTTCTTTCTATAGCATCTATCTCCTCATCCATGGCCTTACACCATTTCTTCTCCTTAATAGCTTCTTCAAAATATATTGGATCACTATGAGAAAATAATGCAAAATTAACACTCTCATCATAATCTTCATACCTTTCATCTTGGTATATCTCCCTAAGACTCTTAGTCTTTCTTGGTAATAGGGAGGAGAGTGTGGGATTAGAATCTTCACTATTGCTGCATTGTCGACTAGCTCAGTCTTCACTGGTACTCGACACTGAATAGAAGGCCTAATCCATTGCTCAGTCTTCACTGGTACTCATAATTGACATTTTACTTGAAGTGCTCAGCGACTTATCAATTGGGCCATACCAAGACTGATTTTCAAGAAATTCCACATCTCTTGAAAGAGTCATCTTGTTGTTCAATGGGTCATACAACCTGTATGTCTTTGATTCTGAGTTGTACCCTATGAAGATGCACTTTACACCTTTTTCATCCAACTTCTGCCTTTGCTCTTTAGTCACATGTGCATATGCAACACATCCAAACACCCTTAGGTGTTCAACTGTCCATCTTCCTCATGACCATGCTTCCATTGGAATTCTATCATGGATTGCCTTTGTAGGACACCTATTAATTAGGTAAACTGTTGTTGCCATAGCCTCTCCCCAAAATTTAGTTGGGAGACCTTTCTCTTTCATACTGCTCCTTGCCATTTCAACAATTGTCATGTTCTTTCTTCTAGCCACTCCATTCTGTTGTGGTGTATAGTTGGTTGTGAGCTCTTTCTTTATGCCATGTTTTTTACAAAAATTTATAAAAAAATTGGAGGTATACTCCCCTCCTCTATCTGATCTTAGGACCTTGATATAGTGTCCACATTCTTTTTGAGCCTCGGCTTTAAATTCTACAAATTTATCAAATGCTTCAGATTTATTTTTTTAGAAATACACCCATCCTACGACTGAAATCATCAATGAATGTCATGAAATAAGTACTCCCCCCAATAGAAGTAACTTGCATAGGACCTACTAGGTCAGTATGCACTAACTCTAATGGATATCTAGCCCTCCTAGAATTTTCAAAATTAAAGGGAAGCATATGTTGCTTACCCAAAATACAAGCCTCACACTTGTCACATGAATTTTCTATACATGTCAAACCTTCTACCATTCTTTTATTTGACAACAAATTTAAACCAGCATAGCCAAGATGACCATACCTAAGGTGCCATAGTCATGAGGGGTCTTGAATCACACTCCTTAGAGCTGATTGTGTGTGAGGTGCAACACCAACTTGAGATGAGAAACATGTCTCTATCCTCAAAGGAAACATTCTATTCTTTGTTATTTGAATTGCTACAAGTAAGTTCTTGCTCCCATCCTTTTCATGAATGACACACGTGTCATTCTTCATCAGCACTTTGTATCCATTTTGAATGAGCTGACCAATGCTCATCAAATTGTGCTTCATACCAGGGGCAAAATACACATTTTGTATTTCCTTCTTCTCACCTTTCTTGGTGCGGACCATAATAGATCCTTTGCCCACTATTGGTAGGGTTCCATTGTTACCCATCCTAATTTCTGATTTGAAACTCTTGTCAATGAATGAAAAAAAAGTTTCATTACCACTCATGTGGTTGCTACATCCACTATCGAGATACCAAACCTTAGGGCTTCTTTCTTTACCAACATTACACATGATGAAAGCTGTGGCATTGTTTTCACTTCCCATGTTCACATTAGTCACATTTGCTTGTCCTGACTGATCATTTTGCTTCTTCCAACATTCACTTGCATAATGCCCATATTTATGATAGTAGTAGCATTCTACATTACTCTTATTTGAGTTGTAGTTTTTCTTACCTCCTCTTGAAGTATTTTGTGAGCTACTTGCTCCATCTGCCCTTCCTAAACTTTCTGCTGTAGCATTTCTTTGTCCTCCATTACCTTGGCCTCTACCTTTGGAGTTTCTTCTTGAGAAATTTCTTCCTCTCCCCCTTCCTCTTGGATTTGACTGAGCCTTGAATGCTTGCTCTTGGGAAGATGAAGAAGTAGATCTATTGATCCTATGCTCATAGGTTTGAAGTGTACCCATTAACTCATCCATTGTCAAAACAGTGAGTCTTTTGCCTCTTCTATGGTCATGACCAAATTGTCATATTTATGAGGTAAACTCCTCAATATCTTTTCCACTATCCTCTGCTCTTGATAGTCTTCTCCATTTGACTTCAATTGGTTAATCACATTGGAGGTCCTTGAACTAAAGTCTGCAACTGATTCATTTTCCTTCATCTGAAAGCTCTCAAACTCTCTCCTTATATTCTGTACTTTTACAGTATGAATTTTATCAGTCTCCTTGAAGTTTGTCTCAAGGATATCCCAAGCTTCCTTTACATAATTTGCTGCTGCAATCTTGGGGAATACTGTCTCTGTAATTGCTGCTTCAATCAAACTTAATGCTTTAGCATCCTTCCTATGTGACTCTTTCAAATGAGTCTTTTGTGCATATTTGAGTGCAACATATTGATTTGGGTCTATCACATCATTGAACCCATTAACTACAAACTCTCATAAATCATTTGCAACCATAATGGTCTTCATCTTCTTTGCCCATTTATCATAATTTTTCCCATTAAAGGATGGTGGTTGCTGCCATATCTTTCTTGTATTTGTTGCCATGTCAAATATCCCAAGAAAACAAATATCCTAACTCACTGGGGATGTGGAGCCTCAAAGCTCTGATACCATGTGAGAAAATAGAAATCAAAATCATAAACTCACAACCCTAAAGCTAAAAAAATTGCTCGGCACAAGCTATTGTCAAGTGCCAGTTTTGCTTGGGACATGAAGGCACTGAGTGGCAATTTTCTCAGTGCATGAAGGTGCAGAATCATAGATTGCTCGACACTTGATGGTACCGAGTGACAAGCAACAGGTGCTAAGTGACAGGATACTCGGCACACAAAGTGAATGCTTAGCAACAATAAATGCCGAGTGAGCTTGGCTCCAACTGAGAAAGAGGATGCCGAGTTTTCTGTTCAACTAAAAAAATATTATAACTTATAAAATTTCAACGTGAATGCTTTCACCATTAAAACTAGAGAGCCAATACTTGAAACTTCCAAACAAATTTGTCAAATGCAATAAACAAAGGGAAGAGCAATGGATTCAAGTATGTTGCTTTCCTTCTATTCAACTTGATTAAACCATTACAAAATCTAGGAGCATTCAGCTTCAACCAGAAAACCCTAAAATAACCCTAAATTGATAATACTTCAAACTTCAATAAACCATTAAACTTGCAGCTCTAATGGCTGCATACAATGGTGCTTGGAGTAGTCACTGCTTCACCAGGACAAAATAAAACAACTAACTCATAGAATGAATAGAGGAGTCACGTGCAACTGGAGACACTGAACATACTTCTTTTTGTCTCTACAACAAGTGGATCTGCTGACCACTTTCTTCTTCTTCCTTTTCTCTGCTCTACTGAACTGAATATCTAAATAATCTAACTAAAAATTAAAATGAATGTATAAACATTCCCTTTTGTCACATTCCATTTTCCCCGTCATTTCTGATTTCAAAAAATCTCACCCACCGTATTTATCTTTCTATCTATTCTAAACGTCGGGGGGTAGGTGAGTGTTTAGCTCCAGGGAGAAATGGCCATTGCATTTAATTTTCCAACAGGATTACTATTACAATGTTATCTTGCCTCCCCACAGAAGAAACATGTCTAAATGGCCCAAACAGCCTTCTGATTTCATGTACACTATTTACATCTCTTCAAACATCATTTTGTGGAGGTTTATAATTCTTATGTGTAACAAATTCTTATGGGTATTTAATTCTTGTTATTTGCAGGAAAGTTATGGATGAATATTCAAAAGAGATGTACAAATTGTGGGAGGTTTTGATGAAGGTTTTGAGCAGAGGGTTAGGATTGGAAGATGAAAATGTACTAAACGAGGCAGTGGGTGGAGAAAAGAAAGAAATCCACATCAGAATGAATTATTGTCCACCTTGTCCTCAGCTAGAAATGGTACTTGGAATTTCTCCTTACTTTGATCCCCACATTCTCATGTTTCTTCTACATGATGAAACCTCAGGGCTACAAATCAAAAAGGATGGAAATTGGGTTGATGTTCAAAGTATTCCAGGCACCCTCATTGTTAACATTGCTGATACGCTTGAGGTAAACAAATATATATGCATTTGGTTTGGAGAAGCCTTGGCTGTCGACTGGGCTAGGGTTCTTCCCCTAGCCTATTCTTGTTGTTTGATCTTTACTATTTTTCTCTGTTCTGTTTGGATTGCTAGTTGCTGGACATAGTTTGCGTGGGTATTTTTGGAAATCTTCTGCAGTCAATTTTGGATTGGGTTTTTTATTGTTTGCATTACAGGGCCTGGGATTTCTTCTGCATTGGTGAGAATAGATGATTCTTCTCCAACTACGCATGCAATGCGATCTGAATCATTTTATTCAGGGGAGAACTCTAAGTTGAAAAAAGTTAATGGTTGTTTTCCACGTAGCCATGATTGCCCTATTCTGGTTATTCCTCCAATGGTTGTAATGGAGGACATTGAATATTGGACCAAGCATGCTTTGATATGCAAATTTCTTGGAATCCGAATTTCCCTATCCACTCTTGAGGCATGGATCTGCCGCTCATGGCAGGTGTAAGGCAATATGGAGATTATGTTGGCAGGGAATAGTTTTTTTTTTTTGTATTCTCTTGCATGTCTGATTGTGATCATGTTTTTGAAGGAGGCCCTTATTTTTACAACCATGGGTGGTTATTTGTCAAACCTTGGCATTCAGGATTTAATTCTGTTGAGGATATCCCTTCAACAATGCTAGTTTGGGTTCGCTTGCCTCACCTTCCCTCAGAATTTTGGCGGGAAGACATCCTTCAAAAAATTGCTGCTTTGTTGGGGAAGCCAACTGTGATCGCACATCAATCCCTCGATAAAAAGGTTATTTCTTATGCTAGAATTTGTGTTAAAATTAATTTGAATAACCCATTACCAGATTCTTTGGAAATTTGTCTTGGGGCTTCTTCTTGGGTGTAGTAGTTAGATTATGAATCCCTCCCTTTCTGCTATCGGATTTTTCATGAGTATGGTCATTTACAACGTCAGTGCCCTCGTAACTTGACTTCCAAAAGAGTGGATGGTTCTACAGCTGGCAATGCTGGTGGTTTGGCAGATACTACAGGGAAAGGACAATCTCAGATGGCTAATACTACCAAGGGGATGAATTCACAAGATGCTATAGGTAAGGGTAAGGCTCAAATGCAGAATAAGGATGGATTTACCCCTATTTGCCCATGAGCTAAGGGACATGGTCAAAAGAGGCCTTTGAAAGAAAGATTATCTGATTCAAGTTTTAACCACTTTGAGGTGCTGGATAGTATGGTTTTAGAGGAGGGTATTCCTCCTCCTATCTCTTTTGATCTAGTTTTCCCAGATGAGCACCTAGATCTATTCCTAATGACGCTTGTGGGGCATCCCAAGTTGTAGTATACCAGAATTGTGAGGTCCCTATAGCTCCTGTGATAGAGGCTCTGGTGACTCCTACAGTGTTGGAGGATAATGATGTTGTTCTGGTTGACTTGGTTAAGGATGTGCTACCATCAGGTAAGGGCAAGGGATCTCCTCGACCCTTGGGGTTGATGCCTCAACCCTTTGAGCGATTTTCTTTTTCTCCCCCTCTAAGGAGTGGGCGCAAAATAGACCAAGAGAAGATTAAACTCATAGGAGATATATTGATTGAGTCTGGTTCAGTGAAACCTTTGGATTCTCATTTTCCCAATTCTACCTAATGATGATTATTCTCTCATGGAATGTTAGGGGGTTGAATAACATCCCTAGACAAAAGGCTATTCATAACTTGGTGGTTGATCATAGTCCTAATGTTTTTTGTATCCAAGAGACTAAGCTCTCTGTGGAGTCTATGGTCCAACATGCCTCTAGTATTTGGTCTCGTGGCCAAAGCCAGTGTGTTGGGGCAACAGGCAGTGTTGGTGGTTTAGCTATATTTTGGGATCCTCAAAAAATTTCTCCCTTTGGCTGGGTGTCTTCTCGCTCAGCTCTCTCTATGGTAGCTTCTTCTCTAGACACAGGAGAGGTAATCATGGTTACTAATGTGTATGCACCTATTGATCTTGCGAGAAAGGAGGAACTTTGGGAACATATTCAATATGTTAGAAATTGTCACCCTTATCATCCTTGGGTGTTAGCAGGGGACTTCAATTCAGTTTTAAGTCTGTAGGAGAAGCATGGTGGTTTGGCTAGATTGGGGCCTTCTTTTGCTCTTCTTTGGCAACATATATCTCTTTTGCATCTCTCTAATGTTAAGCCTTCTAATGGTCTCTATACCTGGAATAATTGTAGGATTGGTGTTGCTGCTATCTCCCTGTCTGGATAGATTTCTTGTTTCTTGCTTCTGGGTTAGTGGCACCCTTACTATCTCTTCAAAAATCCTTGATTGGAGGGGTTCAGATCATTAGCCAATCAAATTTTTTGCTATAGGGGCTTGTGTTCTGAAGCATCCTCCTTTTAAGTTCTAGTTGATGTGGCTTCATGACTCCTCTCTTGGTGATTTTGTTTTCTGTTGGTGGAAAGATGGTGCTCCTGCATATGGTACTACAATGTTCTCATTTTCTAAAAGGCTTCAATATGTTAAAAGGAAGCTCAGGATATGGAATTGGCAATACTTTGGGAACCTTCACTTTATGAAGAAGCTTTCTCAAGAAGATCTTGATGTCATCACAAGGGAGAAATTAGAGATCGAGGTTTCTCACAGGATCTTGGCAAGGCTGAATCCCTTGCTTCTAGAGCTCTAGAAGAATGGGAACTTCAAGAGGAATTTTTTTAGAAGCAAAAGGCTAGAGTTTATTGGCTCTAGGAAGGTGATCAAAACACTGCCTTCTTCCATAAAACAGTGCAATCTCATCGGAATCAGAGAACTATCTCTTCTTTGGTTAATTCTCAAGGTATCCAGCTAAATTCCTTGCCAGCTTTGTTCCAGGAGGCTACTTGGTACTTCTCTACCCTCTTCTCTGAGGACTCTCCTCCTGTTGATAATGAAGAAAATATTATTTTATCTTGTATTCCTTCCCTTATCACTCAGGAAATGAATGATTATCTCATGCATCCAATCTCTTTGGAAGAGCTAGAGGAGGTGGTCTTTGGCATGCCTAAGGGGAAGGCTCCTAGTCCTAATGGCTTTCCAGTTGAATTCTTTTAGGAATTTTGGGACATCATTAATCATGATTTGTTGGAGGTAGTTAAGGAATCCTATGCTAGCAAGCAGATGCTTCAAGCTTTGAACTCTACATTCTTGACTCTTATTCCTAAGAGAGAGGGTGCTAATCAATTCAAGTTTTTCAGACCAATTGTCTTATGTAATGTGGTTTACAAAGTTATTACTAAGTTGATTGCTGAGAGAATGAAAAGGTGGCTTCCCATTATTATCTTAGAAGAACAAGGTGGTTTTTTTGCTGGCAGACAAATTTTGGATGGGGTGGTTATTGCTACTGAGGCTATTCACTCTATGGCTACTTCAAAGGAGAGAGAAATGTTTGTTAAGTTGGATATGGCTAAGGCCTACGATAGAGTTAAATGGAGTTTCCTAAGGAGTATTCTTCTTTCTTTTGGATTTAGCTCTGACTAGGTGAGTTGGACTATGAGTTGTGTTACTTCTGCCTCTTTTTTTGTTCTTATTAATGGTCAACCTTCTCAACTATTTTGTGCTTCTAGAGGCCTCTTCTAGGGTGACACTCTCTCCCCATATCTATTCATCATCATGGTTGAAGGCTTGGGCAGATTCATTAAGTATCAAGTGTCCCAGAATTCTATTCAAGGCTGGCGGTGGGGTAATGGCTTACCTTCTCTTTCCCATCTTCAATTTGTTGATGATTCTGCTCTTGCGGGTCTTGCTAGGATCAAGGAAGCTAAAGCCTTTCGACATGATTTGGATGTTTATTTGGCAACTTCAGGCCAGAAAGTTAATGAGCACAAATCTTCCATTTACTTTTTTAACACCCCTGATTCTATTCAACACAAGATTGTTGGTATCCTACGGTTTCAAATTGGGTCACTTCCTTTGACTTATCTTGGCATTCCTATTGCTGTTTCTAGGTAGCCATGTCTCTTCTGGAAAAATTTGATTACCAAGCTTCAGGATAAGCTAAATCATTGGACTCATAGATGGCTTTCTACTACTGCCCGGGTTACTCTTCTTCAAGCTGTTATCCAAGCTCTGTTTACTTATAGAAGCATGTTTCAGGCTACTCCTATTTACTTTCTCAAGGAGTTTGATGCTCTTTCCCGAAAATCCCTTTGGAGTGGTAATTTGCATAGTACTAAATGGAGCTTGGTTAGTTGGGCAACTATTTGTAGGCCTAAAAAGGAGGGTGGTCTTGGTCTTCGATCTGCTCTCTTGAGTAGTCAAGCTTTGGCTACTAAACTTTATTGGCAATGGTGCTTTGGACAACATCAACTTTGGGCTCGTATTATCACTCATAAATATTTTCATGGTGCTGATCCTTGCTCTATTTCTGCACTTCCTCTTGAAGGTCGTGGCTCAATGGTTTGGCATACTTTGAAGATAGGTGCGATGTTGGTGAAGAGGGGTTTGTTCTGGATATGTAAAGGAGGTTCTTAGGCTTTGTTTTGGTCTGATGCTTGGGATGGATTCCCTTCCATTTTATCCATGTACCCTCATCTTCAGTCTCTTTGTGACTCTTTTCTTGCTGCTAGATGGGATAAAGTGGCTCATTACAAGACTCCTTATCAATTGGGACCTGTTGTTGGTTACAGATGGAAGCATTCTTCTGATTGGCCTCCTAGAGGTACAGACATGGATTGTCAAGAGCTTTCTCAAACTCTGGCCTCTAGAGAGTGTTCCTCTTTGCTTGGTCAGATGTTTTGGCTTGGGGCGGTACCTTGTCTGGTAAATATCATGTCTCTGCTGGGTATCAGGAGATAACTAGACAATTATTTGGGGATGCTGAGGTCCCTTGGTGGAAGCAAGTTTGGAATAAAGTTTCTTGGTCCAAGTGCAATTTTTTCATGTGGCTAGTGGCTCACAACCGTTGTCTTACTTGGGATAATCTTTGTAAACGTGGATTTCAGGGCCCCTCTTATTGCGTTTTGAGTGGTAATGGAGAGGAGTCTGTCTCCCATTTGTTCTTCCATTGCTCCTATTCTACTCAGATATGGCACCTTTGGTGGAGCACTTGGGGTTGCTCTTGTAGGCATACTTCCTCTTTGCTTGAGTTCTGGGCCCGCTTGGGCAGTGCTCCCTCCAAGTCTTCTTCTCTCCATTCTACTTGGATTGCTGGCCCATCTTTCATGCTTTGGCATATCTAGTTGGAGAGGAATCGTCACATATTCCAAGATGTTCGGCTTGGTGTTTTGCATCTTTGGTGGAAGATATCACATTCTCTTCAGGAAACTATTCATGTGAAGTGTGAGCTTGATGGGGGTATGGATCTGGTTGATCTTGCTATCTATAATCGCCTCAATTTTCATCTTCAGGATGGGGCTATAGCTCAAAGGTTTCCTTTTGTGTCCAGGCACCTTCAGCATCAGAGGAAGGGTTGAGTTAACCGAGATGGGCATTGGACTCCTCCTCCTTGTGGAGTTCTAAAAATTAACACTGATGGTTCTTCTCGTGGGAATCCTGGCCCTATTGGTATTGGGGGAGTGGCTCGTTGTAGTTCTGGGGATGTTAAATTTTTCTTCTCAATTCATAAGGGTGATTACACTAACAATTTCATGGAAGCTTAGGCCATTTTATATGCCATGGAACAATGTTTCTTGTGGGGATGGAGTAAGATTATCTGTGAGTCTGATTCCCAGGTGGTGGTGAACATGCTTTCTTCGCAGGAGCTTGAGGATGTTAGTTGGCAGCTGGCCACTATTGTTAAGTAGATTATTCTCTTCTCTACCTCTTTTCAGTTCATTAGGTTCACGTATATTCCTCGTGAATAGAACAGAGCTGTGAATAGAACAGAGCTGCTGATTGTTTAGCCAAATGGGCTTCTAGTCATGATCCGAGTTGGAATATTATGGATAGGAGACAACTATCCTTTGAGATGGTGCAAGAATTTGATGATCTTGTAGCTCAGGATCGAGCTCCTTGTTGAGCTCTCCTTGTTGTATTCCTTTCTGTCTTAATAAATTTTTACCCCTCTTTTCACAAACTTTTAATTTTGTCTAAGAATTATTATTAGATATTATTAGATCCAAGGATTTTAGATCATGAAGAGTATAAGGAATACTTTGGTTGAAAGTGTAGTTAATAAGCAATTTGTTAGGTTATATAGATATTGGTTTATGTTGAAGATGTTAAATTATAAGAATACAATGGTTATTTGGTTGTAATTACATGTAATAAGAAATTCATTAGGTTATATAGATATTGGTTAATGTTGAAGATGTCAAATCATAAGAATATAATAGTTATTTGGTTGAAATTACATGCAATAAGCAATTCATTAGATTTTATAGATATTGGTTTATGTTGAAGATATCAAATCATAAGAATACAATTGTTATTTGATTGAAATTACAGATAATAAGCAATTCATTAGGTTATATTGATATTGGTTTATGTTGAAGATATTGAATTGGAAGAATACAAACAGGTAATAAGCAATGGGATATACAAAAGCATTGAGCACAGGAGTTTAGTTCACAAGGATAGAGCAAGGTTGTCATGGGCTCTCCTTGGTATTCCACATGGTGAAGTCATTATTTCGCCTCTTTCAGCACTGATTGACAAAGACCATCCCATTGTTTATGGAAGTTCACCTTGGAAAGAGTATTTGCAAAAGTTTTTTAGCAAAGGTTTGGATGGAAAGGGCCATGTTCAAGAGCTAAAAAAAAACTAATCTCCATTATTATTCCCCATGGCTGGCTGTAAATGTGTAGAAAATAAGACTTAGTAAATAAGAGTCGGCTGCACAATAATGGTGGAAAAGCTTTTAGAACTCTGAAGAGCTCTTTTCCTGTATGTTGACGTTTTGTTGGATTGTGGACTCCTAGTTATCCTTGGTCACAACTTATCACTAAAGGCATTTTTTAATTATATATGATACTTCTATCTATGTACTCATTTTGGTTTTGGTCATTTATGTTTGATTATTATGAAATCATTACTTGGTTATAAACTAATCTTATCTAATTTAAAATATAAAATATAAAATTTACTATTTAATTGATCAAATATTAGTTTATATGGTTTGATGTTATATATTAGTATTTAAAAGTATTTAGTATATTCATGTGATATTATTTAGCTATCAAGTTTGGATTGTTATGTAGAATAATCAATATCAATATATAATTATTTAATGTATTGAAAATAAAATAATGAATTATGGTTATATATTTATTTTATTATTTGTTTCAATGTCAATTATTTTATTCAAGATACAATGTTCTTATAATTTTGTTGTGTGACAGCAATGTTTTATAATTTTGTTACATGACAACCTAGCAAGATATTTATTAGTATCATAGATTTCAAGTATAGAATACATAACTATACATCAAACAAACTTTTAAACTAGAAGGTCTTACATATAAGAGTAAATTTATATCAAGGTGTCATGAGTCTATCATTGACCCATTAACTTGTCCTTTAACAAAGTAAAGTTCCAACACAAAATCCCAATCAACTAGATTACTAAAAAGGCAACCTTTTCAAGATGTGGAAAATCTAAAAAGTAAATTTAATCTAAGGGCATTAGGTATCATTCTTCAAGGAGGCTTCCTTCATATTTATAAGACATCACAAATTATTTTTCCTTCATGTTGTACCATTTCAACTTATCTAAGTAGAAAATTTATATAATTTTTTAAATTTTATGTAGTGACATCCCATTGATCTCACTTTAAAAAAAATATATAAATAATATATCTAATTACTATTTGCTAAAAGTTAAGAATGAAATTATGAGTGTAAAGTCTAGGTGGTATTTTTATATAGAATTTTTTCAAAAAAATACAATATTGTAATTGAAATATTAAATTCAATATTTTATTTCTAATTTCTAATTAGTATAAAAACTATGAGGGCAAGCACATGCCACTAGGTACATGTGTTCACCTTTTTAAATATCTAGTTTAATTATAACTTTCAACAACATTTATTATTAGATAATATAGTTTGATAGTTCTTATTTTATTTATTTATTTTAAGTTTCAATTTTTCTAATTTTATATGTAAGATTTTTCTTTTGTTCAATTGGCTCATAAGTTTTGGGTGTTATAGATGAACCACTACTATTGTAAAGTCAATATTTGAGGATAAAATATATATAAATAGGAAACCCATAATATTTCACTTATCATAGTAACATATGATAAATTATTATTATTTTAATTATAGAGGAACACAATTCATTTGATGTCATATCAATGTAGGCTAATCACTTGTGTTTAAACTAGTGAGTAATCTTAGTTATTTCAACTATAAATATTTATATTTATATTTTTAAGTTTTAAATTTTTTAATGTTTACTTAATTTGATAAATTAATTTTTTTAAAATTATAAATATTTTATATTAAAAAATATTATTTCTCTAATATTTAAACATGTATATCGTTTAAATGTGTTACTTGGTAATAAAGTGTTTCAATTTTTGAACCTATTAATCCCCTGTTATGTGTGAAATACGTCCCATTTCAATCATTGGAATGGTCATTTTATCTCTGAGTTTTTGTGAGTTTCTGAATCTTCATGTCTTCGGCTTGTTTCCAGCTCCACCCAGCACTTGAAATTTTCAAAATCTGACTTCTGAGCCACAAGTTATTGCAGGTTAATGGAGAGACCCTAATTACGTGTTTTCAAGTTTATCATTGACCATTAACCTCTCAAACAAGTTAATGATAACTTTCAAATCATGCATTTTGGAGTAGGTTAATTAACCTCTTCAAAAATGCATATTTCTTAACCTATCAAATAGATTAATGATAACTTTTAATTAACCTCTCCAAAAATGCGTATTTGTTAACCTCTATGAAGTAATTATTAACCTATTTAAAAATTTTCCATAAGAAATCAGACGTATCAATGGGAGCAATTAGAAATAAATGTTTTCACTTATCTTTTATCCCCTTCTTGATGGTTTAATACCCGACAATTTTTAAGCTGAGGTTGATGGTTTCGAGGATGGCAACAATGCCATGTGAGCTGCTGTTGCTAGTAAAATGCTCTCAGTCAGTAGCGCAGGAGGATAAAGCCACATTGACTCATGCAAAGCAGCATGTAGATATTTCTTATCTTTCAACTCTTCGAAGCTGAAACTAACCTCTTCTTCATCAGCACTTGTCGGTTGTGATGATCTCTTACCCAATACATGTAAGATTTTAGCGTGAATGGCATCCTCCGCGGTTGGATGAGAAGAGAGAAGCTAGAAAAACCATGAGAGAGCAGCAGAAGTAGTATGTTCACTTGCTTAAACAAAAAATCACCACCTTTTCCCTCTTTAATATATATATATATATATCATGCCGTTGAACTTTTTAAGATATTCTAAATGAAAATCTTCATGAATTAATCCATTTGAATTATCTGAAAGAAGTGCGATGAACCTGAAAAGAAGATCATCTCTTTGAGGACCTTCTACGGAGAATTGTTCCCTTCTACAACTTATCTCCTGAGAAGCAAACTCGTGGACTACTTCAAGGAAACCGTAGAGAAGTTTTTAAACACTGCAGAAGGGATTTTGTCAGATGTTCTCTTTGCAAGTACTTTTATGGATATGTACACAAAATGTGGAAGTCTAGACATGGCATGTCAACTATTCAACAAAATGTCTCAAAGAGATGTGATCTCATGGAATGCAATGATTGTAGGATATGCATAGAGCGGTGATCTTAATCAAGCTTTAAAGATCTTCAAAGAAATGCCTCGACCGGATGTGGTATCTTGGACTACCATGATATCAAGTTATGCTGGGTATGGATTTGGTAAAGAAGACTTAGATTTAAAATGCAGCAAAATGGGATCCAACCCAATCAATTCAACTATTCTAGCACGATACCCATCTGCGCTAAGATGGTAGCTCTAGGACATGGTAAGGAGGTTCATGGTGACATAACTGAGGTTGGTTTTGAGTAAAATGTCTTCATAGCATGTGCATTTTTACATATGTATACTAAATGTGGAAATTTAAAAAAAGATGCTCGAATAGTATTTGACAAAATGTGCCACTGAAGTATCGTCTCCTGGACTTCAATGATCATTGCTTATAGTTAAGGCAAAGAAAGAAGCTTCAAAAGGTTCCCCACAAATGCAAAAAAAAATGCAGAGATAACGGAAACATTCTAGTCTAGCTCTTTGGGGACTAAAGTGGAGCTAAAGAATAAGGGAAAGATGGTGTTCACATCAAGGTTAGATCTCCCTAGTTTCAATATTGATGATTTGCCCAGGGCATCTATAGAGCTTCTTGGAAGAGAAAACTTTGGGAGCACATACAAGGCAGTGCTTGAAATAGGTGAATCTTTGGTTGTGAAGAGGCTTAGAGATATGAATGTTTTCATATTGATGCTAATGGAATCCTGAATGTTAGGGCTGAAGACAAGACTGCAGGGATTAAGAATACCATCACCATTAACAATGATAAGGGCAGGCTGAGAAAAGTTGAGATTGAGAGAATGGTGGAGAAAGAAGAGAAATACAAGGAAGGAAATGAGCATGTGCAAAAGAGATCAAATGCTATTTACATTTTGGAGAACTATGTCTACAACATGAGGAATACTATCAAGGATGAGAAGTTCAGTAAGACGATCTGTTATAGTGATAGGGACAAAATACAAAAAAATATAAAGAGTACAATTGAATGGCTAGATGCCAATCAGCTGGCAGATTCTTGTGAGTATGAACAGAAGTTGCATGAACTAGAAAATGTTTGTAGTCCTATTATCTCCCATGCTTACAAATCAGCTGCATAAAAGGGATCACGAGTTAGAAGAAATTCAAGATAGATACTTCATAGCCAAACTTAGGACGGAAATGTGCTCATTTTGAACTATGAATCAATGATGATCATCCTAAATACTTACAGGGCTTTTCGGGATAGATCAATTGTGTCTAGATAGATAGAGTTAGTAGCTAGAAGGATTAGTGATTGTATATGTAAACATCTTTAGGAACTCTAGCTAAAGTTTTGTTTTGGCAAGTTTCCTTGTATAGGTTAATTTTATTGAGGTTAATTAACCTCTGCAAAATTATGTATTTTGGAGGTGGTTATTAACCACGAAGAGGTAGTTATTAACCTCTATGTCTATATAAGGACACCTATTGGCTTTGTAAAAGGGACTTTTTGGCTTTGGAGAAAGGGAGCACTATGCTAAAATTTTGATTAGGAGATGATATTTGGAAAGCATGTACAAATTTTGTCTTTGTAATCAGAAATTGCTCTTGAGTTCTTGGTGCAAGAAAATAAAGGAAACTACAATTTGAGTTCTCTTCTTCCAAATCTAAATTGTTAGGAATGTTGATTCTCTTTGTAGTGAGCATTCTCACGGTATGGTGTAGATGTTTATGAATCTGTGGATCAGCATTGTGCTAGTAATGGTTTTCAAGCGTAGATCTTGATTGTTGTTATTAGTGGTTTTAATTTAGTATTCGGGAAAGCCTTGGAGTTGTGTGGTGCATTCGTCATCATGAGCTTTCTCATCTTTAAAAGTTTGATTCCATATTTTATTTGAAAATCTTCAAAATTATATCATATGAGGGAGCTGCCCCTCTAAATGTAGAGGAAGGTCGCATACCAAGGACCTATCCAACTGTTGTGAATAGTTTGCCACACACTCCATTGGGCAAAATTCTACTGTGAAAAATCTATTTACCAACAAAATGATAATTTCTAATGTTAATCAAATTTGATTAAATTATATTAAATATTTTTATTAAAACTTCTATTAAGTTTTTAAAATTTTTAATGCTAAACTATTATAACTTACGCCAAATGAAGGCCATTATGTAGTATTTGTTCTTTATTGAGTTGTGATAGTATCTAAATGTAAATCATCCATATATCCTTTTTAATAGGGTCTTCTTATTTTGTTGAGATATAATTTTTTCATCCATCTGGCTATTTTAGAGCTAGAAAACCAAGATTTCATTATCTCATTTTGTAATCTAAAATTCATTGCTTAAGCATTTATTGCTATCTTTTATTTATATGACCTAGAAATAAAGTTTATTTGTTACCTTGATATTTTTACCTAAAAAGTTAAGGGAAGGTTAAATTGGAAATGAGAGTAGAGTTGAAGTGCTTAATTTCTCTCTCTCCCCATACTAAAACCTTATCTCTCTCTCTCTCTCTCTCTCTCTCTCTCTCTCTCTCTCTCTCTCTCTCTCTCTCTATGTATTAAAGTTTTCTCTCTCCATGTAGAAAAACCTTCTCTCTTTCTATCAACCTTAACTTTCCAAAAGTTAAGGTTGGAAAGTTAGAGTTTGCGAGTTGAAGTCAATGTTTTCTATTTTTCATTCTCTCTCTTTGAACCATAACTTTTTTCCCTAATCCTTGTTATTTTTAGGTAGATTGGACAACTATTCATCCATAAGTGATTAATTAGCAAATATTTGTTAATTAATTGACTCCTTCTAGGGGCAACTACTAACCTATTGGTTAGGTTGTTTCAATCGAGAAGCAACTAGAAACTTCTTCATTAGGTTGTTATCAAGAAGCAACTAGAAACTTATTGGTTAGATTGTCTAAATCAAGAAGCAACTAGAACCCTCTTGGTTAGGTAGAATACAAAGGGGGGTCAAGGGAGGAATTTTGTGAATAGAGTAGCAGGGGAACATAAGTTGTAAAAGCATTTGTAGTGATAGAAAATAGTCTTACAGTGTTAGCAAGGGCACAGTGATAGTATTGGGGATAGCAATGGGGAATATTAATAGGAGAAATTAAGAGGTTGTCTGAATTCTACCAGTGAGAGGCAAGGAATTTTGTATCTCTTGATTTGTTGAAGTTAATATATTTTCCATCTGCAAAACTAGTTTTCCCTTAGGTTTTTTTCTAGGGACAATTTGTCCAAAAATATTGTGTTCTTTGTGTTGTGAATTTCTTTCCTTATTTTATTGGTGTACTTGCAGTTGTCTTATTTTTTATATTGGCCCAAAAATTATTTTTTTGGTAGTTTAATAATCATTTACGATTAAAGATTAATAATCAATGTCTACAATAGTGTAAATTTTCACATGGTATTAGAGCAGTGTTGAGGGTAGAAAAGCTTTTCCCTAGCAAAGAATTAAGGGTTGATCTCTTCAAAATTATTATTGCTTTAATCCCTTGAGACGGCTTTAGCTGGTTTGAGAGATTAGGACAAATTGGATGGTCCCTTGAATTTTGGTGTCTAGAAGGTTAGAATTTATTTATTTTTGGAAGAGAATGGTATCAAGGATTATGTTACAAGTACTTTGTACCAATAGATACAACATAGCTTGCAACATATAAGAAGGATGATGCCAAGGTGAGGAGGATTATCCTTGATTGTGTTAAGGATCATATTGTTTCACATATCTTAGAGCTAGATATAGCAAAGAAGATATGGGATGTCATTTTAAATTTGTACCGGAATGCTACCACCAATAGGAAGATGATTCTTAGAGAGAAGTTGAAGAATACCTAGATGAACTAGGGAGAAGACGTTACAAGCTACCTCACTAGACTTAGACTTGTCAAGAATGAGTTAGCAACTATTGGAGATAGTCCCAGTAATGATAAGCTAGTGAGAATAGCCCTACATGGTTTTTCTAAACTATGGAGTGTCTTTGTTCAAGTTTTTAGTGGACGAGATACCTCACCGAGTTGGGATCGATTATGGACTAATTTTTCTCAACAGGAGTTTAGACTAAGTCTTATAAATGGGGCCAACAACAGTCATAAAAGTGAGCTGAAATAGGAAAATGTTGCCCTATCAGGGAAAGGGAAAGAAAAGAAGGGGTCAAGAAAAGAATCAAATTCATAAAGCAAGAAGAAGAAGAAGGACATTTGTAAGGTCAAGTGCTTTGGATGTCATGGGTATGGTCAATATGTCTATAATTTTCTAGAAAGGAAGAAGGCAAAGAAGCAGGTGGAAGCTTCAGCAAGTGCAAAAGAACTCTCCAATAGAACAGAAGATGAGTTTGCACTTATAGATTGTATGGTGAGCTCAACCTCATAGACTATTTGGTATATAGATAGTGGGGTGTCATTTCGTGTGACAAGAGTTATAAGGAGAACACCAATATTCATATTTTTATGGGAAACTTGTCCAAACTCAACCTAGTTAGGAAAGGGATTGTTCAATTTCAAAGGGAGAATGGAAAGATAATTCTAGTTCAAGATGTTTGCATGTGCCATGATCAGGCATGAATTTGATTTTTGTATCTATTCTTCAACATAAGGGGTATAATACACTCTTTAGAGGGACACATGTACTGATAAATCACAAGGATTGGAAATCACCCATAACTATTGGAGTTAGGAGTGGTCACCTTTATATGTTGCAGTTTGATTCTCCTAATGCACTCATGAGCAACAATGATTCTAGAGATCTTCGAGAGCTATGGCATAGGAGGATGGGCCATATTCATCATGGAGAACTCAAATTGCTTTGTGAGATCATGATAGATGTTCCAAAGGTGATCACAGAGCATGATGATGTATGTAAGGGATGCGTGTTGGGAAAGTTTATGAAAGCATCTTTTCCAAGGAGTGACACTAGATCTGAAGGTGTTCTTGATCTAGTATATTTAGATGTATCTAGATCAGTGTCAACAAACTATCTCAAAGGATATGAGTACTATGTTACTTTTATCAATATTTTCTCTGGGAAGACCTAGATATAGTTCTTAAAGACCAAGAATGAGGTTTGAAGTCAGTTCCAAGAGTTCAAGGCTCTTGTGGAGAACTTGAGAGGAAGGAAGATAAAGATTCTTCAGTTAGACAATAGAGGCGAGTACAAAGGAAATAACTTCCAGGAGTTTTGTACCAGAGAAGGAAACAAGAGAGAGTGGATTGTTCCTTACAATCCATAGTAGAATAGTGTTTCTAAGAGGAAGAACCATTCTATACAGAGGTGGTAAGGGCTATACTACATGATCAGGATGTGCCCCACTACTTATGGGTAGAGGCCTGTAGTACAACAATCTAAATTTAGAATAGGGTTCCACACAAGGTGCTAGGGAAGATGACACTAGAGGAAGCTTTCATAGGAAAGAAGCTAGATGTTGGCCACTTTAGAATATTTGGGAGTTTATCATATTATCGTATTCCAAGTGATACATGTACCAAGTTAGATCAGATTGCGAACAGGGGGTACTTTGTTGGGTACAATGAAACCTCAAAGGCATATAAGATTTTTATCCCTAGGATCATAAGAATTATTGTCAAATGTGATGTTAATGTTAGAAGATTGGTTAGAAGCATGAATTTTGATGATATTCCTATGGGGGAGTACTAATATGATGATATGTTACATTCATGACTAAGTTTGCCATTGATGTCAACATAGCATGTTTTATTTCTACATAGCAATTTTTTGTGTTATCTGACATAAGAATAGTGGAAAAATCAAGTTGGTATGGATGACTAGTTGAGCATGATAACCACCTGAGGTTATGAGAGATACTTTTGAGTATCTAGTCTATAAAGTTAATGTCAAAAGAATATAGGATAAGTCTAGAAGAAGTTATGTAAGTTTTGGTGATGTTTGTTCTAAGATAGAGTTTACAAAGGCATGTTATGGTAAACTTTTCATATCTCTTAGTAGATTTGATATCTTGAGGATCAAGGTTGAGGACATGGATAAGACATGTTGAGAATGATATGTCTAAGGTCACTCATCATAATATTGTGTATACGGAAAGTTATTCAAGTTGCAAGGCAAAAGATTGAGGTTATCACTGATTGTAACATGTTCTTGATGTGCTCCTATAATAATTAATTGATAAGGTCTAGCAATTAAATTGGGGAATTTTTTTATGGAATTGATATAAAGGAAGGACATTTTCTTTTATCATATGCAAGAATTTGGAATTTTGGAAACAAGTAGAGAGTATGGAATGCGATGTTGAGCAGAGTAGTGTGGAGGCAAAGGAAACTTCATTGCCAAGGTTTTGCTAAGTGATTCAAGGTTTGGTATATGGATTCAAGGTTTGTGAGCTAGTCTACAATGTCTGACGTTGATTGGTCTAGTTGATAGGATAGAGGAAAGAAGAAGATAATAGTAAATTACTTGTTTGAGCAGTGAGCTCTTCCTATAGTTGAAATTGCATGTTTGGGTAGTGGTCTCTTCTTGCATAGATTACAAGACAACTCCTAATAGGGTTGGAATCTCCTAATAAGGATTCAAAGTCTCTTAACAGGGACTCATTGTATTAAATGTTGTAACCAAATCCTAATAGGGTCCATCCTCTAACAAGGAATATTTATATTAGTACATCATCTTATGGGCATCATATTAGTACATCATCTTATGGGCATCATTCAAGTCAGTAGTTTAGATGATAAAATTGTTGATATCATGTACCAAATATTTTACAAAGGAGACATTTCTTGGAAGACTTGAAGTAGTTGAGAATAAACTTAGACAATCTGAAGAATTGACCAAAATAGAAACAACTTTCAGTGCCTTGAATATTCGACCTAACTTATCAAGGAGCACAAGTGCTAGAGAAGATTTTGCTAGCAGTAGTAGATCTGAGGAAGACAAAGCTTGAAGGAGTAGCCCTTCTAGTAAGAAGAGAAAAAGGGGGTAAGAAAATCTTTAAATGTTGGACTTGTGATGAATATGATCATTATGCATCTAAGTGTCGTAAAATAGAGAAAAAGTATAAAAGAAATCATAAGCCTAGAAAAGATAGAGATTGTTTGTTTGCAAATGAAGATAATGATTCTAAAGAACAAGAATTACATGCTAGTGATTATGAAATTGGATTTGTGGCAATTAAAGAAGAAAGTACAGAGGAGGTAGCTTTGGTATCACAGGTTGAGAAGAAATCTAATTGGATAATTGACAATGGTTGTTCACATCATAGGATTGGTGATACGAACAAGTTTGTTGACTTCAAAAGTTAGTATGGAGGAATTTTTAGAGTTGGAAATAATGCAACATGCCAAGTTTAAGGTATTTCATCTATAACTCTTGGTGGTAAAATGAATACTGAGGATATATACTTTATTGATGGTTTGAAGCACAATCTTTTGAGTGTTGGACAACTAGTAGACAAATGCTATCAGTTGTAGTTCATAGAAAAGACATGCATGATTAGAGATAAAGATGGAAAGGTAATTGGTATAGGAACCAAATCTAGAGGTAATGCATTTTAGTTGAATCATATTGAAATGACATGTTTGGTTGCAAAGGTAGATGACAATTGGTTATGGCATAAGAGATTCTATCATGTAAAATTTGATAGTATTGTGAGGGCTAGTAGAATGTTTGTTGTTAGAGATTTGTTGAAGATTGTAAAGCCTACTAACACAATTTGCAAGGAATGCATTTTTGCAAAGCATAACATAATTTCTTTTTCTAGCAAGAAGTTTACTACCACAATGAAGTTGGAGATTATACACACAGATCTTAGCGGTCCTACAAAGACTAGAGGATTCTATGGTGAGAGGTATTTTATGATTCTAGTTGATGATTTTTCTAGAATGATGTGGGTTGCATTTCTTAAAGAGAAATTTGAGGCATTTGACAAGTTTAAAATTTTCAAAAATAGAGTTGAGAATGAATCTAGTATGATGATTAAATGTTTGAGATTAGATAGAGGAGGAGAATTCACTTCAAATGAGTTTAACATGTTTTGTGAAGAAAATGGAATTAAAAGACAGATATGAGCTTTGAGAACCCCTGAACAGAATGGCATTGTAGAGAGAAGGAACAAGTCTATTATAGAAGTAGCAAGCTCTATGTTAGTAGAGAATGATGTATCCAAGACATTTTGGAGAGAAGCTATGAATATAGAAGTTTACACTATGAATAGAGTACAAGTGAGGAAAGACACAAACAAGACACCTTGTGAATTGTGGTTGGTCACTCACCTATAGTTAAGTATTTCAGAATATCTAGAAGTAAGTGTTACATAAAGATAGATGATGACATTGGTAAGTTTGATGATAGAAGTGATGAAGGTATGTTTCTTGGTTATTCATTGAAAACCAAGGCTCATAGATGTTATAATTAGAGAACTAAGACTATTATGGAAAGTGCAAATATGAGAATTGATGAGAAGTTCAGAATACAAGAGAGAATAGTTTATTACAATTTAGATGATGATGTTGTTACCAAGTGAAGGAAAAAAGTTTGATCTTTACTTCATTTTTCTATAGGAAAAATGTGATCACATTTATGTGTTGTTACAATCATACCCACATCAGTTTTCAATGCCTTTTCTTATTTATGTTTGAAAGATATGATGCGTAATGAATTTTGAAGGCAGGATCATACATATATCTTCTTGTTTGACTAGAGCAGTTTTGATTCTATGCAACAATCTAATGGACATATATGTGAACTTTGAAGATTACTTTTTCAGTACTTCACCCTTAATTCATGACTGATTGCAATTTCTTGTGGCTTTAAATCTTTAATCACATGGCATATGTATTTGATACATCTATAGCCTGAAAACTCGATATCCGTAGCATGGAATGAAAGTGTTCCCTTCGTTGTTATTCATCCATTGGAATAATCTATTTGCAGCTTGGCATTCTCAGCACAAGCGGTTTTTGCACTTAAACTGTGTTGCCTTGAATTTTTTTTTTTGACTCGACTAATCAAGTCTTATGAAATGATTTTTAATTTTTTAGTATACCATAATGATTTTTAGGAATTAGATATTTGATCTGTGCACCCACCAAGCTTTATTAATGACATTTGATTTGTGCACCCAACAAATTTTAGGAATTAGATATTTGATCTGTGCACCTTATATTTTCAAATTTTCATTTTCCTTTGTTTATTATTAATTACATTTGAAGAATCACAAAAATATAATTTTAATTTGAAGAATTATAAAAATCTAAACTTATAATGTTTGTGATGTTTTACTTCAAGAAGAAAATAACTATTATAATAAAATTTAATATTGAAATAATTATTTTTTTAAATATTAGAAATAATAAAAAATAATTCATATCATGTATAGAAAAATAAAATTATAATGTAAAAAATCATATATAAAAGTACTATGGTATAAAGTTAATAAAATTTCCAAATTAAACTATTACTTATTTAACCTAACTATGTGAACAATAGTAATAATAATATCTTAATTTTTTAAACTATTATAATAAAATTGAAGCAATATAATATCTAAATAAATATTTTCCAAAATATTCAACAATAAGAATGATTGATAATTTATATTTCAACTATCAATTTAAGCCAAACTTAGATCAGATGGTTCATAAAATAATTGCATGTTCATTGGTTCATAAATAACTACATGTTTCTTTAGCAATACACCTCCAAAAAAAATACCAATCTATTTTCCAACTTTCATGCCTTGTAACATTCCAAAAAATACCAATCTACCCAAAGGGGGACTACAGCTCACAAAGAGCTCTTGTTTTATTTTTTATTTTGAGATTGGTATATTTGTAATTATTTGTAATTTTTTAGATAATGTAAAGGTTAATAGTTTTTTTATTTGTAAAGGTTCATAGGGCTTTCAAACAAAATTATGAATGACATTCTTTTTTATAACAATATTTGAAGTAACAATAGATGATCATCATTTATAAGGGCTTTCATAGTATTTTTTATTTTTATTATAAAGGAACAAAATTATGAATGACATTGCTTTTTAAACTTTATAAGGTTTTCATAGTAATTTTGATTTTTATTATAAGGAACAAAAACTATGAATGAAAATCTTTTTCTAAAATTTATATTTGTTGAGTGCATAAGAACTTTTATAGTCTATTTGATTATACAAAAGATATTTAAAATGAAAAAAGTTTGTATTATCAAATTTCATAATATATGTTAATCAATTTGTTTGAATCTATAATTATCCATTTAGATTACAAAAGTATTAATGTATTGTTTCAATTAATATATAAAAACTAATATACTAAAACTTCAAATAACTAATAATTTTTTTAAAAAATCAACAAACATCTTAATTAGAATATAATTAAACAAGGATTAAAGTTTAAAGTTTTGTCAACCCTAAACAATATTAGTTCACATCTTAGTTTACTATAATATTAATAAAAAATGATAATACATTATCAAAATCTATTATATATATTTTGTAATTAAAATTATAAAATTTCTAAAAGTATTAGTATATTTATTTATATATTTTTCTCCATTTAACAATGTCATTTCATTTGAGATTATTTTTTTGTTTAATTAAAAATATACTTTAAAATTAGTTATACATATTTAATTAATATTAAAAAACTTTAAAATTTAAATCTTGTTTAATTATATTATAATTAAGATGTTTATTGAAATTTTTGTTTAATTTATTAGTTTTTTGAAGTTTTAGTATATTAGTTTTTATATATTAATATACTACTCTTTATAAATTTCTATACAAATTATTTAATTTTTCATGAATATAGTATCACTTCTTCAATTATACATTATAATTTTTAAGAAAATAAAATGAAAGATTTAACATATTTTTATTTAAATTTATTTTAAAAAATTCAAACAATACATTAATACTTTTGTAATTTAAATGGATAATTATAGATTCAAACAAATTGATTAACATATATTATGAAAAATGATAATACAAACTTTTTTCATTTTAAATATCTTCTGTACAAACAAATAGACTATAAAAGTTCTTATGCATCCAACAAATATAAATTTTAGAAAAGATTGTCATGCATAATTTTTGTTCCTTATAATAAAAATCAAAATGACTATGAAAATCTTATAAAGTTTTAAAAAGAATGTTATTCATAATTTTCTTCCTAAATACTAAAAATAAAAAATCTATCAAAGCCCTTATAAATGATCATATATTGTTATTTTGTTCCTTGATAATAAGAATAAAAAATACTATGAAAGCCCTTCTAAATTATCATATATTTATGCCGAGAGGCGTTTTATACAATCACAGCACAGGAATATGCCAAGATTCTTTGTCAATAAAAAAGAATTGGGAGCGATTACAAACTTCCAAATTAAATATTAAAAAAGAATTCCCGAAATAATAGCTGGCCGAAATAATAGGAAGCCAAATGGAGACCGAAATAATAGGCCTGAAATAATAGGGCTCGTTAAAGTAGGACCCAAAAAAAAGGGGCGAAATAATTTCAATATGATTGTTTTTTTTGTTAAATATAATTTTACATGCACATTCATGCTTATTTTTTGCAGGGAGTGGAGGAATTTGAAACAAATTTGTGGAATGTGAAGAGACGTCTGTTGGGGGATATGAGAAGCCTCTTAGAAGTTATAAAACCAAGGCTCCTCATTTCATTTTCATTTTATGTTTTTGCAGGAAGGAAGAGGTGGAGGTTATTGGAGGATTAGATTGGAGTTTTTGAATAGGAGTAGATTGAAGTTTTGGAGTAACATTTTTGCAGGTGAGATTTCTATTTTTTATTTACATTTTCATTTAGATTTAGATGTAGATGTAAATCAAAATTCAAAATTAGTTATAATATTCTACTTTGATTTAGATTTCAATTTTAATTAATTTCATTTAGATTTAGAATTCTGTTCATAACTATTTAGGCTTGCATTTAATAGTTTAGTCTTGCATGTTTGATTTAGATTTAGATTTGTATTCAAAATCTATTTTATTTATATATTTTATAATACTTTTCATCGTTAATGGTGCTTGATGGGAGTGTTTTAGGGGTGTCTTCTTTTTTATTTTTGAAATATTTTGGTCCAATATGTACTTTCCTAACCAGATCTATCCATTTTCTTTAGATTCATGCATGGAGCTTCTTGATGCTATTAGCACGTTGCTGGGACTGAATGTGAATGGATTAAATGTAAACGAATGACTCTGGATCTGGATATGCATTTGGAATTGGCTCTGTTGCGGCTCCAATTTATAGGTTCCTTCCTGCTACCTATTCTTTCGGTGGTTTAATCTGGTTAAGTGCTGATTGAGAGGTTCTGGTTCATTCCCACCGGTTTGTAATTTTGTCACAATGTCTAGCGTGTGGCATTCTGATGGGATTCTTCATTGGAAAATGGTTCAGATAATTATTTCAATGCTAAATGACTTGTCCAATGTGATAATTTCTCTGGATATAGAGTGCGGTCATGGTGATTTTCTTAGCAATACAATTGAAAAAAAAGGGAAATCTGGTATTAACACAATGTTATAGGAAATCTCTGAGCAGAAATGCTTATAAATACATTCAAATTTCTTTTGTAACTCATAATATCAATCTCACTTTTTCTTGTACTCCTTTAGTCTAAGAAAGATAACAGATTGGAGGAACAAAATTGCTTCTGTAACAGCAGTTGCAGGTGCAATTATTTTAGCAATTTTGGGCATTCTAACTATTCGTGTGATGGGTACTTATGTTTTAGTTCTTAGATTATGTGATTTGGTTGTATTTAGAGTCTTTTTAATAATTTTTGAAAGTACTATTAAATATAATAATACAGATTAATTTAATGTTAAATATAACATGCTACAACACTTATCAAAAATATCAAAAACACAATTGCTACAGCAAAACGAGAATGGAGAAAAAAAATTCAATTTTTGTATTAATTCGTCTGCTTAAAATAGATTACAATTGCCATATTTTATATTGATAAATGCCTCATATGGACTTTCACATGCTTATTTAACTACACTACAATCAAGACTAACTTTGTATTTAATTTAATTTTATCGAATGAGATTGGCCCAAGATTCCTATGTAACTGTTGTTATAACAAACATAGACAGCTGTAGAACTTGTGATTAATAATTTATAACTACTTGATTCTCCCTATTTCATGCGTAAATTCATGATTCTAAAAACTCAAAGTTAAAACTACATGTTACATTCTCTTCCTTATTCGGTGAATTGGTGCATGGCTATTAGATTAAATGGTGCGTGGAAGAGACAAAAGACTAAAAGAAATTACTCTTTTCTTATTATTATTGTTGCTGCTATTTTTAATTTTTTTATAATTATTGTTAGTCTTGATGTTGTTTTTAATTTTATTATTACAAATATTGATTATTAATATCTCTGAGTTCATCCAGAGAATAGTACTAAATCTAGGAAAACTTAGTAATAACAGTTTGAGATAACTGCAGAAAGTTTTTATTTTCACAAATATTCTCTTTCTTTTGACAATCTGCTATTATTTTGGTAATGAATTGTAAAGTAGAAAGGAAAAACTTTTTATAAATCTTTTTTGGTTACTGTTTCGCTTGCAATTTTCATTTTATATGAAAGTTTATTATTTTTTCAAATCTTAAAAATAAATATTTTTATATACGTAATTTTATTTTATTATTAAAATAATAAGATTTTGGAGGTTGTAAAATATTGAAGTTTAGAAATTATTTTAGATTTTACAAATGAATTTTAACATAATATTTATATTAAAGAAAGCAAAGATAATAAAATTGTTACTTAAATCAAATATAAAAATTATAAAATTTTACCTAAATTTATTGATTATATAAAAAACTATTAAAGATAATTAAGTTCTATTAAATGCACTTGATTTTATATTATATAAATACAAACAAAAATTATAAATTGGGACAAACTTTAGAAATGAAGTCAAATTTAAAGAGAGACAAAAAACATGAGGTGATGTGTGTGTGTGTGTGTGTGTGTGTGTGTGTGTGTGTGTGTGAGAGAGAGAGAGAGAGAGAGAGAGAGAGAGAATTAACATGAGGCGACATGATACAGAGAAAGAGTGAGATAAATAACATGATGCAATGTGTGTGTGTGTGTGTGTGTGTGTGTGTGTGTGTGTGTGTGTGTGTGTGTGTGTGTGTGTGAGAGAGAGAGAGAGAGAGAGAGAGAGAGAGAGAGAGAGAGAGAGAGAGAGAGACGATAACCTTAGAGGGGGTAGAAGGAAAAGGGGAGAGGGGGAGAGATGAGCCATGGAGAGAAAAAGCATAAGAAGGGTCCAAAATAGATGGAGATGGAGATGGTGGAGAGAGAGAGGCCATGAGAGAGAGAGAGAGAGAGAGAGAGAGAGAGAGAGAGAGAGAGAGAGAGAGAGAGAGAGAGAGAGAGAGAAGGGGAAGAGGGTGAGAGGAATGAGGTAGACATACATAGAGCATTTTAGAGATATATAAACATGAAGATGATGTGTGTGTGTGTGTGTGTGTGTGTGTGTGTGTGAGAGAGAGAGAGAGAGAGAGAGAGAGAGAGAGAGAGAGAGAGAGAGAGAGAGATCACATGAGGTAATTTGGTGGAGAGAAAGAGTGAGACAAGGGGGAGAGAGTGAGAGACATGAGGTAGACATAGATAGATGTAGTAAAAAAATAAGGAGGGAGAAAGAGTGGGGTGGGGGTGCCCGAGGGGTGGGCAAGGGCAAGGGGGGGGGGGGGGAGAGAGAGAGAGAGAGAGAGAGAGAGAGAGAGAGAGAGAGAGAGAGAGAGAGAGAGAGAGAGATCACATGAGGTGATGTGGTAGAGAGAAAGAGTGAGACAAGGGGGAGAGAGTGAGAGA
Organism: Cupressus sempervirens; assembly: GCA_028749045.1. Taxonomy (NCBI): domain Eukaryota; kingdom Viridiplantae; phylum Streptophyta; class Pinopsida; order Cupressales; family Cupressaceae; genus Cupressus; species Cupressus sempervirens. Next base: position 746,567,936 of record CM053784.1, on the reverse strand, counting down.
CATGAGGTAGGCATAGATAGATGTAGTGAAAAATAAGGAGGGAGAAATAATGCAGTGGGGGCAAGGGCGGGGGGAGAGAGAGAGAGAGAGAGAGAGAGAGAGAGAGAGAGAGAGAGAGAGAGAGAGAGAGATGATTAGAGGGGGCAGGAGATGTAGATATATAGAAGGGGAGTAGGGAGAGATGAGCTAAATAAGAAAAAGAATATATAAGGCCCAAAAGAGATGTAGACAATGATGGGGAGAGGAAGAGTATGACAAATAGTGATAGACAATGACAATAATTATGGAGGGAGAGATATATATATGTAGAGAAGGGTATACATTATTGAGGCGGGGGGGGGGGGGTAATTATAGAATGGGACATGTGTGAGAGAGTGTGATTACAATTAACCCTAACCCTAACCCTAACTCTAAATTATAATTATAATTTAGAGTAATAGTATTTATTAATTATAATTTTATTAGCTATAATATGATTAGTAATCAAAAAATTATCTTAACAACAATAATAACACAAACCCTAACTCTAACTAGATAATTCTAATTTTAACCCTAACCCTAACCCTAACTCTAACTCTAACTCTATCTCTAACTTTAATTCTCCCCCTAACCCTAACCTTAACCCTTTATAATCCTAAATCTAATGCTAATTCTAACACTAACCCTAATTCTAATCCTAATCCTAGCCCTAACTCTTACCCTAACCCTAAATCTAATCAAGTAACTTTAACCTTAACCCTAATCTAACCCTGATCACAACTCTATCTCTAACTTTAACTCTAGCTCTAACTTGAACCCTAACTCTAACTCTAATTCTAACTCTAACTCTTATATGAAGACTAACACTAACACTACCTCTAATTTTAACTCTAACTCTAATTGTAATCCTAACCCTAATGCTTATCCTAACCATAACCTTAACACTAACCCTAACCCTAACCCTAATGCTAACCCTAGCCATAACCCTAACACTAACTATAACCCTAACTCTAACACTAATTCTAATCCTAACCTTAATTCTAACCCTAAATATAACCCTAACTCTAACTCTAACTCTAACTCCAACCCTTATTCGAACTCTAATTCTAACTCTATCTCTAACCCTAACCCTAACTCTTATTCTAACCCTAACACTAACCCTAACTATATTTGTAACCCTAATTCTAACCCTCACCCTAATTCTTACCCTTACCCTAACCCTAATTGTATCTCTAATCCTAACTATATTTCTAACCCTAATTCTAACCCTAACCCTAATCCCAACTCTAACTCTAATTTTAAACCTAACCCTAACCCTAACTCTAACTCTAACCCTAACTATAACTCTAACCCTAACAAGAACCCTAATTCTAATTCAAACCCTATCCCTTACCCTAATTTTCATCCTAATGCTAACCCTAACTTTAACTCTAACCCTAACCCTAACTTTAACACTAACCCTAACCTTAATTCTAACCTTAACCCTAACCTTAACTCTAACACTAAACCTAAGCCTAATTGTAACACTAACCTTAACCATGAACATTAATTTGTCCCTAACTCTAACCCTAAATGTAACTCTACCATAATTGGACTCTAACCATAACCCTAACCCTAACTTTAATCTTGGCTCAAAACTTTTCCCTAACCATAACTCTAGAACCTTAACCCTTACTCAACCCCTAACCCTAACCCTAACCCTAACCCTGGACCTACTATAACCCTAACCATAACCATAAGTCTAACCCTAACATTAACCATGAGCATAACTCTAACCCTAAACTTAACCATAAACATAACTCTATCCCTAACTCTAACCCTAAATCTAACTCTACCATAACTAGACTCTAACCCTAACCCTAACCCTAACCCTAACTTTAATCCTAACTAAAACCCTAACCCTAATCCTAAACCTAACGTTAACCCTGACTCAAACCCTAACCCTATCCCTACAATAACCCTAACTCGAGCCCTATAATAACCCTAAACCTAACCCTAACTTTAACCATGAGCATAACTATAACCCTAAATCTAACATGACCATAATTGAACTCTAACCCTAACCCCAACCCTTACTTTAATCTTGACTCAAACCCTAACCTTCACTCTAACCTTAACCTTGACTCAAACCTTAACCCTACCCTTACTATAACACTAACCCTAACCATAACCATAACTCTAACGCTAACCTTAGCTATGACCATAACTCTAACCCTAACCTTAACCATAAACATAACTCTAATCCAAACCTTAACCATAACCATAACTCTAACCCTAACCTTAACCATAAACATAACTCTAACCCAAACCTTAATCATAACTCTAACAATAACCATAACCGTAACTCTAACCCTAACCTTAACCATAACTCAAACCCTAACCCTAACTCCAGCCCTAACCCTAATGCTAACCCTAACCCTTATTCTATCCCTAAGGTTAACATCAATTGTAATGGTAACTTTTTCCCTAACCATATATCTATGTTTGACTATAACATTTTAAATTACAATATGCCAAAAAAAAAAATTACTTTTTTAAAACCATAATCCTACCTCTAACTCTAACCCTAAATATAACCCTAACTGTAAATCTAACTCTACCATAATTAGACTCTAATCCTAACCCTAATCCTTAGTTTAACCTTCACTAAAACCGTAACCTAATCCTAACTCTAACCTTAACCCTGACTCAAAACTCTAACTCTAACCTTAACCCTTACTTTAATCTAGATGAAAATCATAGCCCTAACCCTAACCTTAACCCCAACTCCTGATGTAACTGTATATACAACCCTAACTCTAAATATAAACCTAACCTTAACCATCACCCTAAAACTAACCCTTTCTCTACCCCTTTCTCTAACTCTAGCCCTTATTCGAGCTCCAATTCTAACTCTACCTCTAACTCAAACCCTAACTCTAATTCTAATCCTAACCCTAAGTATATGTTTAACCTAAACCCTTATTCTTACCCTCACCCTTTCCTTAACCCTAACCCTAACTCTAATTCTAACCCTAACTATATTTGTAACCCAAATTCTAACCCTAATCCTAACATTAACTCTAACTCTAATTCTAAACCTAACCTTAACTATAACCCTAACAAGATTCATAATCCTAAAAATAACCCTAGCCCTAACCCTAATGCTAATCCTGACTCTAATTGTAACTCTATTCCTAATCGTAACTCTAACCCTATCCATAACTCAAACCCTAACAATAGCCCCAACCCTAACACTAACCCTAACCCTAACTATAACTCTACTCTTCAATATAACATTTTACGTAACAATATGCTTAAAATAAAACTGAATTAAAGTGTTGCAAATAAACACCATATATAGAATTAAAAAATAAAATATTCAAGAATAATTTTATAGTAAGTTTACACTATTACATTTTTATAGTAAGTTTATACAATTGTATTTAAAAAGAAATAAATAATTCAACACTTACCTTAAAAAAAAAGAAAAAAAAATTAAAAATACTTTTCCTATTGCGCTGCGATTGCCATAGCTTATATATACCTCTATATATATTACGCCGAGAGTAATCATTCTCGAGGCACCTATTTTCATTTTCATAAATCCCAACTGTGATTTAAATAACCTTGGGATTAAATGAAAATAGGCGCCTCGAGAACGATTACTCTGGCATAATATATATAGAGGTATATATAAGCTAGTGTATCTACTGTCATATTTTTGTAAAAAAAATTATTTTTGCTAATTTATTATTGCTTCTCTCAATTAAAAAAAATGAACCTTTACAGATCAAAAAAAGCTTTTAACTTTACATTATCTAAAAAAATTACAAATAAAAAATACTTAAAGGTCATTGCAAAAATACCAATCTTACGATAAAAAATAAAATAATCATTAAAGTGATGGTCAAATCTTGCTACATCCAATCAGGCCTGGAATTTGATGTCCGTATTGATCCTTTTTTTCACTTTTGAACCGTATATGATAAGTTAAAATTGTAAGACCGTATGGTATGGTTTGATAGGCTAATTTCATAGATAACTGTCAATATGACAAGCAAATTTATTACTAAACCATCAATATTTGTTATAGGTAACTTATTAATATTCAATACTATACATAAATATGATTTCATAATATTTATATGATAAATATATATTATTTTATATTATAGATATTTGTATTTTTTGAATGCAGATTTATATCAATTTAGAATCTTATAAGCCGGTTAGCAATAGTAAACAAACAATACAGAATTGATATGTAGACAAGACCCCTGAAGTTTGTAAACCCAGCTATGAATGGTCACCTCACCTGACACATCAGAATGAATTATTTGTCGGTCTAAAAGACTGTTTTGCATTTACCATCACACCAGAGAATCTGAAACAATTTGAGAAACTAAAACAACTTTACTCTAGAAAGTAAAATAAAATAAAATACTTGCCAAACACATAGCAGCACAGACGCTTTAAAATTGAAATACCAGTAGCTGCGGATAGGCTTTCAAATCCCTCTGAATCTGAATAATCAAGTTGCTAAAGAGTCACCATCAACACCAATAAACTATCTATCTATATATAGTTAATATGTGACGGGCATCTTGTAAGCAAGAGCTCGTTGTCTACTTTCTAGACAGATTTTTGTTCCCTTGTGAAGGGATGTTTATAGGTTTGTCAATCAGGGAATTCATTTTTTCTAATGTGTTTTCCGTGCTTTTAGAAATCATGGCATTGTGCTCTACCTCAGGAAAGTAGTCGCCTGTCATTACATTTTGTTATAGGGTTTGGATTCTATTAATTGCTATTTTATATCTTTTTTATAAAGAAGTTTTATATTTTAAGATAATATAATATTCTTGTTAATTATAAAAAGTTATGAAGGGTAGATACAAAAACAAATAAATTTTTAAAAAAAAGAGATTGAGTCAAAGAATTTAGGTTTATATATAGTAAAATGTGCTATATTTTGTGTATAAAGATAATGATAAAAAGGAGAAATTTTAATATTCAAAGTTTGATGATTTTCTTAAAGGTATGAAATAGGTGGGTATATTTGGGACAAATATCAGGATGCTTGTCATTTATTATGAGATGATATATGAAAAAAATTCTCCATGTTACTCATAACAAACAAATTATTAAGAATTTCAAAATGACATGACATTGTTATTTTCGATATTTCATGAAGTTTATATAAATATATATAATATCTCTTTTATATTTATTTTTATTTTTTCACATATCATGAACAAAATCATTTATGTTTCATATCAAATTAATCCTTCTATAAAAAAGTACAGAAACAATATTCCTAAATATATAAACATGAAGTGTTTCAAATTGATATGCCTATCTTAACTGGTAGATTTTTTGTTTTAAATAATATAAATAGGGAATGGCTCCAACTATTTAGTATTAAAAATGACCTAAACAAGGGACTAGAGTGAAATCAAGAAAACACACACACCACATGGACTAAGTGTGTTTTTGACATGGCTTTAACCATGTTACAAAGGGAATATTTAAGTTACCCAAGAGGTTTAACAAGAGTTTACACTAAGTTAGATTCAAAATAACCTTATCCAAATTTACATTTTCCTTCCTCTTTTCTACTACTATCCAACCATATGTTTCATCAACACTTAAAGATCTAGGTGAAGAGGAAAATGAAACATTTTTTTACAACCACAAATCTAGGGAAACCATAGAAGAAGGTGGGTCACTAAAATACAATGAGATTTAAAAGCATTATTAAGGACAATTGTATCAACATAAGAAATAATAAAACAATCCTTAATTCCATTATGAACCTTAGAAAAAAAGTTGATTTAATCTAGAAATAATGAGTTGGGGAGGAAAGAAAGAAACTTTGATCACAATATCTTCCATTTTAGTGTTAGAAGCAAATTTGGTCTCTAGAAAGTTAGAAGAAAATTTAGTATGGCAAATAATGTACTAGAAAGTAAATCTAGATAGTAGAATGAAGAGAAGAAAATATGATATTTGTAAATAGAAGACCAAGATTATTAAACACGATAATTGACCCAAATCATTGGTAGCAAAATAATGCTTTTAGTGAACATGGATCCCACCTAGTTCACCAATGAACACTAAGATCTATCATTCTTATAGAATGACCTTACTAGGAAATATTTTGTAAGATCAATTGCAACTAAAATGTATGCAAATAAAACATGTCTAAGGTGTTTCTAGTCATAGAGTCCAATAACCTCATAAACTTTATCATGTTGGAAATAATGGAAAAAGTAAGGAAATGGGAGGATCATTGAGAGGGGATGTGAATCCCAACTCCAAGTACCACCATCAACAAAATCTCTTATCATCTTTATAATTGAAATAAAAAACATGAAGAAACCTCTAGCTAAAGAGTACAACTCCATTTTACCCGCAACTATAGAAGTTGAAACTTCATCAATCTAATGGTGAAAAAAGAGGAAAAAAATGTCAAAATTTAAATCTATATACATATTAAGCCCTTCGTAGAAAAATAAATTTCACATTCTAACACTTCTTTTCCAAATGAATCATAGGAGTGGCAAAAGGATAGAGGAAAATGGTTTTATAGGGCCCCCCACTTTTCCAAAAGCACAGAGATTGGTAGAAGTTTTGCCTATACTAGCAAGCTATAATATTTTATGTAATAAGTATAACTTAAATGTTTATTGATAGGAGATCTATAAGATCTAAATACTTTACTTCTGTGAGTATCACCTAGATCCAATGAGTGCTAAGTGTTCCATTTATTCTCATGAAATATGGACTCATGTGAATCAGTACACATGAAACATGGGTCAATGAATTTGACTCAAAACTACATAGTTAAATCCTAATAGCAATATCACAATTTGACCACTTGTAGAAAATATCACCTACTTTTTAGTAAAATACTTAGCAATCACATGACATTGCAAAAGCATTAAAATTCCACTACTATGATCCAAATACTAGTGACTTTGGATAGACTTTAAAATCAATCTAAATCTGAATGATCAAGTTGATAGAGTCACCATCAACACTAATGATCTATTCGAAATATAGTAATTTCTACTTAGAATTAATCATCTATCATTAGATGTTTCTAAATTATTAGGTTTAGGTTATGTTGGCTAAAGTATATTCCCGAAGTTTGAGTCAGCTATAGTATTTTCCAAAAAATTGTAGATACTTTGTCTTGTCAACTAATGTAAGATTTGTCTAGAATATTATACACTTGCCTATAAAAAGGCACTATGTATTCATTTGAAATCACGGTGAATGAAATACAATATATTTTTATTGTGCTACAACACATTGTATTTGGTGTTCTATTTTTTCTCTGTGCCTTTTCCCATCCATCAAATTTGTATTAGAGCAAGGTTAAGAAGAGGAATTTTAAGGATTATGCATAAGGAGGATTGCAGCAAAGAAAGGGGATAGAAAGTTATTGTGAGATTTGTAAGTTTCTTATTGTCCTATTTACGGTTTTTTTATATCTATGAATTTTGTTTATGAGTTTCTATCAAGCATGACTTCAAGGGGTTTTAGGCTTCAATTTTAATATTTTCTCGAAAGAATTATGATGATTGGGCTTTTAGAATGAAGCTTATATTTGATCCCTATGAGTTATTAGATACGATCTTAAATAATTATGCTTAACCTATAGATGAGTCTACATTAAATGCTAATCAAAAGAAAAAACTTCATGAAAATAGGTTGAAGAGTAAAAAAGCTTTGGAGATTATTGGACAAGAAATTGATGACTTTTTTCTTGGAAAAATTAAACAACTATTACAGCCAAGCAAGCTTAGGACATTCGTGAGACTACATGTCAAGGTACAAGTAAGTTAAAGATTGTTAAATTTCAAGCACTTAGAAGAAAATTTGAGAATTTACAAATGAAGGATTCTAACTCTATAGTGCAATTTTCAAATCATGTTATGAATGTGGTTAATCAAGTAAGGATGAATGGTGATGAAGTTATAGATCAGAAAGTAGTGAAAAGGATTTAAAGAAGTTTGCCTCCTAAATTTGATAATATTGTCATTGCAATTGAAGAATGTAAAGATTTAACAATATTAACCATATATGAGGTGTTTGGATCCTTGTATAATCATGAAGATAGGTTGAACAAACATAATGGTAATTCATTGGAGAATGCGTTCAAAACACAAATGATATTTGGTAGAGGCAGAGGAAGAGGAAATTCTAGATTTAGAGGAAGAGGAAGAGGTAGATATAATTTTCAAAAGGAAGAAGGAAAGAGTCCAGATCAAGGAGGAAGCATAAATTAATACTTCAACTCCAAGGGATACAATAATAGCCAGATGTCATAGAGGTATGATAAAACAAATGTTCAATGTTATTACTGCAAGAAGTTTGGGCATTTTACAAATGAGTGTAGAAAGAAACAAGCTGATATGAGTAAGCAATATGAAATTTTTTCTAAGAGTAGTTCTATGACTTTGTTCATTACTTGCAATGTAGCTAAAGAGAGTTCAAATGATTTTTGGTTTCTAGATAGTGGTTGCAACAATCATATGATAGGAAACAAATAGTTTTTGAAAACTTGTATAGATCAATTAAATTAAAAGTGAAGTTTAGAAACAATGAGATAGTGGAAGTAAGTGGAAAAGGTACAATCAACATCATAACAAAGCATGGTAAGAAATCTATTTCTAATGTATACTTTGTGCCTAGTTTGAAACATAATCTTATAAGTGTGGGTCAACTTAGTCAAAAAGGTTATAGAGTTATTTTTGAGAAAAATGTGTGTACTATATTTGATATGCCTCCTAGTAACTTGGTGATTGCAAGGGTAGAAATGACAAATAAAAGAATGTTTCCACTTTGGATGAAGAGCAATATGGTTGATGAAGTTGCAACAAGTTTCAAGGCAACAAGTCAAGATCAGACATGGATATGGCACTTGAGGTATAACCATCTAAATCTCAAAGGATTGTCTTTATTGCAAAGAAAGGAAATGGTAAGGGGCTTACCCCCAGTTGAAGCATCATTAAGTCCATGTGAAAGTTATATTTTGGCCAAACATCATCGAGAGGATTTTCCAAAAGGGATGTCATATAGAGCAAGGGCACCTTTAGAAATTGGGCATTCAGATATATGTGGTCCAATGAAAACACCATCATTAGGGGGAAGCATTTATTTCTTAACATTTATTGATAACATTAGTAGAAAGACATGGGTTTACTTTCTTAAATACAAATTTCAAACTTTTGGCAAATTTAAAGAATTCAAAGCTTATGTTGAGAAACAAAGTGGTTTACCTATCAAGGTATTGAGATCTAATAGAGGAGGAGACTATAAGTCAGATGAGTTTTTAGATTATTACAAGGATAATGGAATCAAAAAGAAATTTACTACCAGTTACACACCACAATAAAATGGTGTTGCAGAGAGAAAGAATAGGACAATAATGGAGATGGCAAGGAGCATGTTGAAAGTTAAGAATCTTCCTAATGAGTATTGGGTTGAGGTAGTTTCTTGTGTTTCTTATATCTTGAATAGGAGTCCAACAAAGATTGTGAGGGACATGATTCCACAACAAGCATGGAGTGGTAAGATTCATAGTGTTTCTCATCTCAAAGTATTTGGTTGTATTGCATATGCACATGTTCCTAGAGAAACTAGAAGTAAGTTAAATGATAAGAGTGAGAAATGCATTTTTGATGGCTATGATGAGTAATCTAAGGCATATAGGTTTTTTAATACTATCACCAAAAGATTCATTGTGAGTAGGGATGTTGTATTTAAAGAGGATGAATCATGGGATGAAAATATGGATAAAATAGTTACAAGTGCTACAAGAACTATCAATCATGGCATTTTGCATTCTACTTCAGATGATTTTTAATTAGTTGGATATATAGATAATGATTTTGTAGGGAATATTGAGGATAGAAGGAGAACATCTGGATATGGATTTCATCTTGGGGTAGGTGTTGTAGCCTATGCATCAAAGAAGCAACCTCTAGAAACTCTCTCATTAGCTGAAGTAGAGTATTTAGCGGGAACAACAACAACATGTCAAACAGTATGAATACAAAGGATTTTAAAAGACTTAATGCAAGATAAAGATGGACCTAATACAATCTATTATGATAACAAGTTTGCTGTTGCACTTTCAAATAACCATGTGTTACACAACAGGACAAAGCACACTAACACAAGGTATCAATTCATCAGAGAGCCAATTAATAATAGAGAAATTAATCTACAACATTGCAAATCAGAGGAGCAACTTGCAAATATCTCCACTAAGACTTTAGCATAGGGATAATTTAAGATTTTAAGGGAAGCATTGGGAATTGTGAATATTTTCTAGAAGTTTGAGTTAACTATAGTATTTTCCAAAAAATTGTAGATATTTTGTCTTGTCGGCTAATGCTAGATTTCTCTAGAATATTAACCACTTGCCTATAAAAAGGCACTATGTATTCGTTTGATATCACAATGAATGGAATACAATATATTTTTATTGTGCCATAACACATTGGTGTTTTGTTTTTCCCTGTGCCTCTACCCATCCGTCAAATTGGTATCAGAGCAAATGAGTGTAAAAAGAAACAAGCTGATATGAGTAAGAAAAATGCAAATTTTTCTAAGAGTAGTTCTAAGATGTTGTTCATTACTTGCAATGTAGCCTGAGAGAGTTCAAATGATTTTTGGTTTCTAGATAGTGGTTGCAAAAATCATATGATAGGAAACAAATTTTTTTTTGAAAGTTTGGATAGATCAATTAAATCAGAAGTGAAGTTGGGAAACAATGAGATAGTGGAAGTAAGTGAAGAAGGTACAATAAATGTCATAACAAAACATGGTAAGAAATCTATTTTTGATGTATAATTTTTCTTGGTTTGAAACATAATCTTACAAGTGTGGGGAAACTTAGTCAAAAAGGTTATAGAGTTATTTTTGAGAAAAATGTGTGCACTATATTTGATATGCCTCCTAGTAACTTGGTGATTGCAAGGGTAGAAATGGTAAACAACATAATGTTTCCACTTTAGATTAAGAGCAATATGATTGATGAAATTGCAGCAAGTTTCAAGAAAACAAGTCAAGATCAAGCATGGATATGGAACTTGAGGTATGGACATCTAAATTTCAAAGGATTATTGTTATTGCAAAGAAAGGAAATGGTAAGAGGTTTACCCCCAATTGAAGCACCATTAAGTCCATGTGAAAGTTGTATTTTGGCCAAATATCATAGAGAGAGCTTTCCAAAAGGGATGTCATATAGAGCAAGGGTACCTTTAGAAATTGTACATTTAGATATATGTGGTCCAATGAAAAGGATGTCATTAGGTGGGAGCATTTATTTCTTAACATTTATTAATGGCTTTAGTAGAAAGACACAGGTTTACTTTCTTAAATAAAAATCTGAAACTTTTGGAAAATTTAAAGAATTCAAGGCTTTTGTTGAGAAACAAAGTGTTTTACCTATCAAGGTTTTGATATCTAATAGAGGAGGAGAGTATAAGTTAAATGAGATTTTAGATTGTTGTAGGGATCATGGAATCGCCTAAGAACCCACATTGGCATGCAGGAAGAAGAATTTTGAGATATATTGCAGGAACTATGAATCATAACATTTTGAATTCTACTTCATATGATTTTCAATTAGTTTGATATACAGATAGTTATTTTGTAGGGAATACTGAGGATAGAAGGAGCACATCTGGATATGCATTTCATCTTGGGATAGGTGTTGTAGCTTGGCAATCAAACAAGCAACCTATAGTAACTCTCTCATCAACTGAAGAAGAGTATGTAGCAAGAACAATAACAACATGTCAAGTAGTATGGATGCAAAGGATTTTGAAAGACTTAATGCAAGCTCAAGATGGACCTACTCCAATCTATTGTGATAACAAGTTTGCTTTTGCACTTTCAAAGAACCATGTGTTTCACAAGAGAACAAAGAACATTGACATAAGGTATCACTTCATTAGAGAACTAGTGAATAATAGAGAAATTAATCTACAACATTGCAGATTAGAGGAGCAACTTGCAGATATCTTCACCAAGGCTTTAGCATAGGAACAATTTGATATTTTTAGAGAGATATTGAGAATTGTAAATATTCATGATGTAGAAAGTAGAAATTAGGGGGGAGTGTTAGAAATAGTAATTTCTACTTAAAATTGATCATCTGTCATTAGATCTTTCTAGATTATTAGGTTTAGGTTTAGGTTGTGTCGGTTGAAGTATTTTCTAGATGTTTGAGTCAGCTATAGTATTTTCTAGAAATTTTTAGATATTTTGTCATGTTGGCTAATGCTAGATTTCTCTAGAATATTATACATTTGCCTATAAAAAGGCACTATGTATCCATTTGAAATCACACTAAATGGAATACAATATATATTTTCATTGTGCCACAACACATTGTGTTTGGTGTTTTATTTTTGCCTCCTCTGTCCATCCATCACGGTCTATCTATACATCTATCTGTGAGATAGCTATTAGATGATGTTAGTATATGATAGGCATCTTGTTATCAAAAGTTCACTGTCAACTTTCTAAATAAAGTTTTGATCTATTGTGAAGTGTTGTTTATAGTAATTGAAGATAGGAATTCTATATAACAGTCTCAATACATCAAATTGGAGAGGGACTGGACCTCGTAAACCTGCACTTCATATAAAAAATATTTTGAATAGAACCAGACTCCAACTGAATAATTAAAGATATTAGCTTCAGAAGATTTTCTACAAACATATATACTTAACACAAATCCCAAACTACATTAAGAAAAGTAGTTGAAAGAAACATATATTATTATTATTATTGATTTTAGATTACAACCAGGGGAAATGATAATAACATTCAATTAGGATGCTTTGTTGAGGATTTTTCTAGCTGATGAACATGTCCTTTCATCTAGTCCTCTACTCTAAAACTTTTCCAAATATTCATTCCAAGATGATCCTTCATAAATAGGAGGAGGATTGTTTTTGTCAATCAATTCATATAGAGGATGGATTATCAAAAGAATTCAACATTGTCATATGTAAAATTTCAGTGAATTTCATTTGATGTATAGTTATGTATTCCCCATTTTCTTAATATTCTGGGATCCGCTATACTAATAAATACTTTATTGGATTGTCACACAACAAAATTGTAAGAATATTATGCATGAATGAAGTCACTAACATTGAAACAAATACCAAATGTTTATAATGAGTATTCTTTATTTTATTGTTATTACATTAAATCATTATATGTTAGTATTAATTTTTTACAATAAATTGAAACTCAATAACTAGATAACATCACATGAATATTAAATACTAGAATATAACAGTAAACCATCAAACCATATAAATAATATTTAATCACCTAATTAATAAATTTTAAACTAGATAAAGATAAGTTCACCACCACATAATTACATGTACATTAATGATCATATAATAAATCTAAATGATAATTAACCAAAACCAAGATGAGTACATAGATAGAAGTGACATTTATATTAGAAAATTTTAAAATTCTTTTACTAAAAAGCTTTGACAATAAGGGCTAACCATGAGTCCACATCCCAAAAAACTATCAACATACAAGAAAAGAGCGCTTTAGAGTCACAAAGCCTTTCCACCATTAGTGACTTAGTCCTATTTTCTACACATATACAACTTAATTCTGTTTTAGCTAATAAACTTGGCCCTTTCCATCCAATCCTTTTCTAAAAGACTTCTGCACATACTCTTTCCAAGGTGAACTTCCATACATAGAAGGATGGTCTTTGTCAATCAATGCTGAAAGAGGCAAAATAATGACTTCATCATGTGGACAACCAAAGAGAGTCCATGATACCCTTGCTCTATCCTTGTGAACTAAACTCATGTGCTCAATGCTCTTGTTTACCACTTCTTATTAATACCTATATTTTCAACCAAATAACCATTATATTCCTATGATTCAATATCTTTAACATAAGCCAATATCTATACAATCTAATTGATTGCTTATTACCTGTACTTTCAACAATAACCATTGTATTCTTATGATTCAATGTCTTCAACACAAACCAATACCAATATAATCTAATGAATTTCTTATAAGCTACACTTTCAATCAACATAATTCTTATATTGTTTATGATTTAGATTTAAGGCAAGACAACACAATGGTAGTTCTAAGTTTGTCATTTGAGAAGTCTTAAATTCTTATCTATTTGAACTTGATACATAATAATAAATCTCAACAAATAATAATTAATATAAATTGATGTTAAATGAATGCAAATCTAGGTATCTCTCTTGAATATCCATCCATAACTTCCTGCAAATAACAAGAATTATATACCTGGATAAAAGTACAAAGTTGTCTCACCTTTCAGGATGACTTGTCAAAATGATTGAATTTGAGTATTTCTATCTAATTTTTTTTTTTTTCAAACATATGATCTTGATGAAATTATTCTAGCTAAGTTATATATGGTCTCACACTTTTCCAATTGGAAATGTCTATTAAATGCATGCTTTGTACTAGTTAATACAATTATTTTAGAAAATTGACATTTAAATAACTCTTACTATTTATTATGATATTTCTTTAATAACATATAGACACCACTTTATAGAGCTCAAAATCAAGAATATTCTCATATAGAGTTCATAGTGTTTTAATTAGATATAATATATTGTAATTAAGAAATTCTACAAGTATGCATTTTAACACTCAAAAAGATGTCGATTTTGAGAAAGAAAAAAAATATTAAATGATTTTTAAAAAAATTAATTATATCATGTTCTAGAGGAGATAGTCCTCTTCTAGAATCTATAATTTTTCTTCTGGTTTGAATAGATTTATTTTGAAAAATGTGGTGGGAGATGAAAACTATCAATTTGAATAAGTTGAAATTTGAATCATTATAAAAGAGAAAATATAGGTCTAAAGCATAGTTTTATTTTTTATTTTTCTAGCTACATATATTATCAATAACATAATCTAACATCAAATAGAAATAAGTTTATTTCCATTTATTTTTTGTGGTGGGAACTAGACCCCTAATTTTTAGCTTTTCTTAGCAACTATAATTTATCTTTAAAAAATAGGAAAATATATAATTTCTTATTCCAAATACTTATTAAAAATTATAATCCTAAAATTCATGCCTTTCTACACATTTCATAAGTTTACTTCATTTTAAAATTCTAAATAATAATACCAATTTTACATCATTGAATGTGAACAACTACACTTGGGTTAGCCTTTTCCTTTGTAAAAGGGTGATAGAACTTTGTTCTTTTAGCCACCCATAAGAGTTTCTTACACATAAGATGCACCCACAAGAAAAAAAATGATGATTAAAGAGAAGTAAAGAATGTACATGAAATCAGAAGGCTGTTTGGGCCATCTAGACATGTTTCTTCTGTGAGGAGGCAAGACAACATTGTAATAATAATCTCCCTAGTCCACTTTAGCATCTTGGGTGTATCCTAATTTTCATCCATAGCCAATAGGGATTCCATCTTGCTTATTTCTCTACAATTCCTTTTCTTCAATGGGAAGATTGATAAAAGCTTTGCACATTTCTTGTATTCAAGAGATTAGAGAGTTTGAGACTCCATGATTGTTGATTTGAAAGAAACCTGACTCTTTTGCAGCTTTTGAAATTTTTGCAATGATTTCTTGTTCTAAATGTGAGGCTCCCAAGGAAAGAAAATCAATGACTAGAACATGTCTATTGTGTGGTTTGGAGGGATCAAGATTAAGTCTTACATAATGGAGGGGAACTATTACCATCATAGTATGGTGCTTTAGACTGCTGAAGGGATTTCATAATGTCCAAGTGGATGAAATCCTCACCATCATGGTCTCAAACTCTCCAATGGTTCCCTTTACAACTAGATGGTGTGCAAGAACATTTATGCTCCAGCTCTTCTCTATTATCTAACATATGAGAATCTCCATGATGAGATCCCTCTATAATCTCTAGTAGCAACGGCATCAATGTTCCAATGCCACCCATATCATTGTTACCTTGTTCTTTTCTACCACCCTAATTTTCCTCCTCATGGTGTTCTTCTCCATGGTTATTTCATCAGTCATTACCTTGACCACTAGGTCTACGTTCAGGAGGCATCACTAAGGAAGAGTCACAAACATAAGCCAAAATATGATAACAATACACACAAAGAAAAAAATGTCATTAAGGGAGCATAACATAGAGATCCCAATGTTGCAACATGGGCTTTGATACCATATGTAATGCTCTGCCTAGAGATCCTTGGAACAAGGATAAATAAAAGCCAAGATATTTTTATTTTTTAAAGCATGAAACCAAAACAATATCAACATGCCACCAATCATAAGATCACAACAAAAGACTTAACAACCAATCTAGGCTTCCAACGAATCTCCAAGTGACACAAAAAAACCAAAATGACAAAGCTACCAAGGTTAAGAATCACATTCAAATTTAAAAGCCTCTGAATTTTGAAAAGTCAAACACTAGAGTTGAAGAACTAAAAAGGGTAGCCAAGTCAACTCTCAAAAAGTTTTGGTCAAATGAGAAGTGCCTGATGGTTGCCTAATTAGGTTTTCTCATTGAGCCATGTGATATTTCTCACTATAGCTAGGTGATATTTTTCACAATAGCTAGGCAAAATTTTAATACAGCTATATAATACTTGTCCAATATCGTACAAAATTTCTAACAAGGCCATGAGATACTTTTAGGAGCCATATGATAGAGTTGGCTATAGCTATATACAATACTCTTCTAGTATCACACGATAGATCTCCTTAAGGCATGTGATACTTTCTAGTATCATATGATGAAACTCCTCAAGGTGTGTGATACTTTATCATTATCACCCAATGCTGAAGCACTATTGCCCAAGGATGCAAGGAAACATTTTGACGAACATTAATAAGGAAAGGAAAGAGGTAGAACCTTACCAGATCCACAAATTGAGACTGGGACACTCGAACACAAGAATAACATGACGAAAATGAGATTAACAATGTATTCAATGATGACAAATTCATCAGAGAATGAGATTATAATAGGACAACCAAAAGCAATCACATGGGAAATGTCTATGGAGGTGGTCTGACATTCTTTCTTGTTTACTAATGAAATTATAATTTAGAATGCTATTATATACTAATATTAACACACCTTGTCAGACATTGAATTTTTTTATTATGGGTATGATATTTAGATCACATGGGGTACACTCATTCTTGGGACAACTAAGGGTAGGTACTCATGTGGATGTTAAGTAGTAAGTAATTAATGCTTTCAAATTTTTTTATTTGATTATATATAGTTTTTTTACATCAATTGGATCGTACTACATGATCCATCATCAGGATGGTAGAGAGAAAAGAATATAAGATGGTGGAATGTAGATACATCAGACCTTAAAGGAAGAGGGATGGATGGGGAAAGGGGTAGGGGATGAGAGAGAAAGTACAACACAAAGTTGACAAGACCCAACCCCAAATATGAATAAAAATAATAGACCATGGGGGACAACAAAGAAAAAGGATAAAATAATAAATTAAGTGAGCTTGTGTGTCTATAAATATGGATGGTGTAGAAGATATATAGTTACTTGTCAGTAACAATGGATAAAATGTGTTAAGGTATTTGTGGTGATAGAAAATGATTTTGTTAATATTGGAGACAAAATTTATAATTGTTATAATAATATTGGTACATAGTAATGTATTCCATCTATTTGAAGTAATGATGATAAATATGTGGTATCTTATCCAATAGCTTATCACATGAATTCATTTCCTCTCATCTATCAAGGGAAGGATGTATTGTATATGTTAGATTCAAGACCAAGGGGAGGATATTCTGTGAAGGGGAGGACATTTTCTATATGTTAGATTCAAGTTCAAGTGAATGCAATTTCATATTCAAGTTCAAGTGAGTTTTAGGTTCAAGTTAAAATGAAGGGCAATTACAATGAATAATTGTATACCATTACAATTACAAGGTTACACCATTTTCAAAGAAGTTTATTGCACCTGATGTGTGCTATTATCAAAATGTCGTATGGACAAAACAATTCATAACACCCAATGTGTGCTCTTATCAAATTATAATACAAACAAACAATTCTTTAACACCCAATGTGTGTTATTCTATTGCACCCAATGTGTGTTCTTATCAAATTGTAACATGAATAATACAAGTTCATTGCACCCAATGTGTGCTATTTTTAGATATTATGCACCCAAAGTGTGCTAATTCAAAAGGGACAAAATAAGTCTCAAATTGAAACCTATCAAAGAAATAGGAACATTATATAAATTTAAAGTCCAAGAATGGACAACATGCTGAAATATAAAAGTTTGAACCTTGCAAGTTCAAATAGATTTTAGATCATATCACAGGTACAAGCTTTCAAAAGATGATTCAGATCAACCAAAAAATGTTTCTAGTTGAGCTCAAAGTTTGAAGAGTTTAGAATACTCCTAATTTCATGTAACCCTTTCTAGTTAAGGAGGGGATGTTAACGTATTAATCATTAGGGTTATAGAGTTAGGTTATACATTTTAGTTTTGGTAGTTATTAAATAGACTAGTTTATTTATGTAATGAATCTTGTTGAATAAAATATAGGAAAGTTTCCATTATGTTTCCATTACAGTGTTCTCATATGGTTTATGCTTTTGGAATAATCAAATTTATGTTTTTTCTTCTCATTTTCTTATTCTTTTATCTTTCTATACAAGATGATATAAATTCTAAATTTCAAGCATAAGCATGCACAAACTTATTAATTTTTATATTTAATCTTTTAATAGAAATCTTATTTGATTTAACATATGCTTCTTTAAATCTTTTAGCAAATTGAAAAACAAAAATGTATGACAAAAATGATAATGAACAGAATTCAAAATCTTAAAAAAAAGTTATGACTTACAAAAATAATCCAATCCTATAACTGCTTAAAGCTCACACAATATCCCCAAAAATATTTATAATGAATACTATGTCTTTCATCGTTTGAATTGACTAATACCCACCACTTCTGGCCTACTTGCCTCATGTTCCAGTACATTTTCTACTTAAATTTAACCAAGTAGTGTTCCATCCAGCTTTCCAATAATTAAAAAAGAATAAATTGAAAATTTTCAAGCCGTTATAGTTTAACAATTAAACTCAAACATTGAAAAAATATAAGAAGGTTGAAAATAAGCAATGAATGGCATTCACTTCCTTTATAAATTGATGCCCACTTTCTTCAAACAAATCTAAATCTTTCAACTTATAGAAGGAAAATTATATTCAAATAATTTTAAATAGTTCGAAGATAAACTTCCTGATAAGAACAGTTGACCATTAGTTCGCAAACCAAACTAGGAATGAATAATAAAAATAAAACATAATTTTTTAAGAAAAACTTTTCTCTTAGAGAAGTCAAGAGTGTTGCAGTTGATGAACATGCCCCTTTCCATCAATACCTTTTGATGAAGAAATTTTGTAGATACTCTTTTCATGAGGAACCCCGATACAAAGCAAGATGCTCTTTATCAATCAATGATGGAAGAGGAGAAATAACAACTTCATCATGTGGATGACAAAACATGGCCCATGAAATCCTTGCTTTCTTCTTGTTCACTACACTCATGTGCTCCATGCTTTTGTATCTCCCATTGCTCGCTATCTACAAAACAAATACTCCAAATGAAAAACTACTAGTTTTTGTTCTTACTAGGGGAATCTGATAACTAACTTCTTCCATTCAATACTTATTTTTAAAAAAAGCTCTTGGAAAATATTCTCAGCATCATTATAATAAAAAAATGGAAAACTCAAATGTAAATGTTGGTACCTCCAATGCATCAGCAATGTTAACAATGAGGGTGCCAGGGGCACTTTGAACATCAATCCAATTCCCATCCTTTCTAATTTTCAAGCTAGTGGTTTCATCATGGAGAAGAAATGTAAGTACATTGGGATCAGAGTGAGGAGAAATTCCAAGTACAACTTCTAGCTAAGGACATGGTGGATAATAGCTAACCCTAATATGCATTTCTTTTCCCTCTCCACCCATTGCTTTGTTTATTAGATTTTTGTTTTCTAATCCTTGATGAAATTTTAAATACAAAAAAATAGTACATAGCTATATCAAAAAATAAACATTGAACAAAGAAGCATATTCTATTCACTGAATTGATTGCTTATAAATGTATGATATGAGGGAATTAATAAAAGATGTTTCTAAAGGATAAGTGGATAATGTTGTATGACCTAGTTTCATGGAGGACATTCCTATCTGTTCATGGATAATGTTGTATGACCTAGTTTCATGGAGGACATTCATATATATTATCAAGGAAATCTGCAATGCCGTTATAATGAAAGCTGATGTGGATTTGACTAGCATGGGTTTTTTACTGTTTCTAACATCCTCCCTTAATTTCTACCACTAATGATAATGTGTGGGAGAAATTATAATAAAAAATTTAGATAGGATAGTCTTGACATTGAGCCTTGTTAGGTACCCATTTACAATCATAAAAAAAAAAGAGAGGGGAATATTATATGACTATCCCCCCTTAATGTTCACCTCAACCATGCCTAGCATGCCCCATAGTTTCAGAAATTTGGCCTCAAGCATATTCTTAGTAAATATGTTTGCTACTTATTCTTCACTTGGACAAAATTGGAGATTAACAAAATTTTCTTGAATAAGATCCTAAATATAGTGAACATCAATGTCAATGTGTTTTTTTTTTAGCATGAAAAATAAGATTATTTGCAACTTGGATAGCACTTTGATTATCACAATAAAAAGGAGTAGCTAAACTCTGTGCAAAACCAAGCTCAAATGAAAGGTTGTGAATCCAAAATGTTTCCTTTCCAACTTCTTTTGCTGCTCTATATTCTTCTTCACATGAGAACAATGATGTAGTAGTTTTTTTTTTGCAGCTCCATGTAATTGAACTTGACCCAAGCTGAAAAATATAACCACCAGTAGATTTCCTATCATCTATATCACCTCCCCAGTCTGAATCTGTAAAGCCAATCAAAGAAACTGAGGACTTGTAACTATAATGTATGCCATAGTAAATGGTTCCATGAATGTATCTTAAAATCCTTTTGGCAGCCAACCAATGAGTTTCTTTTGGTTCCTACATAAATCTAGATACCAGATTGACTGCAAAACAAATGTCTAGTCTAGAATGTCTTAGATAAATTAGGCTACTAACAAGTTGTCTATATAAAGTCCATCCACCTTTTTGGAAATAAATTCTTTAGTAAGCTTAATTCTAGATTGAAAAGGAGTAGGGGTTGGCTTAAATTCAAGCATGTTAAATTTTTCTAAAAGATCCAAAACATATTTTTCTTGAGAGATAAATAACCCATCATGAAGTCTACTAATTTGCAAGCCAAGAAAATAATTTAGTTCACCCAAATCACTCATATGAAATGACCCTTTAAGATCTGATTTCAAATCATTAATTAACCCAATATTTGGTCTAGCTACGAGTAAATCATCCACATAAACTACAACAAGAATAATTTCATTTTGCACTCTCTTTACATAAAGATTTGGATTTGATTGGCATTTTTGAAACCCATGAAGCTGAAAATACCTGTCAATCTTCTCATTCCATGCTCTTGGTGCTTGTTTAAGCCCATAAAGTGACTTCTTTAATCTACAAACAAGATTAGGATGTTGCTGATCTACAAAACCTGGTGGCTGATCCATATATATTTCCTCATATAAATCTCCATTTAAGAAATCATTTTTTACATCCATTTGATAAATATGCCACCCAAGACTTGTAGCCAAAGAAAGAATAATTCCAACTGTTTTCATTTTAGTGATAGGAGCAAAAGTTTCTTCATAATCAACACCCTCTTTTTGATTAAATCCCTTAGCAACCAATTTAGCTTTAAATTTTTCTATAGCACCATCTAATTTAAATTTTGTTTAATAAACCCATTTTCAACCAATCACATTCTTACCTTTGGGAAGTGGCACAAGTTCCCAAGTTTTATTTTTCACCAAAGCATCATATTCTTCTTCCATAGCTTGCTCCCATTCTTTCTTCCCTCTAGCTTACGCATATGATCTTGGGTCATTTACTTGTAATACTTTGGCCATGAGAGCACTACCATTCCTCGCTTGAATCTTTGAGCCTTGCCTATATATTTCTTCAACACTCCTTGTCTTTCGTCTAGCTGAAAAGTCATCTTCTTCATCATCACTACTTGCAGAAAATGTCTGATTACCAGCATTAGTTGTTTTATTATCACTACTATTTTCATCATTTATAGAGGTGCACAACTCATCCTCATCCATGTAGTCTCCATTTCTTTCTAAAATATTTGAAAAATGAGAAGCATATGTTTTTGTAGAGTGAGAAGGAGTGGCTATAAGTTATGAATGCTCATCAAACTTCACATCTCTACTAACAAAGAGCTTGTTTTTTGTCAAATTATATAACCTATAAGCCTTTGATTCTTCACTGTAACCCATAGAAAAACACTTATGACTCTTTGGTTCTAACTTTTCCCTTTTTGCATCAAGAATGTGTGCCCAAGCAATACACCCAAATACTTTAAAATATCCAATGTGAGATTTCTTACTACTCCATGCTTCTTCAGGGGTGATATTTGTGAGAGCTTTGGTGGGGATTCTATTTACAATATGTGTAGCACAAGAAATAGCCAAACCCCAAAATTTATTATACAAACTTTTAAAATGCAACATACAATGGGCCATTTCTAAAAGAGTTCTATTCATTCATTTAGCCACCCCAAATTGTTGAGGAGTATAACAAACTGTTCTTTGCACCTTAATACCATAATTTTCACAAAATGACTCAAATGCATAATTTCAATATTCACCCCCATTATCCATCCTTGAACATTTAATTATTTTGCCATTTTGATTTTCAACTAATGCCTTAAACTTTTGAAACACTTCAAACACTTCTCTTTTCCTTTCAAGAAAATAAACCCATACTCTCCTACTGTAATCATCAATAAAAGTGAGAAGGTACTTGGAACCTGAAAGTGAAGGATATCTTGGTTCACATAAATCACTATGAATGAGTTGTAGTGGATGATTAGACCTCTATGCTTTACCTGAATCAAAAGGATCTTGATGATGTTTTCCTAACACACAACCTTCACACACACCTTCACAAGCTAAAATTTTTGTTAATCCTCTAACCATATCCATTCTAACCATATCTTGTAATTTTCTATAATTTAAATGTCCAAGTCTAGCATGCCAAAGTAGTGTCATATAATCAGTCTAAGCAATAAAAGCATGAGAGAGTGTATATTTATCATCAATAAACCCCACAAATTTAAATAGATTCTCTTCATGATCAACTCTACCAATAGAAATTATATTTCTTGGGTCTTTTCTATCTCTAACAATAACTTGATTAGTATTGACAACAAACTCATATCCAGCTTGAACTATTTTGTATACTGAAATAAGATTCACCCCCAATCCTTCAACCAATAAAACATTTTTCAAAGATCCATTTGTTACATTAATAGTTCCTATTCCTAAAACTAGAAGTTTCATTTTATTTCCAATAGAAATTTCTTGATCTGAATTCTTCCCTTCATAAACATCAATAAACAAAGATCTATCCCCCGTCATGTGAGATGATGCCCCTGAATCTAAAATCCATTCTTTATTAGAATCTGAAGCAAAATATCCCCCCTTAACACTAGATTTACTCTTGGGTGTAGCAATTACCTCCTCATTTTCTTTCTCTTGCCTTTTTAAAGAAATAGCTACAAAACTATGTTTATTCTTCTTTCCATCCTTAAACCTTTCTTGCTTGGGCTTATATTGCTGCCTTTCATTGTCCCTCTTCTTCAAACAAAATTTATCCATGTTATTCTCACCCCCACAATGCCTACAAATAATGGGCTTTCTTCCAGCTTGCTTTTCTGCACCATCATTTCTAGAAAAATGGTTAGAACCTTTATTATTTCAAAATTTATTATTACCTTCCAAGTCTTTTTTCCATCATTTCAAAAAAATTTACTTCTGGCTATATATGCATGATTCTTCTTAATATGCCCTTCTTTAATAAGCTAAACTTAATCTAAAATAGATTTGCAAAATTGATCAAAAGTTTGCTGGGGGGTATTGGGATTTATTTGAAGAACCCTTTTCCTTGATTCCTTAAATACTTTATATGGCTAGGGGGGCATATGCACCGAGTTGTGGTGCCAAAAAGGTGACAAGTAGTTTTTTTTTCCTATTTTAAATAGCGCGTACGCACTATTTAAAAACATAAAAAAGTTTATATGATGAGCTGTAGACCCGCAGCCCATCATTTTCATCAGTATTTTCTTCTACTCCTACAACAAGCAACGTGTACGCGAGTTGAAGAATTAACATTTTCACCACCATTTGCCAAAATGCCTCCTCGTCGATGAAATCCAAGACCACAAGCGCACCCACAACGATGCCGTAAGTGATATAAAACTAACTTTGCATTGTTTGATATATTTTTCATATTGTTTTGTAAGTTTTTTATATTGTTTTGTAGGGTTTTTACAAATTTCATTTAGATTTGTTTATTTATTTGGATTTCAATTGATTTTTTATCAAGAAATGTTCATAATCAACCAAAAAATCCACAAGAACATCAAAACCCTCAAGAACCTCAAAACCAAAACCCTCCTCAAGAAGAACAAAAAATTCCACAACCCGAACCAATTACAAGACCTCCACTAGGCACGCAAGAAAATATAATAAATGAAATAGTGAGAGGCAAAATTGAATTAGAAAGATTCATTGCTCAGTTGAAAGAATCCAAACAAACAAATCCAATGAGGGCTCAATTGGCATCATCCCTCGAATCCATTAACACCTAGATAGCCTGAGTTAGTGGTCAGTTAGATATTCAGCGGGTTGAGAGGGATGAACAAAAAAGCTTTTATGCAAATAAATTGTCATATGAAGATGTTAAAAAAAAAGAAATACCAAAAGGTAGTATATGTGCATTATTTAGAAAACCCAGTGAGAAAAATACTATTAGAGATGGTACTAAACAATTCCCCATCCATTGGTGCATACACAATGCTATTAGAAATAATTTTTGGGATAGATGGCGGATGGTTTTTGATACCCCTCCTTGCAACAATCACGAGGTCCCCATGTATTTTTTGAAGAAATTATATTGTGAGTTTGTCCTTGCGGAGATCCCCAATTATTTTGATATATTAGACTCCCAAGGTAGAGGTGGGGGGTCATCATTTGAGAGGCTGGGAGCACGTCGTGACCCTAATGTAGTTAGGGCACCTGTGGTCAAGCCACATCGTGAGCATGTGACTATTCCTTCAGTTGTGAAGGAAAATGTAGAGGCCAGCACTCTAGGGACCATTAATACTTTGACATAGACCCTCATCCATTCCACGAGCCCATTAGTTGAGGGGGAGCCTTTTGTGCGTCGTGGTCACATGTGCACTTCATGCAGATCCCTATGCACATTTGGCACTCATGCTAGAGATGGTGCAGATGATGGGCTTGTCACCGATCAATTCCTGAATGACACATTTGGCATTGACACACAAGTAAATTACAATTATAATTTACTAATTTGATCACATTTCATATGTATAGTGAATGATTAATTAATTAGCATCTATTAACATTGTTCAAAATTCAAGGTCAGAGTGTTGCTGGGCCTAGCAACGATCCTCTAGGCCCATTTTTTGTCCCTTCCATGAGTCCTGAGGTATGTATCGATTTAATCATTTTTATTAATACATATATTTATTATGTAATCATATTAAGGATTGACAAAAAAAAATTATGCATGTGCATCAGTTCTCCACAGGACCCTCAACCTTTACCACAAACTCAGAGCATAGACATCATATGAGATTCACAGAGGTACAGTTGTTTCATGTTAATTTAATTCATTTGATTATATTTATTTTATGTTTCATGTTAGATGTAATGTGTATTGTATGGCATGCAACTCATGATGTCGGGCACAACTCCTCATCTGCAATAGTCTGTTGATAGTGGAGTGGCCATAGCTGTGGCTAGCTTACAGCCACTGACGAAGGTATGAAAGAATTTTATTCATTTTAGTTATTGTTTATAATAGTTAATCTCAAAATTTATAATGTTAACCTTTGTTTATATATTACTATAGCTTTTATGGTTTTTACACAAGCAGTATGTATGTTAGGCCTACTGATACTCTTTTAATTATGGATCAAAACCTTGTTTTTGTTTTACTAAGTGGTAAGGGGTAGTTTTGTTTAATGGTTATCTGCTAATAGTAGGTTAGTTTGTTGTTAAAGGGTCATCCCCCTAGTTTTGGCTACTTTTAATTCAAAAACTAGGAGTGAAGGTAGAAGTGACAGTGAAAGAATTAGATAAAGAAGAACTAGGAGCACATATTGAAGTTAGAAGTAGAGAAGAAGTAGGAAAATCAAATAAAGGTATGAGGAATAAGAGTAGGAGATAATGAAATTAAAAGTAAAGATAGGAATAGAAGATTAGTTGTATTCCGAGTTGATTGCAACTAGGAGTAGGACCTACAAGATGGAAGTTATATGTTTTCTATAACTAATAGTCAAGTTTAAAGATATAATTGGTGATTAGATATACTCACCTTGGTCTAGTAGAGTCATAAGTGCAGGAGAATTTGTGTTTTTAATTAATATTATTCATAGGCCAAAGTCAAATGTTGAACTTGATAATAGAACTAGGCATATCCTTATGTTTCAAAGAAAATATAGTTTTTGGAATCAACACCATCAACTCTTCTTCACTATTTCTTTGGGATGAATGGAACTAGCATAACAAAATTATACATTCTTTCATTCTCGTCATCCTCCTCCTCTCATACAAAATAAACTTGGATAAGATAACTTACTAGACTTTTGGATTCATGGCCCTTCTCTCTTCTTTTCATACTCTTATAGCTATGCTAGTGGGATAAATCATTGAGTATTTTCTTATCTTTTATTTTTGCTCTTTCTTTTCTCAAGTGACCACTTGAGCTTTTGCTATAGCTTTTACAACATGATGCTTGAGATTGAGACATTTTCTTGAGTGAGGTCTCTTCAACTAGTTGACTTGGAATCTTATTAAGCTTTAGGATTTTGTTGTTCTTTTATGTATCCTTGCAAATGAATGTAATAGTTAATATTCTTGGTTTGGGAGCTTTTGTCCTTCAACTTGGTGATATTTAATCTCCTTGTAGTTTTCCCAAAATCTTTACCTCTTTCACTTTTTTTCTTCTACTTTATTGTGTGCATGAGGTGGACACATGCTTCCAATAAAGTGGGGACTACATGTATCATTTGAAAAAGTAAGAACAGTTATTTGGTATTATTTTTAGCCCCATTTTAATATACATTATGCGTTCCTACATTGATTTCACACTCTCCTTTAAACACTCATTGGACCTTCAAATTATTATTTAAGTCCTATATTGATTCATTTTCTTTAAAAACTCAAGGTTACTCTTATCTATAAGTGTTCTTCTCTATTTCAACTTCAATAAAATAATTCATTTCATTTATTGGACCTTATCTTACCATTTATGACATGTATTTTCTCTCTAAACCCAAAAATAAGTTGTTTGATCAAATTTCACACACTCTAAATATCTTGGACCCACAATCAAAAGTTGGGTTGGAATTGGTGGGTATAAGATGACTTTGGTGATATTTACTTGGGTACAATATTTTTGTTGGTGATATGTGTATTTATAAGTGATTATATTTATTGAATTTTTGTAGGGTCTCGTCATGACTGACCATCCACGAGCATTTGAGGTGAACTTATAGAGTGACTATTTGTTGGTGGTAAGAAAATAATTGATTTTGTGTGTACATATATTTGATTTCAATGTATAATAAATATTGATTCATATCTACTTTCTTTGTATCAGTTGGAGCTGGAGAAGAGCCTCAACAAGAGGTCGAGTAAGCGTGTTAGGAGGGCCTTGTCATCTCCGCTATCTCCCTCCACACAACAGCAAAGGACATTGAGAGACTTGCTTCCTTCCCCTCGTGGGAAGGAAAAGATGTAGTTGATCTAGACATGTATATATATAGGCATTAGTGGACATATTCGATACACATTTGATGTCTATGACATTCTATATTTGATGTATGACATTTATTCGATGTATGACATTATTCGACTTATGACATTATTGGTTAATATATGATATGTTTGTTCATATACGACATATGATATGATATGTTTGTTCATGTTTGCTCATGTATGACATTAAATTAGATATGTCTGTGTGTGACATTAAATTATATATGTGCATGTATGAAATTAAATTCAATACCTAATCTATTCAAAAAATTGATATAATATTGATTAACAATAAACTTTATCATTGTTTAAGCATAAGTTAAGAATTTGCAATATGTCATCATCATATGATTTATGATCTTGTTCATGTAAAAAATTTTCCTTCTCTATCATTTGTTTATCAAGTTTAATTCAATACCTAATTAGTTTGAATTTTTGATACAATATTGATTGGAAATAGACTTTATTAGGCAATATTCGTGGACCTCCTGGGAATTGGTCACCTAAATGGGAACCTTGAGATTTATTAGGAACTCCATTAAAGAAATCAGTAGTTTGAAATTACTCTATCCAACAAAATAGTGGTCTACAAATATTAGAGACATAGACTTAATATTTACCAAGTGGCCATCCAATGCCAAGTGTTGTGGATGTATCTCCATTCAAAGTTCAATCACATGTTAAATAATAGATATTTTAGGAGTAAGAATAAGTTGTCTAACCTTATTAACATTCTTTTGTATGAGTTCCAAGTAAGGTATCAAGAGTGCTTGAAATTCAAGACTTTGTCTTCTCATCTTGTCCATGTCTTTACTTAAATCAACTTGGATTACCTAAGGCACCTCAATTAACTTAAAAACACTATTCTTCAAATCCTCATCAATATTTTCAACTTTCTTTAAAATATATTGTGTCAAATGTAGTACATCACATAACTATTGGAGTAGGTGGATTATCTCCTTAAGAATATTTTCTAGCTCGGTTGTAATACCACCAAGTTCAACTTGTTGAGTAGTAATGGACTCATTTAGTTTCTCCATAATCTTCTTCTCTATTCTTTTCTCTTCTAATTGTATCAAATTTTCATTAACATCAACATCAGGTGCATTTACCTATTTTACAAGTAAACTTAATTGATCAATCATTGGAGGTTTGTCATATACTGGTGCATCTAGAACAATTTTTAATAAGATGTCCTTCACATCATATAATACTTGTTTGTACTTCACTTCCTATCTTTCTCTTTTGCATCTTTCCCCTTCACAATTATCCATAATTTATCATAGCATCAAAATCCAATTTTGTATGATCATAGATTGAAACTATAATAGCTTCATCTAATATTACCTTATCTCTTCTACTCTTTTTCATCTTTTTCTTGTCTTGTAATGTGATTGATCTTATACTTGGTGACATAATTGGTTGCACTAAAGCCATCTCCTCCTTAGATTTCTTATTTTTCTCATCAATTAAAGGTTTGCCTTACTTTACCCACTTTTTGTTGTGCAAATATTAGGCTATTTAGCTAGTGTCCCTATAACAACATTTGAAAGAACAATTTTGTTTAGTTTTGGCTATGTATACAATAGTGTTCATTATTATTTAAGGGAATAGTGATAGTTACTAATCCATGTAACCCCAATAATGTTTCCTTTTATTCATTACAGTCCTATAATAGTTGATAATTTCTATAAGGATTTAACTAATTCTAACTTGGTTGTGCATAAGGTACCTATTAGTAAGTCATATTTTGCGAATAAGGAGTCTAAGAAGAATTTTGATCCTTTGCAAAGCTATTCTCCACATCAAACTCCCATGCCTGATTCAATTCAAGTGTCTACTTGTAAGAGACAACAAAGAAAACCTAAAGCTTAAAAGATTAAGGAGAAAATTGACCTTGGTATAAAAGCTACTCTGGAAAAAAATTTGATAGATAGCAAAAGGAAAAGGAGTGAAAAAGGAACTCCTTAGAAGAATGAGGGACCTTTGGTGAAGTGTCAGACAAAAGATGTGCTCTCTAATCTAACTTGATGTGGGTGGTGCTAATGTAATTTTGCTTCAAAAATCAAAATTGTCTCAATAATCATATTCTTCTATAATTTTAAAGTTGACTAAGTGGAACTCATTTCATGTTCATGTTGCAGGTGTTTCGGGTGGTTCATGTATTCTTTGGAACCATAAATCTTGCACTGCTATATATTCAGTCTTTTCCTAACTAGCAGCAAGTAGTTATTACTAATTTTGGTATGTCATTCATAGTGCTCAATATATATGGCCCTACTTCTACATGTGATGATAAGACAAAACTTTTGGATTCCTATTCTTAGGCTATTTCCAACATTCAAGATGGTAAATTTATTATGCCTGGGGATTTCAATGGCATTCTATCTCAGGATGAGAAAATTGAAGGTATATTCCCCATCTTCATAAAATGATAAATTTTCTAATTTTGTGAATAATAACACCCTCATTGATATCCCCCCTTCTAAAGGGGCATTTACATGTGTTAGCTAGGGTTTTGGAACCCTAAATATTTCCCCTCTTAACTAAACAACATGAGAAATTAGAAAATGAAATTTACAAATTATTTTGCATTTATATTATTTATTTAATTCTTTAATGAATTAAATATATTCAAGTTAAATGCAAAGTCATTAATTATTAAACCATTACTCTAATTTCTCATGTGATTAATTCTATAAAGAATTAATTATAATATGAGGGTGAAAGTAGAAGAATTATATTTGGAAAAGAATGATTTAAAATAATTAATTCTTTTTTAAAATAATTAATTATTATTATTGTAATTAGTTTTGGTAAGGTAAATTGGAAAGAGATTTTTAAAATGATTAATTCTTTAAAGAATTAATTATTATTGTAATAGGGGGGTTTTTTATGAAAAGTTGTATGGGATTGAAAATAGATTTTAAAGAAAAGAAGTTAGGGTAGTTGAGAAATGACTTGGGGTAGGATTTGTTTAAAAATAGGAAATTCTATTATAAATGGGTTCCTCCCATTTAGAAGGAGTCTGCACTTCTGAATGAAAGGGAAGACAATTTAGTTTTTTTTAAATCTTGTATCAGAAAGGTTCATCTCTCCATAGAATACTGAGTCAGAACTATTTTTTCCTAAGTATTATATGCTTTAAAACTTTGAATATATTTTTTGAAGTTGTGGCAAAGTATATAAAATTCCACAGTTTTATATGTTATGTTAAACTTTCTGGAGTAGATACTATTGTTTACTCTACTGTGATTCATGTTCTTGTGGATATTAATTGCATGTGAAAGTTTAGCTTTCTTTTGTTGCATATTGGAAATGTATTTTGGAGTTTAAAGGTTCTGAGGGAGGAAGTTAAAATTGTCCATCTATTTCTTATTTTAATATTCAGTCATGTTGATAAATGGATGTTAGTATTCCTTCATTGCCTTCTAGGTTAAAGGCATAACTAGAAAATCATTTATTGTAAATCAAAAGGAGGGAGCTGTACCTTCATTTCAAAATTCAGAGAGCACTTGACAAGATAATTGCAAGTGACTCTATTGTTAGTTTCAGAGTTTGTCTTTCTTTTGGGTATTCAAGAGTCAATTGTAAAGGTATTTTTGCAGAGGAAAAATCTGTTTACTAACAATTTTTGGCGATTCTGCTGGGGAAAATCAGAGTGCCTTGTGCATTTGATTTCTTATATTTTGAGG
Source organism: Cupressus sempervirens (assembly GCA_028749045.1). Classification (NCBI taxonomy): domain Eukaryota; kingdom Viridiplantae; phylum Streptophyta; class Pinopsida; order Cupressales; family Cupressaceae; genus Cupressus; species Cupressus sempervirens. Next base: position 746,536,211 of record CM053784.1, on the reverse strand, counting down.
TACCTCCCCTAGGATGGAGATTGGTGGCTCTATTGAAGATGAATACTAGAAGGTATTTTAAAGATATCCAAAAATATTGAAGGATTGGATTCCTACAAGAAATGAAGATGAGGTCAATGTGTTTATTTTTATTCCTCCATTTAGAGAAAATCCAATCCAAGAAATTACAGAGGACATGGAAAACTGAGTAGCATTTTTAAAATCTTTTTATGGTGCTATCCTCATCCAAAAAAGATTTCTTGTGAAAGAGCCAGAAAAAGTACAGGAGATGTGTGAAGAAAAAGAAATTGGTGAATTGGTGCATGAACAAGAAAATGCTCTTGAAAAGGACCCTGCAAATATTTTCCATTATCTTCCTCTAGAGGAATCAATGCAGCAATTTTCAGTGGAAACACCACATGAGCAAGAAGAAGCTCCAAAGGGCATCGTTGAGGTTGAATAAAGTAAGAAATTTTTGTCAAGTGTTTTCTTTTCAAAGTTAGAATCTTTTAGATTTGATACTTTTGACATATATTCAGTCAGCTACTCTGATCAAGAAAGTTTAATAGTCCATCAAGATCAAAAAACACTTAAGGTTGGCAATGCTAAAATAGAAAATTTCTTGCATGTTGATTATAAATGCTTCTAGTTTAGTCACAGGGAAACTAATGAAGAGTCTCCATAGCCCAAGGCATTCAAAAGTATTGAGAAAACTGAGATGGAAGTCAAAGAAAATTCTTTTACCCCTAGACCAATTCCATGCACACAACCCTAATTAGAAGTGTTCAGGTTTGATTGTGAAGACGGGGTTATGGATTTTGGTCCTTTACTAGAATCTTTTTGTTTTGAGATAGACTTTATAAACAAATTCTCGGACCCTGAATCTTTGAAGGAGGAAGTTGTAGATTTAAATGAGAACTATGTGAGTTATCACTTCAATAGTTTCAGGAAAGACTATCACCATAGAAACTCCATTTTATTTGCCAAGAATCTCATGGAAGATGTCAAGAATCTTGATAAGAAACAACCGGTGCAAAAAGATATTGAGGTGCCACAATTGATGGGCTATAATATTGACTGGCTTCTTGGTTTTAACCTGCTATTTGAAAAGCTTATAGATGTGGAGTTTTTCTTTTCAATGGTTGCTCTCCACTTACCAGGAATGAGATCACTTGTACATCAACCATTATTTCGCACAAACACATACTTCTCTCAACCAATTAATGGTTTTCCATGAGCAGCTAGGTACATTTTTCTGAGTATGGGCTGCTTGCTCTACTCTTTGTACATAAAGTTTTTGTTGTGGCTAGGTGTGGTTTGCTTTGTTCATTTTTGTGGTGCTGCTAGTTTTAGTGTTTTTGGTTTTCCCCTACTCTTTTCATCTCTACAAGCAGCTCTCCTTGTTCTCTACCCTATGACTCTATTTCCCTAATGACTCTTTTCATTAATGGAGCGGATATATTTTTCAACTATACCGGCTCTAGGCATTTCACTTCAAGAAATTAGGGTTCATAAAAAAATAAATTATAATTAGTGGGTATAATGGAATAATACTCATCTTTGCAAGCAACAAAATATGTGGATAGTAATATTAACATCCAAGGGTTTCGTTCAGCAACACCTTAAAGGCTAAATTTGTGAGTAAATATTCGGTGTCAAAATATGCCAAAAATCTAGAATGGTATGCCTTCTTTATCGGGTATTCATGACTGCAGCCTGTATAGAGTTACATAAAATTTGAAAGTGTGGACAAGTGTACCTAATTTATCGGGTGTATATGGAGAGATTCATTTTGGCCATCATACATTAAGAATCTGTGCTGCTAAGTCAGATAATTCCTCATCAAGGAAATCCAAAATGTGATTAATAGAAGATAGTGAACCCTATCAAAGTATTGGTCTGAAATTTTCATGCTTAAAAGCTACAATCGCAGGCCGAGGAGGTTTCTTGAAGGTAGTGTAATTCTGATTTGTAATGTTTAACACTTTTTCTCCCCTCAAAGAAGGAGAAATAAGTGAAGGAAGAACCCACAAGCTTTCAGTTGATAGTTTCTTCTAGAATCACCATAAATCATATAACTCCCGAAATGTTTTGGTGGACAACTATGCAATAGCTTGGAAGCTTATGCAGTGCATATGGATGGTTTGATTTATAGTACATTTGCAATCATGAAGTCTCATGCCTAAAATGTGATAACCCTAATTAGGGTTGAGATGTGATGGCTAGAAGATAAAACAAGTTCGGCTAGAAATGATATTTTCTATCAATTTTTCCCATTAGCAAACAAATCAAAGCATGCCTTGTTGTTGAAGCGTACAGGATGGTGCACCTAGTTGAAATGGTATAATCAATGATATGATTATTACCACTCAACAAAAAGATGTAAAATGCATCTATATGCCACCAAATCAAGAAATCTATCTTGTGGTCAACATATTGTAATAATATTAGACATTGCTCCAGATGTCACTAATGTTCCTGTTATATGTTTTTGGGTAATTGAATTAAAGACTAGACCAGTAGGTTGTATTTTTAAAGTGCAATGTCCAAAAAGGGTGCTTGATGATAAAGGTCCCCGATAGGTCAATGGGTTTTCGTTCAGTAGCTGTAACCCATAGTATGCAGCGAACCCATCATTTTGATGTTTGGCACTTCCAGCATTTCAGAGTAAAGGACGATAATGCAAGTTTCTCTCACAGTATGATTATTACCTCTGCGCATGGATGAGAAGTATGTCTCCAATTGCAGCAATTCTTTAGTTGCAACTATTACGTCTGTGTCAACATTTAGAAAGAAGGTTCAAATGTCTACAAGTTCTCTTGGAAATACTAGCATTAGAGCTTGTACAACAGTGCTGGAGAATCAATATGTGAGGCACGTGCTAAAGTTATTGTGGGGATTCACTTATCCATTAGATTGAAATCAATTCTAGAGGAGAAGGGACAATGTTTGCTTGATTATGCTAGTCTAGAAAGGCAAGTTTTTCCACTAGAGTTGAAGGAAGGTCTGGAGAGATCGGGAGTTATGAATTACAATAGATAGTTTTAGTTATATTGTAGGAAGCTTGCAAATTATGCTGAATAGTAGAAGCAAACAAAAAAGAAGAAGAGAAATTGTCATCGAAGAGATAGCAGGAACTCGATGCATTTGATCAACAAAATAATGGTGCAGTACCTCAGTATAATGGCAAAAACTATGTTAAAGATAAAAGCAATTTTCATGGGGCCAATAGTGTTAAAGTAACCTCATTTGGACAATGAAATCATTTTGGTTGCCTTCTACAATGCCTTATGCACCTGTGAAAATTGAAGCACCTCCAATTGATACAATTTGCCCAGAAGGTAAAAAGAAGCTCAGGTTGAAATCTCTTATCCCTGCTATTTTCACAAAGGATAAACATGAGAAGCAATCTGAGACTTTTGGTGCAATTCATATTTGTCCCAGTTGCAAGGATACATTAACAAATAGACATGCTAGAACCAAAAAGGTGGTGTGAGATCTTCTAGTAGCTCTTGTTCATGCGAGTCATCTGTTGTCTTGAGTCCTGAGACCATCACAATACATATAAAAAAATTTGTGAGATCAATGGACATTGAAGATTGTTCATGTCACACACCCTCAAATTATGATGATTGTTGGATCTAGGCTAGAATCTATTATAATGGAAGTACATTGAGACAGCATGGTGAAGGATGGATTTGCCTAGAAATAGAAGTCTTCTATTTATGTTTTGTCATCAATGGACATAGTCTTCCAAAAGATTGGCCCTTTGGGATTAGGGTACAAATTATTGAGCTTCTTTGAAGAGTTATAGGTGGATATCAAAGGTCAAATGTGTCATCATGCTCAGAATTTCATGACATTTCACAAACAAAAAGGATGAAACTTCTTGAAATAGAGAAGCAATGGTGAGTAGCTGCCCAAAAGTCATAAAACATAGAGGAGCTAAGTGAGACAGTGTTGTGAGCATTATTGTGATTATGGGAGACCCAAATTTTGGTTTGTGTTGTGGACGGTCACTCCAGATATGCACGTAATACTCTTTGAAGCACATCTTGTTGAATGAAGTAGATGGGGACAAATTGGTGTTAAAATGTTGATAGATGATTGGTTTCAGAGATAATTTGAAGACAGTGGAATGATGACTCTATGGCCCAAAGGATAGACACTAGATTGTAGCATTGAAGTGAAAGCCAGAGATTCTGGAGTTCTCTGCATCCCGACACAGAATGCAACCCCCAGAAAGAGCCAATGTCAGCTAGGGTTTTGGAACCCTAAATATTTCCCTGCTTAACTCAACAACATGAGAAATTAGAAAATGAAATTTACAAATTATTTTGCATTTATATTATTTATTTAATTCTTTAATGAATTAAATATATTCAATTTAAATGCAAAGTCATTAATTATTAAACCATTACTCTAATTTCTCATATGATTAATTCTATAACGAATTAATTATAATATGAGGGTGAAAGTAGAAGAATTATATTTGGAAAAGAATGATTTAAAATAATTAATTCTTTTTTAAAAGAATTAATTATTATTATTGTAATTAGTTTTGGTAAGGTAAATTGGAAAGAGATTTTAAAAATGATTAATTCTTTAAAGAATTAATTATTATTGTAATAGGGGGGTTTTTTTATGAAAAGTTGTACGGGATTGAAAATAGATTTTAAAGAAAATAAGTTAGGGTAGTTGAGAAACGACTTTGGGTAGGATTTGTTTAAAAATAGAAAATTCTATTGTAAATGGGTTCCTCCCATTTTGAAGGAGATTGCACTTCTGAATGAAAGGGAAGACAATTTAGTTTTTTTAAATCTTGTATCAGAAAGGTTCATCTCTCCATAGAATACTGAGTCAGAACTATTTTTGCCTAAGTATTTTATGCTTTAAAACTTTGAATATATTTTCTGAAGTTGTGGCAAAGTATATAAAATTCCATAGTTTTATATGTTATGTTAAACTTTCTAGAGTAGATACTATTGTTTACTCTACTGTGATTCATGTTCTTGTGGATATTAATTGCATGTGAAAGTTTAGCTTTCCTTTGTTGCATATTGGAAACGTATTTTGGAGTTTAAAGGTTCTAAGGGAGGAAGTTAAAATTGTCCATCTATTTCTTATTTTAATATTTAGTCATGTTGATAAATGGATGTTAGTATTCCTTCATTTCCTTCTAGGTTAAAGGCATAACTAGAAAATCATTTATTGTAAATCAAAAGGAGGGAGTTGTACCTTCATTTCAAAATTTAGAGAGCACTTGACAAGATAATTGCAAGTGACTCTATTGTTAGTTTCAGAGTTTGTCTTTCTTTTGGGTATTCAAGAGTCAATTGTAAAGGTGTTTTTGCAGAGGACAAATCTATTTACTAACAACATGGACCAATAAGGGAAAAGAATTTCTCCAAATTACTAGAGACTTGATAGGTTTCTTATTTCTCATGATTGATTCCTTTCAAATATTAATATTAATTCAGAAATCCTCGCTTTGGTTGCTTCAGATCATTTTTCCATTTCTCTATGTATTGAATCTAAGGGGAGTCCCAGTGGTATTAAACCATTTTTTAAGTTTAAGCATATGTGGTTTAGGCACTTGGATTTCTTGTCACTACTCAACCAATGTTGTCTGCTCCTTTTGTCATGGAATCTAGAATGTATTAGCTTCACATGAAGATTAGATAGGGTTTACCCAGCTACTTGGAGCTAACAGAGTAGATAGTTCGATCCCACGATGAAAGGTGAGAGAGATTTGGCTGTTGGCAACTTTGTACTAGCCAACACTGCAAGTTTTAGCATCACCCGAGATGGCGTTGTAAAATGAAAATGGAATGTGATCTCCAAAAAGTGAGAGAAGTTATTATAGTTCTTTGCAACATGGTCTTTTAGGAATTGGAATTGCATCCATACCTCGCACGAGCTCTGAGATATGCCCCGTCAAAGATCGCAACCCTATGGGATTTAGTAATCCTTGGGGACATTTGGTTCTGTGTTCCTGAGAATGTTTGAGTGCTAAGGGGGATAGGATGAGGTTGAGGATAGGGTTTACCTGGCCACTCGGAGCTAACGGAGCAGACAGTTCAATCCCACGATGAAAGGTGAGAGAGATTTGGCAGTTGGCAACTTTGTACTAGCCAACACTGCAAGTTTCAACATCACCCAAGATGGCATTGTAAAATAAGAACAAAATGAGATCCCTAAAAAGAAAGAGAGGTTATTGTAGGTCTCTGCAACATGGTCCTATAGGAATTGGAATCACATCCATACCTTGTACGAGCTCCGAGATAAGCCCCGTCAAAGATTGCAGCCCTATGGGATTTAGTGACCCTTGGGGACATTTTGGTTCGGTGTGCCCGAGAATGTTTGAGCGCTGAAGGGGATAGGACAAGGTTGAGGATAGGGTTTACCCAGCCACTTGGAGCTAACAGAGTAGATAGTTCGATCCCACGACGAAAGGTGATAGAGATTTGGCAATTGGCGACTTTGTACTAGCCAACACTGCAAGCTTCAGCATCACCCAAGATGGCGTTGTAAAATGAAAATGGAATGTGATATCCAAAAAGTAAGGGAGATTATTGTAGGTCTCTAAAACATGGTCTTGTAGGAACTAGAATTGCATCCATACCTCGCACGAGCTCCGAGATATGCCCCGTCAAAGATACCAGCCCTATGGGATTTAGTGACCCGAGAATGTTTGAGCGCTGAAGGGGGTAGGATGAGGTTGAGGAATTGGTTTAACCAACCACCCAAAGCTAATGGAGCAGATAGTTCGATCCCACGACGAAAGGTGAGAGAGATTTGACAGTTGGCAACTTTATACTAGCCAACACTGCAAGTTTCAGCATCACCCGAGATGGCATTGTAAAATGAAAATAGAATGTGATCTCCAAAAAGTGAGAGAGGTTATTGTAGGTCTCTGCAACATGGTCTTGTAGGAACTAGAATCACATCCATACCTCGCACGAGCTCTGAGATATGCCCCATCAAAGATCGCAACCCTATGGGATTTAGTTACCCTTGGGGACATTTTGGTTCGGCGTGCCCGAGAATGTTCGAGCGTTGAATGGGGTAGGATGAGGTTAAGGATAGGGTTTACTCGGCTACTTGGAGCTAACAGAGTAGATAGTTTGATCCCATGATGAAAGGTGAGAGAGATTTGGCAGTTGGCAACTTTGTACTAGCCAACACTGCAAGTTTCAGCATCACCCGAGATGGCATTGTACAATGAAAATGGAATGTGATCTCCAAAAAGTGAGAGAGGCTATTGTAGGTCTCTGCAACATGGTCCTGTAGGAACTAGAATTACATCCATACCTCATACGAGCTCTGAGATATACCTCATCAAAGATCACAGCCCTATGAGATTTAGTGACCCTTGGGGACATTTTGGTTTGGCATGCCCGAGAATGTTCAAGCACTGAAGGGGGCAAGATGAGGTTGAGGATAGGGTTTATCCAGCCACCCAAAGCTTTCGGAGCAAACAGGTCGATCCCATGATGAAAGGTGAGAGAGATTTGGTAGTTGGCAACTTTGTACTAGCCAACACTGCAAGTTTCAGCATCACCCGAGATGGCATTGTAAAATGAAAATGGAATGTGATCTCCAAAAAGTGAGAGAGTTTATTGTAGGTCTTTGCAACATGGTCCTGTAGGAACTGGAATTGCATCCATACCTTGCACGAGCTCCAAGATATGCCCCATCAAAGATTGCAGCTCTCTAGCATTTAGTGACCCTTGGGGACATTCCGGTTCGGCGTGCCTGAGAATGTTCGAGCACTGAAGCGGATAGGAAAAAGTTGAGTATAGGGTTTACCTAGCCACTCGGAGCTAACGGAGTAGATAGTTCAATCCCATGACCTTTTTTCCACTAAGTTGCAAATTTGAGCAACTTTTACAACTTTCAACAATGCAACTTTGCACAAAAAGTGCAATTTTTACATTTTTCACTTGATTCCAATTCTATGACTTAGAAAAGGTTTGGAAATAGTAAAACCTCAAAGGAATATAGGAATATAGATAGTTTTATGGTTATTTCCTAAAATTTGCTAAATTGTTGCAAAAGTTGCTAATGCAACTTTGCAATTGTTGCATTGACAACATTTGGGTGAATTATGCATTTTGTCTTGGAGGGTATGGAAACTGAAAGGTGTTGATGGGAACATGCTAGATAGGGTATAAAAAACCTATTAAAGCCTAAAAACATCTTAGAGTTGATTGTTTGTAGGATTTTCCCATCAGGAACTAGAAGGGTCACTTGGTACATTGTTACAAATTTGCTCATTTTGGGTTGTTACTTGGGTCCGTCACCCTATCCTCTACATAAATATTGATCTTAGGTTAGTGGTGGATAGAAAAGACCTATAAAGATATTAAATAATGTAATAAGGCTATTGAAGCCTCTAAAAGATGTAAAAGGCACTAAAAGTGCAATATTTTGTAAAATTGCCAACATTGGCAATATAAGCCAAAATGGGCTTAATCAAGTCATGTAAAGGATCCAAAGGGAGGTTTCATTTGGTTTTGAGAGTCTAAATGAGTTTAAAACCTCATTCCCATGTGTGGGAGACAAGTTTGGGTAGTCAAAATTGATTGCTCCAAAGGTGGATTTAGTGTTTTCTCTAAAGAAGAGTTTCATTTTACATTAGAAGTCATCTAATATAACCAAAGTGAAGGTGTTTGAACCATTTTGGGATTCTAGAGACATTGCAAAGTAAGATTTCTAGAAAGCCCTAGGGTAAAGGGGCTAGAAAGGAGGGTATGCAAACTCACCTAGGACTAGATTTCTATGCTCCTTTCAAACACTTATTTGTTGATTTCATTGTCTAGCCGGGTATGCAAACTTGCCTAGGGCCTCTTGGGAAAAAAAACAAACCTCTACAAAACAAGACCAAAATACATATTTGCATTGTTTATAAAATCTATTACTTGATTCCAAAAGGCCATCATTGTTCCACCTTTGGAATTCAAGTTATAGAGGTTTCTTTGCTGATTGCTTTGTACAGACCAGCAAATTGGCAACTTTAAAAAGATTTTTCAAACTAGTAAAGAAACTAATCAAAAAAACTCTTAATCTTTACAAAAGCATCTACATTTCATACACTATCAAACCACATGAAAATAGCAACCCTGTCAATCCATTAAAGGTGTGGATGAAGGGTGAAATCATAAAATTATCATCAAAATGCTTAGTTTGCTCTTCATTCCAATGCCAAAATTCGTACAAAATCCTGTGCCAACCCTCAAACTGACATGGATTGGTCTTAAATACCTCTTACCCACATGAAATCAACAGATCTAATAGGTTTCCAACTGATTCTTGAAGCCCTTATAAAGTTTTACCACTTTTTGTTAATGTTGTCAAGCAACTTTGCAAACTTGCAAAGTTGCCAAGTGCAACTTTTGCACTATTGTGCATTTAATGGCTCCATGACCTCAAACATGGTTAAATGAACCTATTTCCATGTAATTACAAATTTTAACATTTTTTCCATCTTTCCCATCCTCCTGGGGTCTTGGTCAATGTTTGACCATTCTAGGCTCTAACAAGCAATTTAAGCAATTTTGCCAACCTAGAAGCAACTTGGGAACTCAAACACAACAAAAACCTATTTAAAAACACAACTCACACACTTGGGGCTTTATCACATAGCCCTTATTCATGCAGTTTGGCCAAGACCACTACAAGCCAAAAATGATTTAGGAAACTTGGCATATTTCCTAGGTGCTCCTGCACCAACAAAGCTCAAAGCCAATGGGTAGAAGTCAATAGTAGGAAGAAGAAGTTGTCAACTACGAGCCCCTTTTTTAACATGGTTACTAAGATAAAGTACAAACCTAATGTAGAATGTAAGAATTATTGTTTGGATAGGAAGAATAATAAAGAAATAAGAGAATTGGCAAGTAAAGTTGATATAGTAAATGGGAGACAATTCACCATCTAGGAGAGTTGTAACAAAAGTTATAAAGGAATATCATATCATAGAATATTAGAGGATTGAATGCTCCTCATAAGAAGGATATTTTGCAAAATGTGGTTTGGTAACCCAATTTGAACATTTGGAGGGACCCTTGTGGAGAAGGGTAGGTATTTAGTTTAATGGTTTGAATCTATTATTGAAACAAGTCATTTGCTAAATGTTTATTACTTCTTGGGGATCTAGTTTGACTCCTCAAATAATTGGTATCAAATCTAGTAGATCTATTGAGGGGTGCAAAATTAGTTACTTGTGTTGTAGATTGTTATATTGAGAAGATGCCTCCAAAAAATATATATAGAAGGAGATACAAGAGCTGATATAAGCTACCAAAATAATGGATAGAGAGTTGAGGAAAAAAAGAGACTAAGATGCAATAAGGTAAAGAGAAGTGAGACAAGTAAGCAAGTAAAATGCAACCATCTTGGAAATCTTGGAAGCTTTGGAAAGGATTCCTACGATGGATGTGCATGAAGAACAAGAAAGTGATGCTTAAGCACTTGAGAATCCTCATGGAGAGGATGGAGGGGACTTAGATCTTGAAGAAAGAAGGATGATAAGGTTGTTGAAGATATTTCAATGTGGTAGAAGAAAGACAATAACTGATTTCCATATCTATCATGGCAAGATAGATAGTGAAGAGGTTTTGCAGTTGATAGATTCCCAAGAGAACTATTATAATTATGGAGATATAAGTGAAGTAAAATAAGGTAAAGCTATATAAAACATAGCTAAGAGGGACAACATTGACATGGTGGAGTAGTGTAATGGAAAAAAGGTTTTGTAAGGGTGGAAGAAACATGACCAAATGGTGAAGGATCTGCCTCTTCCATCAAATAATACAATCCAAAAATAGAGGATAAGGAATAACTTGAAAGAAAAGGAGATGGGTTTGATGACCTACATAGAGGAATTTCACAAGTTGAGCATAAGAGGTGGATTAGAGCATAAAGATGAAAATGTTGAAGGTATCTTAATGGGCTCATATAAAACTTGCAAAATGTGATTACCTTGATTTTTCCTAAGACGCTTAGAGATAGTTTCCAATTGGCTATAAGTGCATAAGATATGGTCAATAGGAAGAAAGAGAGACAAGAAGGTGGTAGAGGAAATGAAAATAGAGGAAGGGGAAGAAAAACCAATAATATGGGAAGAAATGATAGTTTAGTTTCATATGAAATGGTGAACAATTTATATTTGGAATGGTCACCACATAATAGGCCGTATAGAGCATCACATGTAAGTAGTGATGATTTTCTTAAAAGATAGATTACTATGAGCATCACATGTATAGAGCATCTCCATTAAAATATGTTTATTGGTGTAAACCTATGAGGAATAGTTGGTCCCAATTCAGTTGTGTGTTAATATTAGGAATGTGACCAATTAATGCGACAACCTCATCATATGTCACCATAGTCGAAGTATTGACAGCCCATAGGAACTCAACCTTTGAATATCCCATCTGTAAATGACCTCATAAAGAAAGTTCAATAAACCCGCATGAAACAGTGAAACAAAAGTTGCATACTTGTGAAGATGATTAGACTGCAGGTCATCAATATGTCTCAAATCTATATTCAGTTCTTTTACTATGCATATAAATGGTTTGTTATATAAAAGACTTATATCCACTAGATAAATAATCATTTTCTTACTATGCTATCCTTATCCTTGGCTGATCTTCGGTAGACCATTTCTTAACCATCCTCCTTCGATCTATAGGTCACTGTATTAATCTGGTTCATCTTGTCTCTACTCAAATTAATAAGAATTGGCAATCTCAGGGATTGCCAAAAGAGGAATGGGTCCAAGTGGAAGATAGGATTTAGAAGTGATTTTAATTAAAATATAATAAATAGTGTATTACAAAAAGGAGAATGGTATGTTCTTCACAATCTACTCCCTCACAACACATAACTAGCAACATAGAGCATACCTCCTAGCCACCTCAAGAACATAAAATTTCAAAAACGAAAGTGCACAAGTTTAAATTCAAAGCCTCAAAGGTCAAGAGCACAACAACTAAAAATAAATAAATAAATACGAACAAAACCCAGATTTGATGGAATCATAGAAAATCTGGTGGCTAGATAGTTACAAGTTGACTCAAGCTAATCCTTCATCACCATTGACGTTGAAAATAACATACCCAATTGAAAACCAATTTGCATATACAAAGTGACTAACATTACTCAAAAAGAGAGAGTAGAAGCTACATACTACCTTGCGTCCAAGGTGCGCTAAAGAACATAACCAAACTCTTGGAGATCGTATAATCCTACGTTTACATAATCTGGTAGTAAGAAATTTCATTAACTTATGAAACATTTACCAAGTTACATGATTTGTCTTTCCAAAAATGACATCCTAGATACGCTTTCCAACAATATAATTAAGATCCTTCCATCACACACTGCAAGTTTCAGCATCACCCGAGATGGCATTGTAGAATGAAAATAAAATGTGATCTTCAAAAAGAAAGAGAGGTTGTTGTAGGTCTCTGCAACATGGTCCTGTAGGAATTGGAATCTCATCCATATCTCGCACGAGCTTTGAGATATGCCCCATCAAAGATTGCAGCCCTATGGCATTTAGTGACCCTTAGGGACATTTTGGTTCAGCATGCCTAAGAATGTTTGAGCACTGAAGGGGACAAGATGAGGTTGGGGATAGGGTTTACTCGGCCACTTGGAGCTAATGGAGCAGATATTTTGATCCCACGATGAAAGATGAGAGAGATTTTCCAGTTGGCAACTTTGTACTGGCCAACAATGCAAGTTTCAGCATCACCCAAGATGGTGTCGTAAAATGAAAACAGTGTGTGATCTCCAAAAAGTGAGAGATGTTATTGTAGGTCTCCACAACATGGTTTTTTAAGAGCTTGAATTGCATCCATACTTTGCACGAGCTCCAAGATATGCCCCGTCAAAGATTGCATCCCTATGGCATTTAGTGACCCTTAGGGACATTCTGGTTCGATGTGTCCGATAACATTCAAGCATTGAAGGGGATAGGATGAGGTTGGGGATAGGGTTTACCCAGCCACTCGAAGCTAATGGAGCAGACATTTTGATCCCATGACGAAAGATGAGAGAGATTTGGCAGTTGGCAACTTTGTACTGGCCAACACTGTAAGTTTCAGCATCACCCGAGATGGCATTGTAGAATGAAAATGAAATGTGATCTCCAAAAAGTGAGAGAGGTTATTGTAGGTCTCTGCAACATGGTCCTGTAGGAATTGGAATCTCATCTATATCTCACACAAGCTCCGAGATATGCCCCGTAAAAGATTGTAGCCCTGTGGCATTTAGTGACCCTTAGGGACGTTCTGGTTTAGCATTCCTGAGAATCTTTGAGCACTGAAGAGGAAAATAAAAGGTTGGGGATAGGGTTTACCTAGCCACCCAGAGCTAATGGAGTAGACAGTTTGATCCCACGATGAAAGATGAGATAGATTTGGTAGTTGGCAACTTTGTACTAGCCAACATTGCAAGTTTCAACATCACTCGAGATGGTGTTGTAAAATGAAAACAGTTTGTGATCTCCAAAAAGTGAGAGAGGTTATTGTAGGTCTCCACAACATAGTTTTGTAGGAGCTAGAATCGCATCCATACTTTGCACGAGAGCCAAGATATGCCCCGTCAAAGATCGTAGCCCTCTAGCATTTAGTGACCCTTGGGGACATTCCAGTTCGGCGTGCCTGAGAATGTTTGAGCACTGAAGCAGATAGGACAAGGTTGAGGATAGGGTTTACCTAGCCACCCAAAGCTAATGGAGTAGACAGTTTGATCCCACGACAAAAGATGAGAGAGATTTGGCAGTTGGCAACTTTGTACTGGCCAACACTGCAAGTTTCAGCATCACCCGAGATGGCATTGTAGAATGAAAATGGAATGTGATATCCAAAAAGTGAGAGAGGTTACTGTAGGTCTCTACAACATAGTCCTATAGGAATTAGAATCTCATCCATATCTCACACGAGCTCCGAGATATAACCCGTCAAAGATTATAGCCCTGTGGCATTTAGTAACTCGTAGGGACATTCTGGTTCAGCGTGCCTGAGAACGTTCAAGCACTAAAGGGGATAGGACGAGGTTGGGGATATGGTTTACCCAGCCACTCAGAGTTAATGGAGTAGACAGTTTGATCCCACGATAAAAGATGAAAGAGATTTGGCAGTTGGCAACTTTGTACTAGCCAACATTGCAAGTTTCAACATCACTCGAGATGGCATTGTAGAATGAAAATGGAATGCTATCTCCAAAAAGTGAGTGAGTTTATTGTAGGTCTCTGCAACACAGTCCTGTAGGAACTAGAACCTCATCCATATCTCGCACGAGCTCTGAGATATGCCCTGTTAAAGATATTTGAATTCACAGTGTTTAATGAGAATATAGTTGAGGCTTACTTTACTTTTCTATGTTAAGTTTGGCTTTCAATTTTGGAGGAATGAATCAACCTTGATGATAGAGGTAAATGCTGAATAATATTTATTTAATCACATTGTTTGAAAAAAATTTAATGACCTTTAAATACAATTGAAAGAAATGGAATTGATCTCCCTTACTCATGTAGATGAATAAAATTGGAATTTAAAAAAGAGAGGGCATCCACCATAAAACCATGCAATCATGCACTTCTTGATGGGAGTATCATAAGTTCATTGTTAGATGGATATGCGAAATGTGGAAGAATTAAAAGGAAAATATGTTGATTGATTGAATATAAAACCAAACATGTGGAATATTTAAAAATATATCATGGGGCTATTAATAAAATCAAACTAATAGAATCAAACTCTACAAACATGGGTATTCAAACTATGAACCAAAAAAACATCATTATTGAGGTTTGAGCATGTTGGGCAAGATAGGGTCTTATTGAAGCTAACAAGAAGCATCATTGTATATAGTGTTTTATAGGCATAAAATTAAAGTGGCATAAAACCATTCACATGAAAAAACATCTAGAACATGTGATAAAATCATATTTTCAAACCATTCATGTAGCCATAGTCACAAATTTCAACAAAGAATTCAATCAACATAAAGGTGCTAAACTTTCTAAGCTATGGATAACTATTGATCTTTAAATATAAAAAAATTTATATGGGTCTAAGGTAATATGCATTATGAAATTTCTTGATTTTCCAAAATATTATATCTTAAAATTCACAATCATCAAATCTTAGCATCCAATCATATAATCTAGTAATACAAGCATCAAACCAATGGGATAACAAAAAATCAAAGTTGATTGCATAAGGTCTAACAATATCATATAATTCATTTATCAATAATTTGAAATATCATAAGCATATGTCTAATAATGTCATACATGAAATATATGTAAAAAATGACATGCATAGAAAAAATTATACAAAACATATGTCCAATAATGCCATATAGGTGTAAAATGTACATCATTAGATATATACTCTTTCCAACTAGGGGAAAAAAATAAATCCCTAATTGTCTTTAATTGCCAACAAGTGGGAGATGGTGTATATAACGAGGTCTTACTAACATGCTCACTAGTCCATTCATCTAGAATCTTCTATAACTCGACATGTTACAATCAAAATTATATGCGAATAATTAACTATTTTATATTAAAAATATATATATATTTACACATAAAACTTAATATTTTCTTACAGCTAGCTGATAATTCCTCTGTATATACACCTCAGGGATACACTGATGGTCAGGAGTAATAAGACCCTACAAAAACCATCAAAGTTATCACTCGATTGTGCCTATGAATTTTATATTGAATTTCAGTACTAATGAAATTTTAATGTAAACTCTTTCATACCTTAGTCATTGGCTTAGAACTAGTGAGTGCAATAAGGACTCATTGATCAATACAATGATGAAGATGTAAAGGAATCTTTGATGTCAATAGCTGAAAATGATAATACACGAGACTCAAATGCAATTATGAAGAATACACATTTTCTTTTGTCTCCATATCAAATAAAACATTTTGGTACCTTTGTGAATGTAGTATGACATCCTTCATTTTATAATGTTGATCCCAAAGCTACAACACTTATTATTTATTACACATGTATGTAAATCTGTTAAGCATCAAATTTAACACATTTGTGTGCAAAATAATGTACTATATGTTAGAGTAATAAATTCATTTTCTTATCAATTAAATTATATTGATATAATTACTAAGTTACTTATTATATTGATATAGTTTCCTTATAATTCCTTTCGATTTACAACTAATTGAAATGATTTCCCCAATTTTCCATCTAGTCACTAGGAAATTGGATTTGTTGTCTCTTTCTCTTAAAGAACCGGATCTACTAGTTCCTTTGGTCTAGAAGCCTTCCATTGAGATTGGGTTTTTGAAAGGTTCAAGGGTTGAGGAACTTTTTATAGAATATCTTGAAGAAGGAGAGGTCATGTATAATGGTTTTGAGGAAGGCTAGAGTTCCATCCAGATGGTGTTGCAAAATGGCCAAGCGGAGGAGGAGGTAGAAGAATAAATAGAATAAATGCATGAGAAGGAGGGTCATGAGGGCAATGGAAAATTTGGGGAGGGAAGCAATTAGGAGAATGGGTCAAATATGTTCTCAACTAGAAGGAGAGTATTGCATTGGGCAGTGATACTAGTCCACCTCGTAGCAAGATCACCAATGTTGGTGATGACCTTGTTAAGGAGATCATGCTACCAATCAGAATTTTACCTATAAGCCTACAAGACTTCATCCCTTGGTAGTGGTAATGGTGGTAATTATGGTTGAATGTGTTTGAAATAGAAAAAGAGATGAAGGGTGTTTTGCATGACACTATCCACTCATCATAGGTTGTATGGATTCAAACCCACAACCAAGATTTTATACCATTATACAAATTACAAATCATAAGACTATGCCTTTCATGATAGTCACATTTTCATATTGGCAAATGAAGAATGACTTTTGGAACAAACATAATAAATAATTCCAAATACAAATGAAGCCAATCTATTGTATTATAAGATCAAATGGTAAAGACCAAGCCCAAACATTTATTAAGGTGTAGCATTTATAATTGTCAGGTTCATGTGAAGAAGTCATCATTCATATTCTCATTGTTGTGTAATTTGATGATAAGAAGAATACAATGATATAGAGGTTGATAGTGACTTAAAACTTTACAAAATGCAATCAATGAGAATTTTACATTGAGGGGGGAGTAATAATCAATGTTTCATTCTCATTGTTTGAAAAACTCTTATATAAAGAGGGAGTAGACAGATGATATGGTTTAGTCTTCTTCCGAGAATCTTAGTCATATTGGTTCAGAAGGATTCATGATACAACTACTATACTTAGTGTGACCAATTGATGCTAAAAACCTTAGTATTGATGCTACAAACCTTAGTATTGACATACTTTAACCTCTACAATTCCAGGCATAAGATGATTAGCATACAATGTTACTTGAACAAAGAACACTAATAACTATTGAGGATGTGAATTGATAATACCATTTCGCAAATGATTTTGGAATCTCACCCTTTATCACTTGTGCATCAACTTTATTAGCCCTCTTCTTTGGTGACCTACAAATGAAGAATTAGCACGGTAAAAAATCTAAGATAAGATTAAAAAAATGGGTCCTATTAAAGAATCTAATATAAATTCAAATAATGTATCTAGATTCTAAACAAATCAAAACTAAATCTCATCACTTACACATCATAACAATACGGTCCACCTTAGTCATGTGATAGTCTTGGGGAAGAGGTTGTAACATTGTATTTGGATCCAATTGATCACTTTTTCTCTCTCTCCCAATTCAATCTAATGAGCCAACTAGATCTGCTTGACATTTTAATGTCTCAAGTATTGCCTCATAGTCTGACTTGCGAACTTTCCAAAGAATCTTATTATGTGGTTTTCCACCATATTTTATCAAGTGAACATTTGATGCAACAACAAGGTTTGAATAATGAAGAATCTTCCTCTCTGTTTGCCAATCCTTGAATAACCACAAGTTAGGATTCTTCATAGGATATCGTCTAAGCCATGTGCCTATTACAACCACTGCACCGACATGGTACTCTAAACCTTCACCATCTATAATTGAGTGATCCAATTTTTGTTTGGCTTGAACACAATGACACAAATAATAATTTGTACCTTCTTCATTGTCTTCAGGTGCAATAATAGCAAAAACATGGCCTGCAGTGACAAATGTACAAAATGCGGTCATTAATTCAGAAAATACTTGGGTAAAAGTTATAAAGTTACATATTAAAATTACAAAGATATATATATATTACCAAGTTGCATTAGATTTGACAAGCGGTCAAAGTCAATAGATGAATCCATCTCTACCATTTCCAGTGCTTGTGGGGGACGATAGGTGTCAGTTGGGTCCAACACTCGTATATCCCATTTGTCCACCCATTCAGTTGACTCACAGTCATCCCAATTTTCCTCTGCACATGATGGGCAATAGCATGCCATTTTTCGTGTGTGGATACTCCATGAACCTGCATCAGAGCTTCTAAAAGAGTGTAACTCACTAGATTTTGTTAGTGTTCAACAATCCTGATATGGTGCAATGTTAGTATTATCTATCAACCAAAAAAATCTACGAACTGTAGACTCACCTTCCTTACTTGGACCCATTGTAGTGTTACACCAGTGGATGATGGATTTTGCATCTATCAATATTGCTCCATCTTTGTACTTTAGTTCTTCATGAGCCAAGGCTCTTTTAATGCATGCGCTTGCACCATCGTGCTCTCCCTTACCATGACCAGCCTCTGTGAAATTTCACATATATTGAATTCTACACAACCTGTGCATCCTACTCAACCAATAGAACATCCATGCATTCTTGAATTGAGATGCACAATTGTCTAACCAAATAATGTGTTGACGATATGATATGCCCCTGTTAGCCAAATCTCCATAAAATAGTTGAAAACAACCATGTACAAACTCCGTAGAATGTGATCGATCATCACTGATGTAAAAATGGTACTCCCTCAAAATCTTCATGTCATCCTCTGTACTTGTAGGTGAATGCATGAATGTTATGTGAACAAATATGGAAACTTGTTGAGATGTATAATACTTTTCTTGCACCTCATTTTGTGGTTGTAGTGTGTAGTTCTCTGCAAAATCTACAACTGAAACAATTGTATCCAATGGAAACGTATCCTTGCACAACTTGAATTGCAAATCCAACCATCGAGCTCTATGGGTATGCCTTGCATACTCGTAAATAATCTTTTCACGAAAAATCTTCATGAACTCATACAGTGGAATCTTTTCAATGACTAGATCATATCTTTTACCATGTTTCCCATCTTTTAGAGCATATGTCACTGTCTTGAATTTTTTGTAATCTACTATTTCATTTCCAATTGCATGTGTACTATCCATATGTTGACAAGTTAATAAAAGTTGCAAAGAATCACAAAATAAGCACGTACCATCCAAGCATGATGTCTTGTAAAATTGTTGGTCATCCCCTATTTCACATAAAATGTTGGATATGAATTCCCTTGAAGATCTTGGTGGCTCTTTTATGTCACAATCCTGCAAAACAAACTAAGAATGCAAAACTACGCATATGTGCCTAAAAACATCAAAATGGTTAGAAAATTCAATATGTATCCTACAACAACAAGTTGTGCATGTGTGATTTATTTTCACATAAAAAGGTTTACCCATCTCAAAAAATCTAACTTATTCGAATTTGAGGATACATACCAATAAATTTTCCAAAAAATTGTGTTTGAGTTGAGTCCAAAAAATGTTTCGCATGTGGCTCGCGATTTCGGCTACCAATCCTCCTTCTTACAACATCTCTTTGATTAGGAGAAACATGTGTGTTATTTTTCCAAAAATCTTTGATCAATGATTTCAAGGCTTTACTAATTTCTTTATCCTTTCGCGGTAGTCTACCGCTAAATGTTCATAACTCATTTTTTGTTGGATCTTCTAATCTCTCACACCTTAGCATGACTCTCCTTAAGGTACCTCTACCAATTTTTAATGTTTTGCTTGTCTTTCTCATAAGTCGAGCTTTCTTCATTTGGCTACTTACTATTGTCGATGTGAGTACTCGTCGTGATATTACTATCTTTGGTGCATGATTTAGAACCCACTTTGTCATAAGCACTCATTAGATTCTTTACAATATTTATTTCATTTGAATCATCCATCATTCTTAGCCCAATAATCTTCATGATAGGCCTAAATTTCAAATTTCTCATTATTTCAACAAATAATTGGCATTGACCTGTAATATTTAATTCTTCAAAAACTAATCTCCACATATGATTAACTTTTCTTTGACAAGTACGCTTGCTAATCTTGTCAGGCATTGATTTCAAAATGTTAGTATCAATATCAATCAAATATTTTGGTTTTCTAAAATGAATTCTAGAAGGTGTTCTAATCTCTTCAATTCTCTCAACATTTTGAACATCAATATAAGGTTGAGTGTATTGAGTACCTTGAACCAAAGATGATGTGCCTTGGAAATAAGATGTAAAAGATGGAATATCACCTACTTGATGTGTTGATGTTGTGCTTTCAACATGACATGATGGAGTGTGTATATTGTCGGATCTATAAAGCAGTGTCTCTTAAACATGAGAGGATGATATGACTTCAACACTGGAAGATGGTATAGCGGATGATATGACTCCAACATTCAAAAATGGTGTAGCGGATGATATGACTCCAACATTGGAGGATGGTGTAGCTTCACAATTCAATTGTCTTCTTGAGCGTAACAATCTTATTCATTCTCTTTGTCTTTCTAATTCTTCCTCCTTGTTTCTTTGTACTGGTGGTTCTTGATTCTCTTTGAAAGTAAATTCTTCATCATTGCTTTGCAATTTTCTTTGTTCACATAGTAATTTCATTTTATCTCTTTTAATTGTCAAATCTCTCTCCCTATCTGCATTTGTTTGAATCTTTGGTTTCTTCCTTAGCATGATGATGATTTCTACATGTCAAATTATTCAAACATCCGAATTACTTAAAACGTGTAAATTACAAAGTATTCAATTACATATAAAAATTATAATTATTTGAATGAATACAAAATATATATCAAACGAATTGTCAAATTTCTAACCATTTCGAAATAACATTTCATTCAAACATACAATTTTCAATGAATTCACTATATATTAGATAACATATCAAATTATAATCAAATTTTTATCTATATATCGACAAACAATATTTAAAATGGATTGCACTAACCTTTTCTATTAAAGGAATATTCAAAAATTCTTCAAATCACATATCCAATGATTGAATTTGGTGTTTGCTAGCTTCCAAAAGTGTTGAAATAGTGTTTGCTATGTTGAAACCCGTGTTTTCTATTAGAATAACAGAGAGCATAATAGACCAAAAGTTAAAAATGGATGAAATGGGCCCCAAGGTTGGTTTTCTACCATTTTTTGGTGATTTGAGATAGTGCGTACACACTATCTCAAAACACATCACTCCCCATCCTCCCTACTCTCTCTCCCATCCCCTCCCTCTCTCTCTTACTACTCTCTCCCATCCTTTACTCTCTCTCACTCTCCCTCTCCCACCACCTACACTCTCTACCTCTCTCACCCCCTCTCCTCTCCCATCTCTGGCTCTTTAGATCTCTCACACACACTCTTATCCCCCCTATCTCTCTCCCTCTCCCTCTCCTACCACCTAATTTCTCTCCCCCATCCCCTACTCTCTCTCTTCTCTCCCATCCCCTACTTTGTCTCTCTTACACACATTCCCATTCCCCCTCTCTCTCCCTCTCCCACCACCTACTTTCTCTCCCCCATCGTCATACTCTCTCTACCACCCCCTACTCTCTCACACTCACACTACTACTACCTACTATCTCTCTCTCCCTCTCTACTCTCTCTCTCTCCCATCTTGTAAAAGCTCTCTCTGCCTCTCCCACTCTCTCTCCCACCACCTACTTTCTCTCCCCCATCCCCTACTCTCTCTCTCGTCTCCCATCCCCTACTCTCTCACACTCTCACACTCTCCCCCATCCCCTACTCTCTCACTCTCTCCCATCCCCTACTCTATCTCTCTTACACATACACCCCCATCCCCCCTCTCTCTTTCCCTCTCCCACCATCTACTTTCTCTCCCCCATCATCGTACTCTCTCTCTCTATCACCCCTTACTCTCACACTCTCACACTCTCTTACAAACACACTCCCATCCCCCCTCTCTCTTTTCCTCTCCCACCACCTACTTTCTCTCCCCCATAATTGTACTCTCTCTCTCTGCCACCCCCTACTTTCACACTTTCACACTCTCTCCCATTCCCTACTCTCTCACTTTCATAGATACACACACTCTTATCGCCCCACTCTTCTTCTTCTCTCCCATCCCCTACTCTCTACATCTATCACACGCACTCCCATCCCCCCTATTTCTCTCCCTCTCCCTCTCCCTCTCCCACTCCCTCTCCTACCGCCTACTATCTATCTCTCTCAAGTTCTCTTTCTTCCTCTCTACTCTCTCTCTCTCTCTCTCTCTCTCTCTCTCTCTCTCTCTCTCATCCCTTACTCTCACTCTCTCTCCCATTCCCTACTACTTTCTCTGAAACTCTCACACTCTCTCCCATCCTTTACTCTATCTCTCTTATAAATAAATATACATTCCCATTCCTCCCCCCTCTCTCTCTCACAGTCCTTGTCCCACTGCCTACTCTCTCCCATCCCCTACTCTATCTCTCTTAAATGCTTCCATTCCACCTCTCTCTCCCTCCCACTCCCTCTCCCACTGCCTACTATCTTTCTCTCTCTCTCACTCTCTCCCTCTCTCTCCTATCCCTCTACTATTTCCTACTCTCTCTATCTCTCTCTCCCCTCTCTCATTTTTGACTCTCTCTCTTTCACACACACACACCCATCCCCCCTCTCTCCTCTTCCATCCCCTACTTTTTCTCTCACTTTCTCTCCCTCTCCCACTGCCTACTCTCTCTCTCTCTCTCACTCTCTCCCTCTCCACTCTCTCTCTCTCTCTCTCTCTACTACCCTCTAGTCTCTCTTAAATTTTCACACTCTCTCCTATCCCCTACTCTCTCTCTCTCTCTCTCTCTCTCTCTCTCTCTCTCTCATACACATTTCTATTCCCCCTCTCTCCCCCTCTCCCACTCCCTCTCCTATCATGTACTCTCTCTTCCATCCCCTACTCTCTCTTGAGCTACTTTATCTTCCCCCTCTCCCATTCCATACTCTCTCTCTTTCACACACATGCAATCCCATCCTCCTCTCTCTCAAGTTCTTCCTCTCCCACTCCATCTCCCATCACCTACTCTCTCTCTCCCCCATCCCCTACTCTTAATCTCTCTCTCCCAACCTATACTCTCTCTCACACTTCCTCTCTCTCCCATCCCCTACTTTAAATCTCTTTCCCCCATCCCACACTCTCTCTTTTCCACCCCTACTCTCTCTCACACTTCCTCTCTTTGCCACCCCTACTCTCTCTCTCTCATCCTATACTCTCTTTGCCACCCCTCTCTTTCTCACTTTCTCTCTCCCATCCTATACCCTCTCCCCTCTCCTATCCCCTACTTTCTCTTTATCTCTTTCATGCACACACATAGCCATTCCCCTATCCCCTCCCCCACTTAGTTCTCTTTTGCAACTTAGATCTTAATAGTGCATGCACACTATAGTGTGTGCGCACTATAGCGTGCATGTGCTATTTAGAACTAAGGTTTAAATAGTGTGTGCGTGCTATAGGCCACACGCGCTATTTAAATCTTAATTAAACCCAAACCTAAAGCTTGGTTTTTCCTTGGATATCCAACCCAAAGGTTTGGATTGGATGAACAAGCTTGAGACTTGTTTTCCAGCAAACATACAAAAAATGATTTTTTTTCTTCTGTGCTCCCCTTCAAGATTTCTCGTGGTTGGGTATCAATAAGATCAGGTTACATAGCATTATAGGTCTTTGTGTTAGCTATCTAACCATATAATTTATTTTTAATTTGAACTATTTCAAGCCTTTCATCTATAATTTCTTTTGAATGTATGTTCATTTTTTGTCAAAACCCACCACGTACTAATTGGGCTATAGATTTTATCTCGTTTATCGAATTTTGTAATAACTTAATTTTTTAGAAACTAGACTCCATTCTACACACTTTGAAAAAAAAAAGTTTTGATTTTAGATTAGTTTTCAATTATTTCTAGGGGGAGCACACAAATATTTCATGTTTTTGGGATGTGTCTAGTTAAAAAATTCATTAAAAAAAAAATAAAAAACATTATAAAATTATTCGAAAAATCTGGGATAAACTACATAGTGTTAATTAACTTTTGACCAAAGTGATTAAAGAATTCCAAAAAAAAAATTAAAATTTTAGGGGGGCCACACTTTGTACTGTGTTATGTTTTTTTGGAATAAATAGTACCACTTTTTGTGGTCCCCTTTTTTGAGGACATAAAACTAAACCATTTTGAAAAAAAATTAGTAGTTTAGAAACTAGATTCAAAAGACTACGACTTTTGTTTTTGTCATATCTGAAAATTTTGAGCTTCAAATTCTTGTTGAAGTTCAAAATTTGTAGATTTCAGGAAAAAGGTGTCCACTTATACCCCCCTTTTGGCACCACAACTTTGTGCACTTACCTAGGGCAGCTTACTTTCAACCATTGCAATCAACTAAAAATCCCTTTTTGCATATTCAGCACCTATTTTTTTTAGTTGAGCATTTAAAAAGGTAACTTCATTGAAGTAATTAGACATATTTTCAAAATCAGATGGATCTAAATTCATCAATTTTTCATCTATACTAAACATGCTAGCAATGTTTGCATCTTTATAATCTTTTTCTAAAGTCTCCCATAGCTCTATTAGGTTATCAATATCAACAAATCTTCTATTTAGATTGGGGCTCAAAGCTTTACCAATAATACCTCTAGCTTGCTCCAACTTGCATTTTCATAACTCCTTTTCTCTATCATTTTTTTGAGGTTCCCCAATTTCTTTATTTACTATCCTCCATAAAGCCTTCTCTCTTAGATCATTCTTGACTACAATCTTCCAATCTGCAAAACCACTTCCATCAAAGATAAGAAAAACTTCATTTGAAGAACCCATTTTAGCAAAAAAAATCAACTTTCAAACAAATCTAGCAATACTCCGGTAGCATAATAGCCCTCCAACCAAATATCACACCAAAAAAATATTAGCCCTGCAAACAAACCATTTCTAGAAATATATTTTTTTGTAGCAAAACCCTCTAGCAATATTTCTAGCTGAACTTCTAGATGAATCTCCAGCTGAACCTAGCTAAACTAGGCTCTGATACCATGATAAAATTTTAAATACAAAAAATTAGTACACAACTATATAAAAAAAAAACACTGAATAGAGAAGCATATTCTATTCACTGAACCAATTTCTTACAAATGTATGCAATGGCCTCTATATGTAGAGAGCCTATGATATGAAGGAATTAATAAAAGATGTTTCTAGAGGATAAGTGGATCATTTTGTATGACCTAGTTTCATGGACAACATTCCTATCTGTTCATGGATAATGTTGTATGACCTAGTTTCATAGAGGACGTTCCTATCTGTTACCAAGGAAATTTGCAATGTGGTTATAATAGAAGTTGATGTGGATTTGACTAGCGTGGGGTTTTTACTGTTTCTAACAATCCCAACCCTCTACTCAACACCTGTAACAAAACTTCCCAAAATTTGTATATCTCTCTTGAGTATTCATCCATAACCTCCCTGTAAATATATCAAAACTATCAAATTTTATGCTTCTTATTTTTAAGAACTATATACCATAAGAATTTATTACACATAAGCTAACACCCATGAAAGAAAATGATAATTTGAAGAGAAGAAAACTATGTATGTAAAATGAGAAGGCTTTTGGGGCCATTTGGATATATCCCTTCTTTCAGTCGGCCAAGCAATGTTCCAATAAAATTCTCCCCAATCCAATTTGGCATCTAGGGAATACCCTAGTTTACTTCCATAGCCAGGTTTTCCAGATTGTTCTGTTTTGTATACTTCCTTTTCTTGCAAAGGAAGATCAAAGGTCTTGCCCATGGATTTCATGCAAGAGATGAGAGAGAGTGGGATTCTATGATTGATGATTTGAAAGAAACCCTAGTTTTGTGCAGCTGTTGAGATTATTGCAATGGTTTCTTGTTGAAATGTTGTTGGGCTCCTTGCAAATCAATGATAGGAATGTGTGTGTTGCATGGCTTGGATGCCTCAAGATTAGATCTTAGATATTGGAGAGGAACAACTTGGATTCCATTTTCTGCTAGCAACTGAACTCTTGGTAAGCTATCTTGCTTCTCCATTATCCAAGGATTGCTTCCACATTGAGGTGTGCAGATAGAGGCTTTAAGCATTTAGCTTGGTAGTGCCATTCTATTTCTCAATCGGAATAGTGGATATTATGTTTATATTTTTACATAACTTTAGTACTCATGGAAAAATATAATGTTTGAATTTCTACAAATATTTCACGAGCAAAGAAATGGAGTCAAACACGTACAAAGAAGACAGATATATAAGAACACATTTGGCAAAGCTTGGTTATGTCCACACTTTAGAAAGATATTATTTATATTAATTAATCAACACATTACATGGGTTGCACACAACCATTATATAAAGCTCTACAAATATGAAGAGTCTAGAGGGAAAATGAAAAGTCATATGACTGTTGGGCTTCATATCCCAACAATCTCTCCCATGAAGGCCAACTAGCCCAGTCATGCACTAACATTCCCTTATGCATTTCAATTTCAGATCTTAAAATACAATTAAACCTTGAAAAGATCTCAAGAAGAGGCAGACAAGAAGGAAAAATGTAGTTGATCTCACAATAATGGGTTCCACTTTTTGACCAATTTTGACATTGAAATCAATATTTTTGCAACAAACATCACGTTCAAGTGACTATATCTCCAAAAATATAAATAATTTCAAGATGATATAAACTAGTGATTTTGAGTACTTTGTTCCTACTTTGTAACCATATTTTTTAATCTTAAAAAAAAAAAATTATTTATGACAATTTTTTTTATCTCCTCCGAAAAGTGATACATAATAAAATTAAATATTTTAAAAAGTGATAGTTTTTTTGACACACATAACCTTTTTTCTAGAAATGATAATGAAGTAATTCTTTCGATGTTAGATTTGTAAAATCAATATCCAGAGGATGCATTTGGTTTGATTTATTTTGGTTGAATATTGTATACTTTATGAAGTTTTGAAGTGACATGAACCGTAATTCAGACATACATTCCGTTTGACACAGATAATTTGAAGTCAATTTATCATAAACCTTTTTTTTTTTTTTTGAATAGAAAGTTATCTCAATAAGCCAGTGCCTCCATATTTTTCAAAAAAAAAATGACCTAATTTACTAATTTTCCCGAGGTGTCAAAGTCGGTTGATGTTCAATCGGTAATGAACCTATAATGAGTTAAACTCATATTTGAAAGTCTTAATGATTAAATTATATAATAAAATTATAGTCATTGGAAAGCTTGCTCTGAGTAGCACATTTTGACATTTTTAATTTTATAGTAGGAGATCATTCTCCTACAATTATGGCAGTCAAAAGAGAAAAAAAAAAAAAAAAGTTGAAATCTTTGTGATTTTGCATGTTCATGCGAACATGGCATTCGTGCAAACACATTTACCATGTTCCTGTGAATGTATGTTCATGTGAACATGCAAATCATGTTTGCACAAACATATTTATCACATATGTTTGCATGAACATATGAAATATTTCATTTTGCAATTTTTTTCATTTTTGTTTGTCCCACTAAAGTGGAACCCATTATTGTGGGTTCACCCGACTGCCAAAAATAATGGTTGGAGAGCTTCCTCCAATGTTTTCAGCTATCAGCAAATGACAAGATGTCTGCTACTCAAGAAAGTAAGTGGGAACTATTGGAATGTAACTTCATCCTTGAATGAAATATAAAGGCATAATAGAGGATTATAGAAATTGTTGGATTATGAATAGGGTCAGGTCAAATTAATATTTAAGTTTGTAAAGTTCTAGAAGTCATTTCTGTTTAAATATTTCAAAAAGGTCTATTTTTTGTATGTCTTTTAATTAGATGTTTCTGGAAACAATCCAAGACCTCTATAAAAGAGGCACAATGTAATGATTTTTTTATCAATCAGATAATGAAATAATTTTATAATTTCTATAAGTGTTTGTATTGTGTATTATGTGTTTAATTATCATTGTGGGTCCAATCCATCCACCTCCATTAGTTTGGTATTAGAGCCACAAAGACCTAATTGTTGATTAAATAGGAAGCAATGTTTTGGTGTTGCTAAATTGTGGAGGATTGATTTGTGTTATGAAAAAGATAGTTGTTTTCAAGAAGAACACACATGAATTGTTGAATAGATGAGGGCAAGTTGGCAAGAAAGCACATTATTGAGAAAAAGAAGACTTTTCATGAAGATTATAAAGGAACCAAAGTGTTTGTAAAGAATGGAAGAAAGGATAGAGGAAAGAAAAAAAGGTATGGTGTGAAGTCTTATAATTATTTAATGACATTTGAGAAATTATAATAGCAGAACAATATTGTGAGGAGTCTAGCTACCAAAAAGGCTTGTTACAAGTTGTTTGAAGATTAAGTTAAAAATCTGGAAGTAAAAAGCCATTTAGAATTATCTAAGAGAAAGAGTAAGATGTGTTAAATTGTTGATTGCAATGGGAAAAGCTAGTAGAGTTCAGAAAGAGAAGACAAATAAGTTAGAAGAAGAATAAGTGATGGTGAAGAAAGAAAATGCAAGATTATCGTGTGAAAAAGATATTTTGCAAAAGAAATTGGCAAAAGTAAGAATTGAAATGAGAGAAGAAAAATGTAAATTGTTCAATGAAATTAGTGTCTATATAGAGGAAATTGAAGAGCTGAAAAATAGATTTAAATTTGTTGAAGAAGTATGTAATTATCTTGTGAAGGAAACATGCAAGTTTAGAGGGAAAAATAAAGAATTAGAAAAAAAGTTAATCATGTTGAGAAAAAGAACAAAGTTTTAGAAGAAAATGTGAAGAAATTGGAAGGGGAAAATAGTATGTTAAAGAAGGAATTGTCTACTCCAAAATAAGAGAAATAATGTTTAAATGTAAAACTATTTGTATGTGATGTATGTTGTGACACAAATTATTCGACTGATTATGGGATTGAGAAATGTGATTTTGCTGAAGTTGTTTGCAGAAAGGAGTGTAATGATGAACATGAAAATTGCATCGATAGAACTTCTATCTATTATAATGACCATATTGGTTTGAATATTATGGAAAGAATGAGTTTCAAAGGTAAAGGTCTAGGAAAGAATGAATAGGGATTAAGGAATCCGATTGAGACTACAGTTTGGCCAAGATATGTAGGCAGCGGAAAGATGAATAAATTTTCAAGAGAATTAATTGAAGACATAAAGATTGTGCAATGTTCACATTGTAACAAGAAAGGGCATACAAAGGATAGGTGTTGGAATATACATCCTTGTAGTATTTGTGGCTTGAAAAATCATTGTGATAAGACATGTTGGAATAAAGAGTGCAATAAAGATTTTATGGCAAGTTGTATCAAAATGGATTGTGGATGGAGCTATGGATTAAATTGGAGGTTTATTCAAGTACAAACGTTCAAGCGTAAGAAAAATTGTCGTAGTAGTGGGAAATAGTTCAGAGGAAGGCATGAAAGAGGCAAAGAGATTATTATTTTGCAGAGTAAGGTTATTTGCAGATACCTGTCACCATTTGTAATAGATGAAGCTATGAAGGGGTAGCTGAAAGAAAACATGAATTTAATCAAGGTTATTAGTGAATCCTATCATTGGCTATTAGTGAATCCTGTGAAAAAGAGGAAATCATTTCAAGCCAATTGCTGACAAAATGTTTGTAGAAATTAAAGGTCATAGCCTTGGAAGACACTATTCAGATACAAAGATTATTGGAAAGTTGCATTTTGGCATCAGGAAAAAGAAAGGATTTGGATATGTATGTAACAACATTTGAGGTTGAAATTAGGGGAGAGTGTTGGAATATAATTTCCCCCTCAAATGAAATGTAGAGGCATAATAGAGGATTTTAGAAATTGTTGGATTATTGAATAGGGTTAGGTCAAATTAAAATTTAAGTTTGTAAAGTTCTAGAAGTCAATTCTATTTAGATATTTATAGAAAAGTCTATTTGTTGTATATTTGTTGAGGCACAATGTAATGGTTTTTTATCAATCAAACAATGAAATGATTTTATAATTTCTATAAGCACCTATGTTTTATATTCTATGTTTAATTATCATTATGAATCCAATCCATCCACCCTTATGAGGAACAACTTATAACAGTTGTGTCTCACGGACTCTTGATGGTGGGTTATCAATGGTTTCTTAGTTTATTAGTATAGTTGAATTATTCTTATTCAGCTTATCATATATCAAGACTTGTAACTTGTGCAAGACTCAAACATCAAAATAAATAATGAGGTTGGGGTTGAATTTAGTAGAATGCTTTTGAATTATGTAGCGAATCAAGTAACAATAGTGAAAATAAATTTGAAAGGTATCAAATAGTTTTCTTGTAAAAAAATCCATTAAACCTGAATTTTTTGTTTTTATCTCAAGCTTGATCTTTCAAAGATACCAAAAACTTTATATCAAAGAGACATTTTCAGATTTCCACCACCCAAAACTGAAAATAAATTATGTTATTCGATGGAAAAATAATTTAAAATAGAAAGACCACAAAACTAGACAAAATAGCACTAAAAAACATGTTTTAGGTTTCACTCCTCACAACAAAAATACTAGATTTTCTATTGCTTATATGAAGATTCATGTTTTCTCTAAAATTGATAATGACACACCTCCTTGGAAACATAAGGTTGAACTGTAGTTGAATGCGGCAAAAATAACCAAACCCAAATTTGGAAAGGCCTAAATTGTCATTGTGGGTCACAACGAAAGAATACAAGAACACTTGTGTTATCTCATTTTAGGAGCATGAATGGGTAGTTTACCAAGAGTTCAAATATTATCAGAGAGTGGGATTGAAACAGTTCCCCTCCAATATGTGAGATCTCATCTTGAGCCTGCCAAAGCCCAAAATACCTATATTCCAATCATTGATTGGCATGGCTTGAGCATCCCTCATCTACAGCAAGAAACCATTGCAGCAATCTCAACGGCTATAAAAGACTAGGGATTTTTTTAGATCATCAATCATGGAATCCCACACTCTCTCATATCTCAAGTACAAGCCTTGTGCAAAGCTTTTTTTAATCTCCCCATTGAAGAAAAGGAAACATATAGAAATGAAGAAGCTAGGAGCCATATTGGATATGGAAGCAAAGTAGGATACTCCTCAGATGCAAATCTAGACTGGGGGGATTATTATTACAACGTTGCTTGGCCTCTTGATAGAAGAAATATGTCCAAATGGCCCAAAGAGCCTTCTGATTTCATTTACACTGTTTTCTTCTCTTCAATCATAATTTTTTTTGTGGGTGTTATATCTTATGTGTTAAGAAATATTTGTAATGGGTATGTAGTTCTTGTTATTTGTAGTGAGGTTATGGATGAATATGGTGGAGAGGTATACAGATTGTTGGAAGTTTTGATGGAGGCTCTGAGAAAAGGATTGGGATTGGAAGATGAAAATGCATTGAATGAGGTAGTGGGTGGAGATAAGAAAGAAATTCAATTTAGGATAAACTATTATCCACCATGTCCTCAACCAGACTTGGTACTTGGACTTTCTCCTCACTCTGGCCCTAATGTTGTTACATTTCTTCTCCATGATGAAACACCGGACCTGCAAATTAGAAAGGATGGGAATTGGGTTGATGTTCAAAGTGACCCTGGCACCCCCATTGTTAACATTGCTGATGCACTTGAGGTACCTAGATTGGCATTTGAGTTTTCTTTTTCTTTTATATTGAAGTTGAGAATTAGGTCTTATATTTTGTTTTCAAGGAGAATAACTTAAGAATATCAGTTTTCTACAATTTAGAAGAATAATCAATAATTTTTATGATATCTATTGTGTAAAAATTATTAATGGTGATCTGGGACAACAACTGCAAAAAGTTGAAAAATATAACTTTTTTTCTTTTTCTTACATTCTGATGACAGGTTATAAAGTGTGATTTGGAAAAAGTTGACAATAAAAATGGTTCACTCAAATTTATCAAATTAACATATGATATGAATAGATTGTAGAAATCTAATAATCTTCAATATTAATATTAAAAACTTCATAATTTTTCATTTAGGGTGTTTGTTTTGTTGCAGATAGTGAGCAATGGAAGATACAAGAGTGTGGAGCACAGGAGTGTAGTAAAGAAGGAGATAGAAAGGATTTCATGGGCCATGTTTTGTAATCCACATGATGAAATCATTCTTTCGCCTCTTCCAGCCTTGATTGACGAACATCATCCTGCTTTATATCAGAGATCATCATCGAAAGAGTATCTGCAAAGGTTTTTCATCAAAGGACTTGATGGAAAGGGGCATGTTTATCAACTGCAAAAACCTTGACTGCTACATTTGTGCTCCACCATTATTTTAAAAAAAAATCTATTTTCTTAGATGGTGATGCCTCGTTTGGTTGGTTTGGTTTGCAAGCTCATTGTCAGCCATTCTTATTGGCAAGCTATTTAAAAATTTGCAATATTATTTCCCTTCCATGGTTCACTGTGGTGTCAATTGCTAAATAATGTGCATGTCAATTTATAGAGACAGTGGATGCAAATTTATAAAGTGAATATTAACTTTTCTGAAATGGATACATTCACTAAAGAACAAGGCTGAGTTCCTTGTTTCAAGTTGGCGTCCTCATATGAAGTAAGTAGATACCATTAATTAAAAACATATGGAGAGGTCATTTGGTTTGAGTTGGTATCAATGTAGATATTATTTATTGAAGGATAAGTTATACACATATACATATGCATATATGCATATGTGTAGATATATGATCATTAATGTAAATGTAATTATGTGGTAGTAAACTTATTTTTAAGTAGTCTAAAATTTTAAAATTTATTATTTAGTTGATTAAATATTATTTATATGGTTTGCTGTGTATACTAGTACTTAAAAGCATTTAATATTTATGTGATATTATCTAGTTATCAGGTTTGAATTATTTGCAGAGAAATTAATACTACATAATACATATAACGATTTAATATAATAACAATAAAATAAAGAATCCTCATTACAAATAGTTGGTATTTGTTTCAATATTAGTGATTTCATTCATGCATACTATTCTTACAATTTTGTTGCATGACAATCTAAGTAAGTATTTATTAGAATAATGGATCCCAAAATGTTAAGAAGATGAGAATACATTACATCAAATGAACTTTAGTAAAACTTTACATATGATGATGATGTGTTTTTTCTCACGATCAAACAAGATATTTATTAGTATCAAGTACATAATTATACATCTTACTAAAGTTTCATGAGCCTTTCATGGACCCATAAACTTGTTCTTTAACAAGACAAAGTTCCAACACAATATCCTAAACAACTACACTAGTAATTAATGCATCATTTTCAAGATTTGAAAAATCTAAAATCTAGACTTAAATCATGAACATTAGGTATCGTTCTTCAATATTATAGAGTAAGGTATCACCCTCACATTTTATACCCATTTTTAAAACATATTATCTAGTTTTATTTAATCTAAGACCAATAATAAGAATAAGAATTAAAAAGTAAGAATGGGCGATGGTAAACATGGGCCTTTAATTATTGAGTTAGGGTCTGGTTCTATTCGTAATTTTTTTTTTAATGAAGTATAGGGTTAACTTGATGTATTGAGACTGTTATACAGGATTCCTATCTTCAATTACTATAAACAACCCTTCACAACAGATCAAAAATCTATCTAGAAAGTTGACAACGAACTTTTGATTGCAAGATGCCTATCACATATTAACATCATCTTATAGCTGTCTCACATGCACATATATATAGATAGTTAGTTCATTTGTGTTTATGGTGACTCTATCAACTTGATTATTCTGATTCAGATTGATTTGAAAGCCTATTCATAGCTACTAAACTATTTTGCACTGTCATGTGATTGTCATGTAATTCATAAGTATATTACCAATAAGGAGGAGATATTTTTCACAGCAAGTCAAATTGTGATATTGTTATCAGAATTTAATTGTGTAGTTTTGAGTCAAATACATGATCCATGTTTCATAAGTAGTGATTCACACAAATCCCTATAATTTCATGAGAATAAATTGAACACTTAGCACTCATTGAATCTAGGTGATGCTCACAAAACTGAAACAAGAAGATCTCATAGATCTCCAAGCAATGAACATCTAATTTATATTTATTTCATAAAACATTATAGCTTACTAGTGTAGCCAAAACTTCTACCAATCCCTGTGCTTTTGGAACTGTGTAAGGACCCTATAAAACCATTCCCCCTATCCTTCTACAACACCTATGATTCATTTGAAAAAAAGTTTTAAAACGTGAGATTTATTTTCCTAAGAAGGGTTATCTTAATATGTATTCAGATTTAAATTTTACCATTTTCTTCCCTTTTTTCACAATTGGAGTTTCATCTTCTATAGTTGAGAGTAAAATGGAGTTTGTACTCTTTTGCTAGAGGTTTCTTCATTGTTTATTTCAATTATAAAGATGAGTAACAGATTTTATTGATGGTGGTACTTGGAGGTGGGATTCACATCCCCTCTCAATGATCCTCTCATTTGCCTATTTTTCCCATTATTTCTAACATGATAAAGTTTATGAGGTTATTAGACTCTATGACTAGAAACATCTTAGACATGCTTTATTTGCATACATTTTAGTTGCAATTGATCTTTCCTAATAAGGTCATTCTATAGGTTAATGATAGATCTTAGTGTTGATTGGTGAACTAGGTGTGATCCATGTTCACTAATAACATTATTTTTCTAGCAATCATTTGGGTCAATTATCATGTTTAATAATGTTGATCTTCTGTTTACAATTATCATATTTTCTTCTCTCCATTCTACTATCTAGATTTACTTTCTACTACATTATTCGCCATACCAAATTTGCTTCTAACTTTCTCGTACATTATTTTCCATATCAAATTTGCTTCAATCACTAAAATGGTAGATGTTGTGGTCAATGTTTCTTTCTTTTCCCTCCAACCCATTATTTCTAGATTATATCAATTTTGTTTCTAAGGTTGAAAATAGAATTAAGGATTGTTAGTTCTACCTACCTATTTATAGGTGGAGACTATATACTATAGTTTTGGTTTGCTTCTTTTTCTATTAATATGTAGTGACTTCCCTTGCAAAACAAATGCCAAATCAAAAATCTCCATAATATGTGGAAAAATCAACAAGAGTCAAAGTCTTTTGAATATTGACCAGTCAACATTAGTTGATTAACTAACATTAATGTTAATTAAAATTATACATATACATATATGCTCAAATTTTAAAGAAACTATAAATTCATTACCAATTTACTAATACCAAATACCAAATGCTAGGTGGTCTAACCATGTCGACCAAGTTGAAATAAGCTCCAGAACTTGTCTAAGATCACAAAGGCAAGAATATTGTAGGAGTGCTTTACCACCCTACCACGAAGTTGTTAAGCTTCCCTAGAATCTTTCCTGACATGAAAGATACCCAACCCGGGAATGAGGAAGACTAACCAAGTAAAACTAAGAGAAGTAATGGAATTGTGCAATACATTTTTTTTAGCATATTCATAAAATCTCCATCCATTCTGCAAGGTAACATAATGCAGTCATGCATCAGAAAAACAAGGAACACATGCTCAATATGCACTATCTACACATAGGCATTTCCATAAGTTATTTCAATAAAATAAGCATTTGGTAAGAGTTATCATAATACATAATTCATAGCAGGTGAAATATTTGAGTTCCATGACAATTTCTGAGTATTATCCCACCATAAATATCAAACTTCTCATAAAAGTATTAGACAATAATAAGAAAGATTCATATCATTCTTTCCTAATTTATCAGATGGAAGAACACTTCCTAATCACAAGGAACTTTCATCCATTTTGATTTACATTATTTCAAAGTAAAAACATATGCAACACTTAAGCATTAACCAAAAATATAGTCACATACATTCACTATTCATCAACTTAAACTTAATACAATAGGATACAATATACCCAAAATTAAGTTATCAAATAAATGCATCTTTATCTTGATGACATCTCACTAATTTTGTATAGTATATGTTTGAACATTCACAAATACACAATCAAAGTACTGGTTGAAGATTATACAACAACAGGGTAACCACTCAAGAAAAGGAATTTTTGGAAGAATAGTTATTATCTTTCAAGAAAAAGCTAAATTCAGTCCAATCAAGTAGTCAAGAACATCATAGATTCAATAATGTATAGATTTTTATGGTAGGTAAGTTTCCTTTGAATTTATGATCAATCATAGATATTTTACTTGACTCTGTTAATGAGTAAGGAGCAATTTTTAAATAAATAACAACTTGACTCTCAAATCTACTAGGGAAAGGGTGAAATAAAATCTCCTATATTTGTAGTTAAAGGAATTCAATGGTTTGTATGAGATATAAGTTTCAAGTATTTCCCATCAAGATCTAAGTAATTATGGTGATTGTAAGTTAGTAACTAATACATGGAATAAAACTATTGCTAAATGTCAATTATAGCATTCATTCACCAATAGAAACCATCTATATCTGGCACCACTGAGACATCAACTACTCAATGGTCCAATTCTTACATTGTGACATTAACACAGCCAATATGTCCACAAATTGATCATGATTATTACATCTATTAGAGAATGTATTAGTCTAGCTATGTCAGAGCTCAATGAAGCATGGCCACTAATAGAAGAAGCATAGAAAATGACATAGCATTTTTGTCAAGAAAGGTTATTAGTAGGAACCCAGTAATAAACCAAAGATGTCATTTAATGTGTTTTTCAACTCAATATCCATTGTGTACAAATACTGAAGTATAGAAAAATGCTACTTATGGTCTGGCTCAATGAGCTTTGATGGAATGAAGAATGGAAGTGAGTCTTGTGAGAAATAATAAATATTTCAATCACAAAAAACCCTAGATATTGCTTTCACAACCCTAAAATCAAAATTTACTACTCTGAAATATTGCTCGATAAACACTATTACTGAGTGACAATTTTGCTTGCTCGGTAACCAAAGGAACCGAATGATAGAAGACCTTATTGAGAGAACTTGGTAACTAAAGAACAACAACTCAATAGCCAAAGGATAGTGAGTGAGCTTGGTAACCACTACAGGGTGGAGTTTGGTAGAAGGAAGCACCGAGTGAACTCAGTAGAAGAAGGCACCGAGTGAACTCGGTGACCACTGCAAAAATAAAGACTTTAAAAAGACTTCACCAAGTGATGATTTATAACATGAACAACTTCCACCATTAAAACCATAAATCTAAAGCTTGAAATAATCAACAATAAACTTATCAAATGCAATAAACAAAGGGAAGAGTAATAGATTCAACTATGCCTTCTTGCTTTCTATTTAGCTTGGATTCAAACTATTACAAAATTTGGGAGCGTTCGGCTTCAACCAGAAAACCCCAAAAATAACCCTAAACTTGAACAACTTCAATACTTAGAAACTTTAAACTTGCAGCTCTAATGGCTGCATACAATAACACCTGGAGAAATCACTGCTTCAATAGAACGAATGAAACAATAAAACATTCAACTTACAGAATGATCAAAGAAGGAACACATGCAACTGCAGGCATGAAATGAACTTCCTTTTCTCTGCAGTCTGACATCTGGATCTGCTGATCACTTCTCTCTTCTTCCTTCTCTGCAACTTCTGATCTGCTCTTCTTCTCACCGGTCAAATGAATCTGATCATTCCTTTTCTTATACTTGCAAAATGTTTTCCCTTCATTTCTAAATTCAAAAATTTTCACCTGCCATGCAATAAATTCATTTGATCATTCTGCAAGCCATTAGGGAGGTAGGTGGGCATTTGGCTCCAGGGAGAAACAACTGACCACAATTAATATTCCAACACTCCCCCTTTATCCTGAGCCAAAAAAACAAGGATCACTATTGATCCAAATCAACTACACCAAGACTTCCTCTTAGGTGTACAAAAGTTCCAATGCCTAATGGTTTGGTAAAAATGTCTACTAGCTGCTGCTCAGACTTACAAATTTCATTTTGATATCCCCATTCTCCACCAACTCTCTAATGAAGTTGTATCTGATTTCAATATGTTTGCTTCTCCCATGGAAGATTGGATTCTTGGAAAATGCAATAGATGAGATGTTGTCACAATAAATTATGGTTCCATCCTCTTGTCTTTCATTCAAATCTGTCAAGATCCTTCCTAGCCAAATAGCCTGACATGCTGCTGCATTTTCTGCTATGTATTCAACCTTTGTTGTAGATTGAGAAACAATAGGTTGCTTCTTTGATGCCCATGAAATTGCACCCGATCCCATGTGAAACATGTATCCTAAAGTGCTCTTCCTATCATCTATACTTCCAGCCCAATCACTATCTGTGTAACCAACGAACTTGAAATCATCATTTGCAGTATACAAAATCCCGAATCTCTTGGTACCATTCACATACCTTAGGATCCTCTTTCCCACTTGCCAATGAGAATCCTTTGGTGTTTCCATAAATTTAGAAATCAAACCTACTGCATGCATTAGGTTTGGCTGAGTTGCAATCAAATACATTAAACTTTCAACCATACTCTTGTATAGTGTTGGATGCACTCTCTTGCTAGAGTCTTCCTTGCTCAACTTTAGACCTATTTCTATTGGTGTGGGGGCTGCCTTACTATTTTTCATTTTGAATCTCTCCAAGATCTTCCCTGCATACTTTTCTTGAGAGATGAAGATTGCATCATGCATTTGTTTTACTTCTATGCCTAGGAAGTATTTCAAGAGACCGAGGTCTATCATTTCAAATTCACTTTTCATGGCCTCTTTGAACTCACCAATTAGATCCTTGTCATTTCTAGTAAAAATTAAGTCATCTACATATAAGACAACAATCAAAACATTTCCATTTTCTGCCTTGATGTAGAGAGTAGGCTAACCATTTCTTTTGTTAAAGCCATTGCTCATTAAATATGAGTCAATCCTATTGTACCATGCCCATGGAGCTTGCTTGAGCCCATAAAGAGCTCTCTTCAACCTATATACTTTTCTCTCTTCACCTACAACTTCATAATCAGGTGGCTGCTCCACATACACTTCTTCTTTCAATACACCATTTAGGAAGGCGGACTTCACATCCATTTGATATACCTTCCATTTGTGCTGAGCTGCAATTGCTATGATAGCACACATGGTTTCCATTCTTGCAACTGGGGCATATGTCTCATCATAATCTCTTCCATACTACTGTTTGTAGCCCTTGACTACCATCCTTGCCTTATGCCTATCAATTTTTCCTTCATCATTGCATTTGATCTTATAGACCCATTTCATTCCAATCACTTACTTCTTGGGAGGAAATTCAGTTAGTTCCTATGTCTCATTCCTTTTTATAGCATCTATCTCCTCATCCATGGCCTTACACCATTTCTTCTCCTTAATAGCTTCTTTAAAATATATTGGATCACTATGAGAAAATAGTGCAAAATTAACACTCTCATCATAATCTTCATACCTTTCATCTTGGTATATCTCCCTAAGACTCTTGGTCTTTCTTGGTAATAGGGAGGAGAGTGTGGGATCAAAATCTTCACTACTGTTGCTTGGCATTGACACTCGGTCATGCCTAGAGGAGCTTGGTAATGACTGAGGCTGCTTGCCTTTTCTTCTATCTGCTCCTTCTTCTTGTTGTTCATCAGCATCCTCTTCACTTATAATTGGCACTTTACTTGAAGTGCTCGGTGACTCATCAATTGAACCATACCAAGAATGATTTTCAAGAAATTCCACATCTCTTGAAAGCATCATCTTGTTGTTCAATGGGTCATACAATCTACATGCCTTTGATTCTGGGCTTGTGAAAATGCATTTCACACCTTTGTCATCAAATTTATGCCTTTTCTCTTTAGGCACATGTGCATATGCAACACATCCCAACACCCTTAGGTGTTCAACTGTCCATCTTCTTCATGACCATGCTTCCATTGGAATTCTATCGCGAATTGCCTTTGTAGGACACCTATTAATTAGGTAAGCTGCTATTGCCATAGCCTCTCCCCAAAATTCAGTTGGAAGACCTTTCTCTTTCATCATGCTCTTTGCCATTTCAAAAATGGTCCTATTCTTTCTTTCAGCCACTCCATTCTGCTATGGTGTATAGCTGGTTGTGAGTTCTTTCTTTATACCATGTTTCCTGCAAAAAAATTACAAAAGAGTTGGAGGTATACTCTCCTCCTCTATCTAATCTTAGGACCTTGATATAGTGTCCACATTCTCTTTTAGCCTGGGCTTTAAATTCTTCAAATTTCTCAAATGCTTCAGATTTATTCTTTAAGAAATACACCCATGTCCTATGATTGAAATCATCAATGAATGTCATGAAATAAGTACTCCCTCCAATGGAAGTAACTTGCATAGGACTAACTAGGTCAGTATGCACTAATTCTAATGGATATCTAGCCATCCTAGAATTTCCAGAATTAAAAGGAAGCCTGTGTTGCTTACCCAAAATGCAAGCCTCACACTTGTCACATGAATTTCCTATACATGGAAAACCTTCTACCATTCTTTTATTTGATAATAAATTTAAACTAGCATAGCCAAGATGACCATACTTGAGGTGCCATAGCCATGAGGGGTCTTCAATCACACTCCTTAGAGTTGATTGTGTGGGATGTGCAGCACTAACTTGAGATGAGAAACATGTCTCAATCCTCAAGGGAAACATTCTATTCTTGGTCATTTGAACTGTTGCAAGTAAATTCTTGCTCCCATCCTTTTCTTGAATGATACACCTATCATTCTTCATCAGCACTTTGTATCCATTTTGAATGAGCTGACCAATGCTCATCAAATTGTGCTTCATACCAAGGGCGAAATACACATTTTGTATTTCCTTCTTCTCACCTTTTTTGGTGTGGACCATAATAGATCCTTTGCCCACAACTGGTAGGGTTCCATTATTACCCATTTTAATCTTAGATTTAAAACTCTTGTCAATGAATGAAAACAAGGTTTTATTACCACTCATGTGGTTGCTACATCCACTATCGAGGTATCAAACCTTAGGGCTTCCTTCTTCACCAACATTACACATGATGAAGGCAGTAGCATTGGGTCCACTTCCCATATTCACATCAGCCACATGTGCTTGTCCTGATTGATCATTCTACTTCTTCCAACATTCACTTGCATAATGCCCATATTTATTAAAGTAGTAGCATTCTACATTTCTCTTATTTGAGTTGTAGTTTTCTTACCTCCTCTTGAAGTATTTTGTGAGCTACTTGCTCCATCTGCTCTTCCTGAACTTTCTGCTGCAGAATTTCTTTGTCCTCCATTACCGCGGCCTCTGCCTTTGGAGTTCCTGCCTAAGCCATTTCTTCCTCTCCTCCTTCCTCTTGGATTTGACTGAGCATTGAATGCTTTCTCTTGGGTAGCAGAAGATGTGGATCTATTGCTCCTATGCTCATGGGTTTGAAGAGTACCCATCAACTCATTTATTGTAAAAAAAATGAGGTCTTTTGCCTCTTCTATGGTCATGACTAAATTGTCATATTTATGAGGTAAACTCCTCAATATCTTTTCCACTATCATCTGCTCTTGATAGTCTTCTCCATTTGACTTTAGTTGATTAATCACATTGGAGGTCCTTGAACTGAAGTCTGCAATTGATTCATTTTCCTTCATCTGAATGTTCTCAAACTCCCTCCTTATGTTCTACAGCTTTACTATACAGACTTTATCAGTCCCCTTGAAGTTCATCTCAAGGATATCCCAAGCTTCCTTTGCATAATTTGCTGCTGCAATCTTTGGGAATACAGTCTCTGCCATTCCTGCTTCAATAAGACTTAATGCCTTAGCATCCTTCCTCCTTCACTCTTTCAAATGAGTCTTTTGTGCATTTGTGAGAGTAGCATACTATGTTGGGTCTGTCACATCATTGAATCCATTAACTATAAACTCTCACAAATCATTTGCAACCATAATGGTTTTCATCTTCTTTGCCCATGTATCATAATTTATTCCATTGAAGGGTGGTGGCTGCTGCCATATCTTTCCTGCATCTCCTGCCATGATAAATATCCTAGAAAATAAATGCCCTAACTCACTATGGATGTGGGGCCTCAAAGTTTTGATACCATGTGAGAAATAATAAATATTGCAATCACAAAAACAACCCTAGATATTTCTTGCACAACCCTAAAATCAAATTTTACCACTCTGAAATATTGCTCAGTAAACACTATTACTGAGTGACAATTTTGCTTGCTCGGTAACCAAAGGAACCAAATGATAGAAGACCTTACTGAGAGAACTCGGTAACCAAAGAACAACAACTCGGTAGCCAAAGGATATCGAGTGAGCTTGGTAACCACTGTAGGGTGGAGCTCGGTAGAAGGAAGCACCAAGTAAACTCGGTAGAAGAAGGCACCGAGTGAACTCGGTGACCACTGCAAAAATAAAAACTTTAACAAGACTTCACCAAGTGATGATTTATAACATGAAAAACTTCCACCATTAAAACTAGAAATTCAAAGCTTGAAATACTCAACAATAAACTTATCAAATGCAATAAACAAAGGGAAGAGTAATAGATTCAAGTATGCCTGCTTGCTTTCTATTCAACTTGGATTCAAACTATTACAAAATCTAGGAGCATTCAACTTCAACCAAAAAACCCTAAAAAAAACCCTAAACTTGAACAACTTCAATACTTAGAAACTTTAAACTTGTAGCTCTAATGGTTGCATACAATAACGCCTGGAGCAATCATTGCTTCAATAGGATGAATGAAACAATAAAACATTCAACTTACAAAATGATCAGAGAAGAAACACGTGCAACTATAGGAATGAAATGAACTTCCTTTTCTCTGCACTCTAATGTCTGGATCTACTAATCACTTATCTCTTCTTCCTTCTCTGCAACTTTTGATCTGCTCTTCTTCTCACTGGTCGAATGAATTTGATCATTCCTTTTTTTATACTTGCAAAATGTTTTCCCCCCATTTTTGAATTCAAAAATTTTCACCAACCATGCAATAAATTCATTTGATCATTCTACGAGCCGTCAGGGAGGTAGGTGGGCATTTGGCTCTAGGGAGAAACGACCGACCACAATTAATATTCCAACAAGTCTAGTTTAGTAAAAAAATGCTAGTTATGAATCTTGGTCCCATTTTGAGCAAAAAATAACTCAAGTCCAAGGGAGTACATGGTAGGATTGTTACTTCCATCATAGAACACCCCAGTTTCAAAAGAAAATTGCAGTTCACACAAAATTTAATACTAATGGTCTCACAAATCAAATACAAGATTTGATGTGCTTTTCTAATTAAACTTCACCTTACCAAATGGTACTAAACTAATGTAAA
This sequence comes from Cupressus sempervirens, assembly GCA_028749045.1. Lineage (NCBI taxonomy): Eukaryota > Viridiplantae > Streptophyta > Pinopsida > Cupressales > Cupressaceae > Cupressus > Cupressus sempervirens. Next base: position 746,492,674 of record CM053784.1, on the reverse strand, counting down.
TGGACATGCAACATTCCTGGCAATAGATTTTAGAATCATGACACAACCTAATATTGTTCCAGTATAAGCTCTCTACTTGCAGAGCATGCACAAGATCTATAATAACAAAAGTTTGAAAAATATCTAATATCAATCGAAAGGTAAAACTTAGTTCATAGCTATAAGTAACTCAAAATCACTGAGCTCAAAGCCCAAAAAGAAATACCCAAATCACACATCAAGAACTTGTTTGCTTCTATGTCAAACATTCATTTGAAGGTAAAGCTAAGCTCATGGCTATATGAAAGTAATACACAAAATTGCCGAGCTGATAGCCAAAAAGAAAGTAATACCCAATTTAAAGATCAAAAACCATCATGGTAATGCCTTTCTTCTTTTACCTTTCTTCTGCCGACATCATCCATGGTATTAGCATTTAAAGAAAAATGTTCTGTAAGAAAAGGCCATCTGGTGTTGAGGTAGCCATTGCATTATCTTCTAGAGAAAAGTTCAATTTATATGCAGAGCTTTCGCTCCTATTCTTTCCCAAGCGCTTGACACCTCTATTCTACCCATGCCTTCATACCTCTATGTGTGTCTATGAATTGCCAGTCTTTTCTTTCCCTGCAATCCTTGTCATTGTTCCTCCTAATTAGATATGCTACCATACATTAATGACCCCACTCTCTATATATGCTTGTTCCAAAACCTGGTTTGCTCGCACTAAATTTATAATCCCCTCTATTGGTGTTAAAAACAAGGAATATTGTTGCACCCTCGATTTTAATGTTTTTTTTTTTAACAATTATTCATGCTCTTTGTTTTATTTCTAAGCAAAAGAACTAGATACATGGGATTGAAACCAATTGCTCCCTCATTGTATGTTCTGTAGGATATATTAAATATATATTGTAGAAGAGAATTAGGAGAAGGCATCATGTTCGAATAGCCATCGTCTTCCCATTCTTTGTTAGTGCCACTGAATTTGTATGCGATACCTAAGATGACGTCCCCAACTAAATGGTAACTAACCCAATCCACCATATCTAGAATTAAGGATAACCAATTCTAATCATTTATTATAATTATGAAATTGGTTCATTTGCCATCCATGTGGAAATGTGAAGCTAATTATTTGGCAAGAAGAAGTTGATTGTGACATCCTTCCCCACTTAGAGAATGCATCATCCCAATGTAGATATATGTAAAATTTCAAAATCATAGTGAATTATATTTAAGGTAATGAATCTACAAGATCAAGATCTAACTTCCATTTTTACTAGAACACATGCATATGCATTCAATTCTATAGAAAAAAATATAGATTTTTAGCTACTATAATTAAAATGAACTTTTCTTTTCCTAATGTGAAATCTACATTTCATTGACACATTAACTTTCATGGATCTATCTCTTCAAAGACAATATTAACACATAGTTGAAGTAATAACTAAAGAGAAAATAACATGCATTTGTAGAAACACATGTATTAGCAATAATTTCAAAATCATTTTCTACATGTGACTGTGTGAATTCCATTACCATTCTATAGTTTTACAAGGTTAGGCTACCTCTCTCCGACAATATTCCCCCTTTCTAATGATGTGTCATTCCCTCTGTTACATTACAGGAACAACACCCAATGTCAGTCCATCATATATTATAAATCAAATTGACTTTCCAATGAAATATAAAATCATATATTTCCTTATCTCAAGAAGTCTCAAGATTTATAACATATGGACTCAAAATCACATGATATCATGCGCATACCTTGGCATCACCTGTGGATTTTTCCTTACTAGTAGGTACTTCTTATCCACATCATGCCATACTAATCAATATCTCAAGGAGATCAACTCAAATATTAGTAGTCAAAAATTTTGTTCAACGTTATGACTTCTTAACTTGCATCTTGATCATAAGTAACATAAATAATCAGTCATTCATACCATATGTACCATACATACCATCTAACATATGGTGTTCGCTAAGTGAGTAATTGTCCACATCAATAGACTAGTGTGCACAAAACATAATTAAGTAATGCAATCCCATTACATCTAACTCATCCTTGTTTGAACAATCATGGAATATAATGACATGCATACATAATATCATTAATGTAATCATTAACATTTAATCATCATTATGCATCTAAATGCTTGCATAGTTGACATCCAAATGTATTTACATCTTAATGCATCATATAGCTCCAAATTAATAACATACATTTAACCAATATCATAGATAGATCAAGGATAGAAAGTCACACAATAAAATATGTCAAATACATTAATCCAAGTTCTACATCAATAGATAATTCAACCAAATCCCAAACACAAATGTCAACCAAAGGGTCTAAGTCTATGTTGAACACCATATTGACTAGGAGTCAACAGATAACTAAAGATGACTACATCATTGACCATTATTCATTAACCAAATTGACTAAATAAAAGGATTCAACAACTTCCTATAGAGTAGAAATCACATGCATGGTGGATCACATATACAAAACTCCAATGCAAAAATATTATCAAAGTAGACAAAAGAGGTGTCTATACATACCCGTTTGCATTTCCATAGGAAGACTATATTTCATACACTTGCCACATAGGCAAAAAAGTCAAATCAGGTTAGTCAAAAGTCACCTTCAAATAGTTTAATTCAACAAGTAGATAAAATATCTTCTAATTAATCTTTCAACTTCATTCTACTTTCCAACTTATATATTTCATAACCAATTATTGACCAAATTGTTGAACACAAAATATCATCACATGATTATGCCATCAATGAAAATATCAGAGAAGTTGACCTACATATCCAACTTTCATATCCAACTTTATTCTATCATATGTAAAAACCATGTTTTGTTAAGCAATTGCCACATTATCATTTGCAAGAATCACATAAATAAGAAAACCCATAGCTTAATTAGTTAGCATCTATTTCACTCCCATAATCAAGGATTAACAATAATTATCCATTTACAAATGTAAAACATGACATTATCCAAGGAATCCATCCATCAAATGCATGATTTAATAAATATATGAAGTATAATGTAAAGCATCATACCTCAATGGGAATCATAGAAAATCTCAACCTACATGTCGGACATGGAATAATAAGCACATCATACAAGTGCAGTGTCATCTATCATATGATCAGCATTGTTAAGTAAATCATTTAGGTATGCTCATCAATTACCTGCAAGGATCAGTAATCCAATTTTTATCAATTGAGTGACCTTAGGCCCTCACGCTCATTTTGCCACCATAGTGTGCTTAACCAACATATAAGCACATGTTGTGATGTATGGCCTTTACACCATTAAATCATCACATAATGACATAATTAAGTACATCTCAAATGACGAGAAAAACAATCAAACTGAGATGACATTTTCATTGTGTTCTTCAGTCTCCAAAGTTGTAAGATGTCTCCCACCTGCTTCTTGAAATAGAAGTGTGGCCCAAGCGGTTTAACCTCACCAACCACAGAGTGACACTTTTCTTGAAATTCTTCCTAACATGAAGAATTCCATGACCCTTGCACAAGAAGCCTAGAACAAGATGAATCAAATGGATTTGGTGCGACCGTGTAACATTTCTACATTGCAACCATGTGCCTAGTAGTATAAACATGGAATGTAGCTAGGAAATAAAATAAACTACATTACAACCATGTGCCTAGTAGTATACACATATGTAGTAAAACCAAATAAGCATAACCATGTACACATATGCAATATTTAGAAAATAAAATGGCTTGGCCAAGCACTTTTAAAATCCAAAATTACCTGTAGAAGAAACAAGAACAAACATGTATCCATTCTACAGAACTGGTAGATAGAGAAACTAAACATGAAGATATCCATCTATCTATCCCATAATTGCTACATTACACCCTTCCATGAAGAAAAATACATAGCATTTTTGTAGTACCATTATTACATTGGTAGGTAGAGTGGAAAAAAGAAAGAAGCACTTCTGTCCTTCCCTGTTTGTCCACATTCAACACCCATACTAGAAGGCAAGCTTTCCAAAATGCAAAAAGAAGAATGGCATGTTCTTCACAATCTACTCCCGTATACATCCTATCAATGCTCTACAATGAACATCATAGATGAAATCACTTCCAAATCATAGGACTAGCAACATCAAAAATATGCATGCACCCTAGCCACCTCAAGATCAAAGAAATCTTGAAAACAAGATTCATCATTCTCAAATCAAAGTCCAAAAGGGAGATACAAAAACTAAAATAAAAGTGAACAAGAGTCACAGTAAATAGGTTACATAAGAAATTGGTGGCTTGGTGGTCATAAAGAACATAAAATTTCAAGCTAGTCCTTCATCGCATCCAAGTTCATGAAACAGAACATAATAAAATGAAAACTCAATTCACTTGAAGCACAATGACTCTCACTAGTCACCAAGAGGGAGTAGATGTTTAACGACACCCTGCATCCAAGGGTCGCTAAGAACATAACCAAACTTTTCATGCATCACGTGAAATTTATCTTGATAGTTACACATTTCTAAATGCATAATGGAACATGCAATACTTTTGCAAATGAAATCCATCTTCTTCCTAGTTAGCATATTAGGTTACTCAATGAACCTCATGAATCTTGCATAAAATAGAAATAAATTCTTGCACCACATGTGCATCACCTATCATTTACATAATAAAAGATGTTTTGCATTTCTATGACAAGCTGAATCTTCATTTGGTAGGCTCTCATAGCCTAGTGCAAAAAGTCAACCATCCTTTGACTATCTCAGTAGTTTAATTTTAATACTCCAATACGCACATTATACCATCACATATTTTAAAGTAAATATAATCATAAACATATGAGGTATGTAATTTACCGGTCATTCTATAAACTTTTCGTTTTAACAGTCTTTTAAGGAATGAAATTTTAAACTCACAAGCATGACATGCATAAGGAACATCAAATCCTTCTATGCCTAATGTAATCATAGCTAAGAGACACAATATGTAACCCATGTCATCAATTAATACTACATAAAGTAAACAAGTTGACTTACAGTTGTATGTCTAGCATAGTGAACTCAAAGCCCAAGTGTGGAACCAAGAGCTCTGATACCATATGTAGTGACTGCCCCTGCAAAAAAAATGCACATCAACAATCTTATAATATGTAGAAAAATCAACAAGAGTCAAAGTCTTTTGAATATTGACCAGTCAACATTAGTTGATTAACTATCATTAACGTTAACTAAAATTATACATATACATATATGCTCAAATTTTAAAGAAACTATAAATTCATTTCCGGATTACTAATACCAGATACCAAATGCCAGGTGCTCTAACCATGTTGACCAAGTTGAAATAAGCTCCAGAACCTGTCTAAGATCACAAGGGTGAGAATATTGTAGGAGTGCTTTACCACCCTACCACGAAGTTGTTAAGCTTCCCCAGAATCTTTCCTGACATGAAAGATACCCAGCTCGGAAATGAGGAAGACTAACCAAGTAAAACTAAGAGAAATAATGGAATTGTGCAATACATTATTTTAAGCATATTCATAAAATCCCCATCCATTCCGCAATGTAACATAATGCACTCATGCATTAGAAAAACAAGGAACACATGCTCAATATGCACTATCTACACATAGGCATTTCCATAAGTTATTTCAATAAAATAAGCATTTGGTAAGAGTTATCGTAATACAACATTCATAGCAGGTGAAATATTTGAGTGCATGAAAATTTCTGAGTATTATCCCACCATAAATCTCAAACTTCTCATAAAAGTCTTAGACAATAATAAGAAAGATTCATATCATTCTTTCCTGATTTATCAGATGGAAGCATACTTCCTAATCACTAGGAACTTTTATCCATTTTGATTTACATTATTTCAAAGTAAAAAACATATGCAATGCTTAAGCATTAACCAAAAATATAGTCACATACATTCACTATTCATCAACTTAAACTTAATACAATAGGATACAATATACCCAAAATTAAGTTATCAAATAAATGCATCTTTATCCTGATGACATCTCACTAATTTGTTATAGTATATGTTTGAACATTCACAAATACACAATCAAAGTATTGGTTGAAGATTCTACAATAGCGGGGTAACCACTCAAGAAAAGGAATTTTTGGAAGAATAGTTATTACGTTTCAAGACAAAGCTAAATTCAGTCCAATCAAGTAGTCAAAAACATCACACATTCAATAATGTACAAATTTTTATGGTAGGTAAGTTTCGTTTCAATTTATGATCAATCATAGATATTTTACTTGACTCTGTTAATGAGTAAGGAGCAATTTTTACATAAATAACAACTTGACACTCAAATCCACCAGGAAAATGGTGAAATAAAATCTCCTATATTTGTAGTCAAAGGAAGTCAGTGATTTGTATGAGATATAAGTTTCAAGTATTTCCCATCAAGATCTAAGTAATTATGGTGATTGTAAGTTAGTAACTAATACATGGAATAAAACTATTGCTAAATGTCACTTATAGCGTTCATTCACCAATAGAAACCATCTTTACCTGGCACCACTGATACATCAACTACTCAATGGTCCAATTCTTACATTGTGACATTAACACATGACCAATATGTCCACAAATTGATCACGATTATTACAACTATCAGAGAATAGATTAGTCTAGTTGTGTCAGAGCTCAATGAAGCATGGCCACTAATAGAAGAAGCATAGAAAATGACATAGCATTTTTGTCAAGAAAGGTTATCGGTAGGAACCCAATAATAAACCAAAGATGTCATTTGATGTGTTTTTCAACTCAATATCCATTGTGTACAAATACAGAAGTATACAAAAATGCTACTTATGGTATGGCTCAGTGAGCTTTGATGGAATGAAGAATGGAAGTGATTCTAGTTTAGTAGACAATGCTAGTTATGAATCTGCATCCCATTTTGAGAAAAAACTAACTCAAGTCCAAGGGAGCACACAGTAGGTTTGTTACTTCCATCACAGAACACCCCACTTTCAAAAGAAAATTGCAGTTCACACAAAATTGGATACTAACAATCTCACGAATCAAATACGAGATTCGATGTGCTATTCTAATTAAACTTCACCTTACCAAATGATACTAAACTAATGTAAATGGACATGCAGCATGCCTGGCAATAGATTTTAGAATCACAACACAGCCTAACATTGTTCCATTATAAGCTCTCTACTCGCAGAGCATGCACGAGATCCATAACAACAAAAGCTTGAAAAATGTCTAATATCAATGAAAAGGTAAAACTAAGTTCACAGCTATAAGTAACTCAGAATCGCTGAGCTCAAAGCCCGAAAAGAAATACACAAATCACACATCAAGAACTTGTTTGCTTCTATGTCAAACATTCATTTGAAGGTAAAGCTAAGCTCATGGCTATATGAAAGTAATACAGAAAATTCTTGAGTTGATAGCCAAAAAGAAAGTAATACCCAATTTAAAGAGAAAAAATCATAATGGTAATGCCTTACCTGCTTCTTCTGCCTTTCTTCTACCAACATCATCTGTGGTATTAGCATTTAAAGAACAACGTTCTGTGAGAAAAGGCCATCTGGTGTTGTTGCAGGAGCATCTCAAATGTTCAAGCCATAGTTGAAGATTATAAAGACCACAAAGATCCTCAAAAAAAATCAGAAGGAAGGAATGTATAAACAAGGTCATCAAATCAATTGGGTAGTCTTGGAACCTATCATGATGCTAAAATAATATTAGGTCTTCAAGATAGGTTTAGGTATAGAAATGAGTTTAATGTTTAATAAAACAATTGTATGGTTTTTCAAGTTCAAACATTAAATAAAAAAAGGTAACCTTTGGTTTAGAGGGAAGTTTAGTTTGTAATAATTTTAAAATACCCAACTCAACGATGATAGTTGGTTGGAGTTAGTTATTATAGGGTGTTTTATAAATTGGAAAGAGTCTCTAATGTAAAGAGAGGAGAGAAAATATTGGAAGACTGGTATGTATGGACTTGTGTACAACAATATTAAAACTTAGATATTCTGCAACTCAAATTGCATATTGTGGTCCACAAAGTGATTGGTTGGCTCTACAAATGCATTAATAAGATTCCCTTCATCATTCCAAGTATTTTGTTGATAAGTTTCATGTTATTATAGGTTTGTTGTTATGCCTGTTGCAGAACTAGTTGATTTCTTTTAATTATTTATTTGTTTCAGTAGGTTTTAAGGAAATGAAGATGTTTCCATAAGGATGAAGGCCTGATACTCATGGAAAGAGTTATTCTAACATGTATGATATATTACTAACCAAGCACGTGCAAAATTAAACAAGATAGAGATTCTACTCGAACAAGGGGTGTATTTTTTGATTGGAGACATTAAACAATGTCCATGTGAAGGTGAATCCATTGTTAGTTGGGATTGGAAATGTGTGTAATCAAGTGATTGAGAAAACCCTAGTTCAAGAGCAAGAAGTGCTAGGAGGAGTCTACCATATGATTCCTTTTTAAAATTGTATTGTTTATTATTTGATCATCATTATTATGATTGCTCCTCATCATATTGGTATCAGAGTGAGGGAAAGGTCTTGTGAAAGCGTAATTGGTCTTGTGAAGTTGGTTCTTGAATCCCTTAGTGAGCCCTTGTAGTTGAACTATCCTAAGAGGAGTAACCCTATAGTAGATTCTTATACCAAGTTGATCAAGAAACCATGTCTGAAGGAGAAGAAGAGATTCCTACAAGGTTGACAAATATGGAATTGGCAAAGATAGTGAAAGAACAAGTGGAAGATAAAAAAAATTTAAGGGCATCATTAGAACAAAGGGACAAAGACAATGCTGAAAAAGATAGATTGATAAAGTCCATGATGAAGAGGCTATTAGCACTAGAGAAGAAAGATAAGAGCATTAGATTGGATAAAGAAGTTAGAGATGAAGAAGAGGAAGAAGAACCCAAAGAAGAAGAAAAGGATGCTGAGGAAGTAAGAATGGCTAAGTTCCCAAAAGCCATAAGAAATGAAGATAGAAGGGTAAGAATAGACTTACTAGGAAAGATGGATGATGAAGAACTAATAGATTGGTTTGGTGCAATGGAAAATTGCTTTGAGTGTGAAGGGATAGAAGAGAAGGAAAAAATGAAGATAGCAAAGTCCAGGTTGAAGGGACATGCTTTGTTGTGGTGGGATTGCATCCAGGCAGACATATGGAAGAATGGTAGACCCAAGATCACATCTTGATATACTATGGTGGAAAAGATGAAGGCAAAATTTTTGCCAAAGGATTATAGAGTACAATTGTACAAGAAAATGAGAGATTTTAGACAAAAGGAGATGGATGTACAGAAGTACACTGAGGAATTTCACAAGCTTGATATTAGGGTGGATCATGATGAAGAGATGGAAGAAAAGATTGCAAGGTATATGGGGGGACTAAGGTTCAATATCCAGGATGAACTTAGTCTTGCTACCCCGAGGTTAGTTGATGAATGTTATTAGTTAGCCTTGAGGGTTGAAGAGAAGATAAGAAGGAGACAAGAAAAGAAGAGCAGCAATAGAGGTGGATCTTCCATGAGAGGAAGAGGGGGAAGAGGTACTACTGATTTTCAGAGCAGCAATGATAAGGATAAGGACAAAACATTTTCAGAATCAAGAGGGGGTTATAGAAGTGGAAGAAGTGGAGGAAGAGGAAGTGGAGTATTCATGGGAAGATGCTTCACTTGCAATCAAGTAGGCCATCAATCCTTTCAGTGTCCTAAATGGAAGGAAGACAAAGGGAGAGAGAGAAGAGTAAACTTGGTTGATGAATAGCCAAGAAAGGATGAGCAGAATGAACCCATTGAACTTCTTCCAGAAGAAGGAGAGTGCTTATTGATGGGAATAAGCAATCAAATACCAAAAGATCCAAGCATATTCAGATCAAATTGTCTCATTCAAGGCAAGGTATGCAAGTTTTTAATTGATTCAGGGGCAAGTAATAATATGTTGTCTTATGAAGTTGTTAAGAAATTGAATTTGATAACTTTTGCACATGCTGCTCCTTATTATGCTACTTGGGTCAATGAGAATCATAATTTGTTGGTTAAAGATCAAGTGATGGTTGAGTTTTTAGTTGCAAGTTATAGAGACAAGGTACTATGTGATGTCATGCACATGACTTGTGGGCATCTCATTTTGGGAAGATCTTGGCAATGTTCAAGGAGAGTCATGCATAATGGTTATGAAAATACATATGTAGTTCAACAAGGAAAGGTGAAGTATAAGTTGCATCCATTGGTGAGGAGTCATAAGGAAACTATATTGATGTGTTTTGGTAGAGATATTCTAGTGCAAGATCAAGGTATTCCACATTATGATACTGGTTGGAAGCAATGCTAGGCTAAATGGCAGGACAATCTAGGAGTGGCAAGGCTGGCTGAACAACCTTTTGTTTTGGTTGGAGCAATGAAGTGTCCTCTAAGAGGGAAGATAGATGAAGATGATATGGTAATAGAGTAGAGACAAATAAAGACTTTCCAACAATCTAATGTGCAACAGCAATACTATCAAGCAAGAGGATATTCTAATCCAAATATTTATCTATCTAAATCTTGGTGTGTGACTGCAGGAACTAGGATGAAGGAGTAGATCACTTTGGGGAATAATTTTACCCCTCAGATGTAGCAGATAGGAGCAAGGAACAACAAATCATAGGTCAACTCTTGGGGCAAGAGTTCTTTTTATGGTGGGGAGTATGGTGCAGGAGCATCTCAAATGTTCAAGCCACAGTTGAAGATTATAAAGACCACGAAGATCCTCAAAAAAAATCAGAAGGAAGGAATGTATAAACAAGGTCATCAAATCAATTGGGCAGTCTTGGAACCTATCATGATCCTAAAATAATATTAGGTCTTCAAGATAGGTTTAGGTATAGTAATGAGTTTAATGTTTAATAAAACAATTGTATAGTTTTTCAAGTTCAAACATTAAATAAAATAGGTAACGGTTGGTTTAGAGGGAAGTTTAGTTTGTAATAATTTTAAAATACCCAACTCAATGATGATAGTTGGTTGGAGTCGGTTATTATAGGGTGTTTTATAAATTGGAAAGAGTCTCTGATGTAAAGAAAGGAGAGAAAATATTGGAAGACTGGGATGTACGGACTCATGAACAACAATATTAAAACTTAGATATTTTACAACTCAAATTGCATATTGTGGTTCGCAAACTGATTGGTTGGCTCTACAAATGCATTAATAAGATTCCCTTCATCATTCCAAGTATTTTGTTGATAAGTTTCATGTTATTATAGGTTTTCTATTATGCCTATTGTAGAACCAATAGATTTATTTTAATTATTTATTTGTTGCAGTAGGTTTAAGGAAATAAAGATGTTTCCATGAGGATGAAGGCCTGATACTCATGGAAAGAGTTATTCTAACATGTATGATATATTACTAACCAAGCACGTGTAGAATTAAACAAGATAGAGATTCTACCTGAACAAGGGGTCTATTTTTTGATTGGAGACATTAAACAATGTCCATGTGAAGGTGAATCCATTATTAGTTGGGATTGGAAATGTGTGTAATCAATTGATTGAGAAAACCCTAGTTCAAGAGTAAGAAGTGCTAGGAGGAGTCTGCCATATGGTTCCTTTTTTAAATTGTATCATTTATTATTTGATTATCATTATTGTGATTGCTCCTCATTAGGTTTTGAGGCAGCCATTGCATTATCGTCTAGAGAAAAGTTCAATTTATATGTAGAGCTTCCGCTCCTATTCTTTCCCAAGCGCTCGACACCTCTAGTCTACCCATTCCTTCATTCCTCTACGTGTGTCTATGAATTGCCAATCTTTTCTTTCCCTACAATCCTTGTCATTATTCCTCCTAATCAGATACGTTGCCATACATTAATGACCCCACTCTTTGTATATGCTCGTTCCAAAACCTGGTTTGCTCACACTAAATTTATAATCCCCTCTTTTATTGTTCCTCCTAATCAAATAGGTTGCCATACATTAATGACCCTACTCTCTGTATATGCTCATTCCAAAACCTGGTTTGCTCACACTAAATTTATAATCCCCTCTGTTGGTGTTGAAAACAAGGAATATTGTTGCACCCTCGATTTCAATGTATTTTTTTGGAACAATTATTCATGCTCTTTGTTTTATTTATGAATAGAAGAACCAGATACATGGGATCGAAACCCACTGCTCCCCCATTGCATGTTTTGTAGGATATATTAAATATGTATTGCGGAAGAGAATTAGGAGAAGGCATCATGTTCCAATAACCGTCCTCTTCCCATTCTTTGTTAGTGCCAATGAATTTGCATGCGATACCCAAGATGACCTCCCAAACTAAATGGTAATTGACCCAATCCACCATATCTAGAATTAAGGATAACCAATTCTAATCATTTATTATAATTATGAAATTGGTTCATTTTCCATCCACGTGGAAATGTGATGCTAATTATTGGGCAAGAAGAAGTTAGTTGTGACATAATATGCTTTGAAAACTGTGCCCAAATCTCCTAACCTATGGTCGTTTGAAATGTTTCCATTAAAATATAATTTTTTCCATTTAAAAAACTTTATGATTGGCCATGACAGTTTTTGCTAGTAGTCTTTTTTATTTCTATGTTAAAAATATGGTAAAATCTGTGAAGAATCCACCTATCAAGAGGCCATAGGCATGTGGTTGACATGCAGTTCCACATTTTGCATCCATGCATGCTAATCTTGGGTGTTATTTTGTAGTGGATGCTTAGGTAATTCTAGACTTCACTTCAAACCATATTGTTCTCTCTGCTATAGATTTTTGAAGATTCCATGGTGCATTATAATGTGATTTGGGAAAATTGGATTGTTGGTATGTTGTAGCAGCTTTAGTTGTGCTATGATGAATTTATCATTGAGCTAGTAAGCGAGCATGTAGTGGACATGTGATTGTAAAGGAACGTATGATGTTCAAAAATTGTGGGTGATACAGTTTTAAATTGGACGTTACCCAGTTATCATCTATTTTATCTAGTAATATCTTTCCATGCTAGATTTACTTTTCACATTTATCATAATTACTCAAATTTGATAGAAATGGAAAATATCAAAACTGCACAATTATTTCATTTTTTTTACTTATCATCATTTGAGTTGGTTGATGGAGATATAAAATTGTGATCTCTTTGTTAGTATAAGTTTTTTAAATTTAAGTTTTGTTTATTCATTGTATAAGAGGAAATAAGAAATTAGGTCATGTATATTTCTATTTAGAATGATGACTATAAATCAGAGAAGAAATTAGGTGTTTCTAATCTTAGGACATAGGCCATGAATATATTCATAACTTCTATGGGGATTATAATTTCCAATAAGGAGGTCATGTCTTCGTAAGGCACTCGTCCATTAATTTAGTTTTGTTTTATTGCAAATTTTAGAATACTCAACTGGGGCTAGAAAAAAATTCAGAATTCTCAAGTATGGCTTTTTTATTCAGCAGGTTTGGGGTGTCTCCCATGGGGCTCAACCCTAATTTTTATGATACTAAGTCTCTGCAAGAATTTGTGACAATAAATTCCATAGTGGTGCAATCTTTCACTAATAAATCAAGAAAGGAGGCATCCATACATTACCTTTTATTCTACAATTTCTTTGTCCAAGTAACATATTTTTGTTTCTATAGTTATTTTTTGTGCTTTCCATTTTGAACAAGAGTTTTATTTGTATTTCTATTGTTTGAATTCAATTCTAAGGTTGTGATGGGTCTGTTCTATTGGATGACACATTAAATTTTTTAGGAGATAAATGTATCAACAAACATTAATTCATTGAAAGGTGTGATAATAGAATTGAGTCTCAAATTGAGATTGTGTGTAGCTATGTCATTTCCTACATTGACAATCTTGTGTTAGCAACTTGTGATCATATTGTACAGGTATCAGATTACATATTCTTTTGTTTTATTTTTCTTGAAATAACATTTTATCCAAAACATTTCTTTATATTTTTGAAATTGGAACATGAGGTGTTCCTATAAAACCATGTGCATGTTAATATAACCATGTCTATTCTTAAGTAAAGCATTTGAAACTAGCAAAAAATGAGATTTTTGGGGTTGTTTTAGTGTTTTTTCCATAATTGAAGAATTTTAATTTTTGAGGCTCTCTGAAATTTATCCCTTTTTACTTTCATTTATGGATTATGTTAATGTGTATGACAGGTACATACTCATCTGTGTACATATAAGGAGACTTAATACATTAGAATTGGAAATTTTAGATGTGCTACAGGTATATGGTCTTATATTTTTATTATAATAATCTAAAATTTCTAAGTATATGGACAAATAAGCACACTTAGCATCAATGTTAGCTTGATAGCTACAATAATAGATACATATTCACAATTGTAAAGCTCATTTTTTGTTTGGTGAGTTATGCAACATTGACATTTCACTACAAAATGAGTAAGTGGAGCCCATGAAGCCTTTCTTGGCTTCACTTTAGAGAACCAATGTCTAGATGCTAAGTTTTCTTTAGAAGCTATTAGAGTATGGATGTCGAATGAGGGATTTGGATGTCATTTTAAAGATTTGTATGCAATAGTACATGATATGTAGTATTCCAAAATAAAAGATATCTAGCATGTTATACTAAACAAGCTTTAATGGAAAACATGTTCAAAATGTAGAATTCAAATAGAAAACTTACATTCTATATTTGTGCAATGATACTATTGAAAACATTATAAGTTATTAGTGTAACATAAGCTTTAACTATCTACCTATTAGATAATGTAATTATGCCAAATTAGCTTCTAGTCACATCATTCAAAAATCTATTTTTTTCTTTACATTGTAAAGAAATGAGCATTCAATTATGTTTCTTTGCCTGCACGGATTGAAAATAAATCTGAGTTCTAGTCAAACACATAGGCAATTTTGAAATTTAATTGATCTCGATGTGAACTATTTTCTAGTTGTGTTTGGATCTAGAATTTTTTTATAGATAAATAGTTTTTAAATTTTAATAACAATTTGTAAATACAATAGGTTCTTAGAACATTAAAAATAGAGCTTGAAATGTAAGGCTTGTATTAGAATTTTTAGTTGACAATAACTATAATGACAACTCAAGTATTATGTGTCACAAAATATAAATGACTTCTTTCAGTTAACTATTGACTATGTAATTGTTCACTTTACCATTAGAGCATAGAATCAATTTGTTACATGACAAAAAAAATGCACAACTAGTAGAGAACTTCTTAAAGAATAAAAATAATTGAACATGATTCTACAGATTTGTTTATTAATAATTTTAGATTATTTTTTTCATAAGTGAAGACATCAAAGCAGAAATACATATAATGATATGAATTTGAGTCCTTGTGTAATACTATCAACTTAATTTTTCTTAACTAAGAAGAAAGAATTGCTAAAATTAAAATTATGGTAATCTATTAAACTAGCTTCTGCCATTAATATAATAAGAAATATAGAAGGTTCTAGCACGTCACCTATGAAACATATCTATGAAATAGCTTGTGGCATAATTATATGCATAGCCATCACAGTAGAAGGAAATCTTATAGAATAACCTATTTTCCCTTAAACATGTAGTGTTGCACATCAAAATCACTTGAAAATTGGGCACCTTCACCAGGTGTGAAGAAAAAAATGATTTGGGACTGAGATTTCCTTATTCTAGGCTCTACAAATTCTTTTAGCCCTTGCCAATAATGGAACTAGAAGTCTTCTCATTCAAATCTAAACAATAAGACTCTAACATTAGTAAACTTCAATGATTCCAGTAACTAACACGTCTTCACTCACGCACATTATTATATTAATGTTGCAGCTAACTTTGGTCTGTAGTCTTATAGAATTTATTATATATTTTCTTATAAATACAATGACCTGGGCATGTGTTCAACAGAGTCCATTTTCTCTCCTGTGTTGTGTTATGGTTTTTCGACTCCTCGACACTACAATTTTTTCAAAAATGGTTTCTGTCTCGTGTACAAACATAGGTATGATGGTAATATGTATGCAACACTTATTTTTTTTGGCTTGTAGTATCATTCTTTTTAAATGAAGTTTTACTCGAGATAAATCAACTAAAATTGTCTATATTGACATTGTCAGGTAGACTTCTAAAAGTTAAAATACATTTTAAATTATTAACTTTTAGTCTCTTTTTCTAAAATCTTTTAATATTCTCACTCTTTATTTTAGGTTTTCTAAGCTTTTTAATGCTTATGAAAGTGATGAAATATAGGTATGTGTAACAAGCAAAAGTTTTGGTCAGTTTTCATTTTTAATAATTAATTAATACTTGTAGTTTTATAAGTTCAAGGAAGCATAGGGTCTCCATTCTTAATATATACAAAGTTCAAACATGTTGCAACATCAAATAGGAGTCAGTTGCCTGACCAAAGTTGATGTTATAATCAAGTTTACTTATTACAAAATCAATAAATTATTTGATAATATGTCTCATGTAGGATATTAAAGCAACCATGGAGTTGATTTCCAATTAAAATTGGCATTGTCCAATCTAGTTAATTGATTCTCCTATGTTGACACCGATAGAAGTGTTTGATGAAAAAGAACACAGAAATGAAACATAGAGAAGATTACTCCAAACTTGAGTGTTGAAAATACCAAGCTCATGCATTCTATTATAACACCAATTGTAATAAATGTACAAAAATATCTAGACTGTTGTTTGGTGTATTATTAATGAGAGTAGTTAGAAATTATGACTGTAGGTGACTATGGATGGTTTTGGATGTTATCTTGAAACTTCTTATTTGGATAGCATGTTAAATGCTTGTTTCTGGAAACATCTCTGCCAACCATACTAATGGAAAAATAATTAATTTACTTTAACATCCCCACTAAATTAATTACAATAGCTATACTAAATATCTACTATCTAAATATCTCCCCATATTCTACATATGATGGGTCCTGGCTGAAAACCTTGTTAGGTACCCATTTACAATCAGTTATCTCCTAAATACAATGGTTGGAATTCACAAGAATCCCCCTTGAATGAAAACCATGAGACAATTATGTCACTTCTCTTAAGCCCAAAAGATCTCGAAGAGATACAAACTTGGCTTCACTTAAGGCCTTGGTGAATAAATTAGCAATTCAGTCCTCTATCTTGCAATATTGAAGATGAATCACCTATTTTGGATGAGATGCCTGATATAATGATGATAAAACTTGATATGTTTGATGTGAGCATGAAACATTGGATTCTTAGACAATGAGATGGCGCTTTGATTGTCACAATGAAGTAGACAAGGCCCTACATGACGTTGCTTAAGGACTGATAGGATAGCTTGTAACCAAGTGATTTCTTTTAATACTTCATTTTCCATAGTATATTCAACTTTTGTAGTGGATAGAGCAATGGTAGACTGCTTTTTATTGCACCAAGAAATGAGACCTACACCAAGATAGACAACATAACCTATAGTGGACTTATGATCATCCACTCATCTTGCCCAATCAGAATCTAAATAGCCAATAAGGTATCTCCATGAGATGAATAATAGATGTCCATTTTTAAAGTCCCTTTCACATATCTTAGTATTCTTTTAGTTGCTATCCAATGTGGGACTTTAGGTGAACTCAAAAATCTAGAAACCACACTAACTACAAAAGAAATATTAGGATGAGAGCGTGTCAAATATACAAGACTACCAACCAATTGCCTATATAAGGTAGGATCAACATCTTCACCTTCCATGCCCTTGCTTAACTTTAATCCTAGAGCAATCGGAGTAGGCACATTTTTAAAATCTGTTAACTTTAATCCTGGTGCAATTAGAGTAGGCACACTTTTACAATCTGTTAACTTTAATCCTGGAGCAATTGGAGTAGGCACACCTTTACAATTTGTCATTCGACACCTCTTCAATAAGTTTAGGGCATACTTAGTTTGAGAAAGATAAAAACCATCATCCTTTTACCATACTCATAAACCAAGAAAATAGTGTAGAAAACCAAGATCTGTCATCTCAAATGTATCTTGTAGACTTAACTTTATGTTACTGATTTTATCCATGCTATGTCCTGTGATAATAAGATCATTGACATAGAGCACAATGATTATGATATAACCACCATCAAATTCCTTCACATACAAATTTGGATCACGAGGACTATTATGGAAGCCTTGAATTTGACAATATTCATCAATATACCAAGCCCTTGGAGCTTGTTTGAGACCATATAAAGAATTCCTTAATTTGCAAACCAAATGTTCTTTCCCTTGAATTTCAACTCCTTGTGGCTGATTCATCTAAATCTCTTCATCAATTTCACCATTCAAAAATACATTTTTAACATTCATTAGGTGTAGAGGCCACTTAAAATGAGCTGCTAAAGCTATAATAGCTTTGACAGTACTAATTTTTGCTACTAAGGAAAAAGTTTCTGTGTAATCAATCCCTTCTTTTTGTGAATACCCTTTGGCTACTAGTCTTGCCTTATGTTTTTCAATATTCCCATCCAACTTGAACTTACTCTTATAAACCCACTTATTGTTAACCACATTCTTACCTTTTGGAAACTCTACCAATTCCCAAGTGTTGTTCTTTATCAAGGAATCATACTCATTTTTCATAGCTTCTTCCCATTCATGTTTTCCTTTGGCCTCTTCATATTTTTGAGGATTATTAGTCTTTATTATGGTGGTCATTAAAGAATAATTAATTTATTGAGTCCTTTGATAAATTTCTTGAATACTCTTGGTCTTTGGAGGAGGACTAGATTCTTCATCCATGTCAAAGGGTTCCTTAGAACTTTCACTAGTTTCAAAGTCATTAGGATCTTCATGATTCTTAATGGCCACTTGTGGAATAGGAGTGGATATTGGCATATTATCAAACCCCTCATTAAACTTGACATCCCTACTTATAAACACATCTTCCACACTAGGATCATACAACCTATATCCTTTCCTTTAGTGATCATACCCTACAAAGATGCACTTAATGCTTTTCTTATCAAATTTCTTTTCTCTAATCTCATCTAGTACATGAGCATAGGCTTCACATCCAAACACTCTAAAATACTTAACATTAGGTTTTCTTCCACTCCAAGCTTCTTCAAGAGTAATATTTTGCAAAACATTTGTGGGAGATCTATTCAAAACATGAAATGCAGTATTAATAGCTTCAACCCATAGAAACAAAGGAAGATTCTTATATTGTAGCATACAATGTGCCATTTCACTAAAGTCTTATTCTTCCTTTCAGCAATACCATTTTTTTGAGGAGTATATCTAATAGTCATCTCTCTTTTGATCCCATGATGCTCACAAAATGATTTGAACCTATTGTTTACATATTCTCCACCATTTTCAGTTCTAATTCTCTTGATCTTATTTCCACTTTCATTTTCCACAAGAGCTTTAAACATTTCAAATTTGTTAAACACTTCATCCTTTTGTTTCAAGAAATAAACCCAAAATTTCCTTGCAAAATCATCAATAAATGTCAAGATATACCTAGCTCCTCCCTTTGATGTTGGATTTATAGGACCACACAAATCACTATGGATAAGTTCTATACTTTTCTTTGCTCTCCATGTCAACCTCTCAAAAGTGTCTTTATATTGTTTACCAACCATGTATCCTTCACACACATTTGTATTTAATTTTATCAAACATAATCCATCAACCATATTCATCTTTGAAAGCATAGCCAAACTTTGATAATTTAAATGACCATATCTTTGATTCCATAGCTCACTTAAGGATGATCTTGTAGTGATATATGCCTTCTTATCAACACTAGCTTGAAATTTATATAGTCCATCACTCTCAACTCCTCTAGCTACTATTTTGTATACATCATTAATATTCTTGATTAAACACTTATTTGAATAAAACTACACCTTATATCCATGTTGAGTTATTTGACTCACTGATAGAAGATTTTTGGCTAACCTAGGTACAAAATTCACATTAGTTATTTCCAAATTTTTACCATCATTACCTTTCATTGAAATTGTACCTATTCCTTCTATGTCATGTGAACTATCATCACCAAGAAATATTTTTGCACATCTTGTTGCTTCTAAAGAGCTAAAGATATTTTTGTTGTGAGTTAGATGTTGGCTAGCTCCTGAATCAATATACCATGCATTACTTGAATCCCCTTGAGTAGCCAAAGAAGATGTCATTATATGATTATCACCCTCTTTTTGAACAAAATTTGATTGTTTTCTTTGACTAAATCTCTTTTTCCATTTCTTAAAACATTGATCACTTTTATGCCCTTCTTTTCCACACTTGAAACATTTGATAGTATTTGCTTCTTTGAGATTATTATTGTAATTTCTCCCTTCATTTTGTGGGCTTTGAATAATTTTGCCTATTTTTATTATCTCTTTGTTGAGACCATTGTCTTTGATTATTTCTATATTGATTCCCTTGATTAGGTCTTTGATTTTGATATGTTCTTTCTTGATTATAATTCTTGTATTTCCCTCTAGCTACAAATACTTGACTCTTGCTAGACTCACTTGTAAACTTGTGAAGCCTTTCTTCTTCATTTAACAAAGTACCATACACTTCTTCTAGTTTTATAATTTCAAATTTGTACGAATGAAATTATTATACTCCTCTGGAAGACTTTCAATTAAAAATTCTATGATTTCATCATCTTTGTACTCAACCTTCATCATTGCAAGCTAATTTCTCAAGTTTTTCAATTTAGCAATATGATCATTGATGCTATCTCCTACTTTCATTTTCAAATGAGTTAATTGCCTCTTAATATCCATTACTTTTAACTTACTTGTTCTTTCATACATTATTTGTAAAGTTTCCCATATTGCCTTTGTTGTTGTTAAACCTTGAACAAGGGGCCTAATCCCTAGACTAATTTGCCACAAAAGTGTAGCACATGCACTCATATCCTTTTTATTCCATTTCTTAAGTTCATCTTGATCCTTAGGTTCTTCTTCTATGACTACTTTGGATAAATCTTTCATTTGTAAAATTAACTCCATCTCACATTTCCAATTAGCATAATTTGAACCATGCAATTTTTCACTGATCACAAGATTAGACATCTAACCTGCCATAGTTAAATTTCTAATCAATTACCAACACACATGCTAACAATCACATAAGTATCAAGCATCTAGCAAAGACCATGCCTTGATATTGGCCTTCTTAAGAACCTATCAAAACAAAGACTTCCAAAATTACCACTTTCAACTTCCCACACAAATCTTTCAAAGTGCTCTTTATAATAATATCTTTCAAATGTCACCAAACAACCATTAAACACACACAATTTGTATCTTCAAAAGAAATAGTCTCAACTGCATATAGTATCTCAAAAGATTAGTAAAATAACAAGTGTGTTGTGAGGTTATCACACCTTTGCCCCAAAACTTTAGGGACCTTTTTTTTTAAATAGCCTTGGCAAATTTTTGAGTTGTCCAAAAAATTAGATTCAATTTTATAAAAAAAATTAATTCTTGGACAACTTCAGGCTAGAGGGGAGAGGGTTAGATTTATTTTCACCCGGTTTCAACTTGATTTTCTAGAACAACCAATTTCATCCTTAGGCTAGACAAATTTCCAAGAGTAACACTTGGCCAGATAAAATTGTAAATTTTCTACATAGACGATTTTTTTTGAAAATTTGGATGTAATTGTATAAATTTAGATAATTTTCAAAAAAGTGAAATTTTGTTAGACTTGAGTTTTTGGAAAATCTTGAATTCCTTTGGTGAAATTTTTTCTTTTGTGAAGATGAAATAAAATTGCAAAATTGATTTTAGACTCTAGAAATAATTTTATTTTTGTCAAAAAACTAAAATTGCTTGGCAAAATCAATTTGAATTGAATTGCAAAAAATTGGCTTTAAATGGATTAAAATTGTCTTGAAAAATTTTAAGCCTTTAATGAAATTGGTAATTTAATATTGAAAAATGGCTTTTGGCTTGCCAAATTAGATTTTAATGATATATTAATTTCTAAATCATCATTAAATGGAAACATTTAGCATCTCCAAGGCACTATTTACTTTCTTTTTGCAATTTTGGTCTAATTGGCAATTTTTAAAAGTAAATTTCATCTTGGCAAAGTTAAATTTTAGCTAAGCATTTAATTGGCAGCCATGTCTTGTATTCTAATTAATATTTTTTAGCTCCTAGGGTCCCAGTCAGCCAGCTAGAGAGAATGAGCAAGTTGGGTATAAGAGGAAACTCTTTCCTCTCATTTCCTCATTTTTCACTCCTCCTCTTTGGTGCTTAGGCAATTTTTTGACTTGGAGCAGATTTCTTCTCCTTTAAGCAATTTTGAAAGGGAAGATTGGCATTTGGAAAATTTCTTCATGGTAGAGATTTCTATGTTTGGAAATTTTCCATGATTGAGGGCTAATCTACACTCTTCTTGCTTGGCAAAGTTTGTGGCAGCCAAATTTTGAGGAAGCCAAATTTTGTGAGAGTAGAAATTTGTGGAATACAAAATTCTGATTTTCAAGAGGGGCTACAATTTTCTCCTGGAGATTGGATGATTTTTTTGGTGAAGAAACCAAGCGATAAGGTCTATTTTTTGGACAAATGGAGGACAATTCTAAGAGCACTAAATTGTAATTTTTTTCCAGCTAGAGTCTCAAGATTTGCAAGGGGTTTGAAATTCTTGAAGTCTAATCCTAAATTCCAAAAGAAGACTTGGCTATTGTTAAAGGTAATTTCAAATCATTTAGAGTTGAAAGGGGTCCTTAAGCTAATTTTTTTCTTTTGTTCTTGTCTAGATATTGTCTCCCTTGGTTCTTCATGCATTCATTATCCACCACCTCACCATCCTATCATAGGTTGACAAGATGGTAGATGTTAGTGCAAGCAAGAACCCTAAAGAAACAAATACTAAGAAAGAAAAAGAGGATATGATGCCCAAAACAACTTTCTTCTTGAAAATGAGGTGAATAACTGATACCAATGTCAGTACAGTAAACATGATATAGGTAAAGGACAAACTAAAGGAAGGAAAACCCCCTTGGTAAAGAAGATATACAGAAGTGGAATTGTACATGCAATAGCTTTTCCTCCTACATTGCCATTTCTAGAATTAGTTATGGATTGCGCATCCAGTTTTGATCTTATTAGCAAATCCATCATTTTTGATGAAGGGAAGAGAGTGTTGGCCAATATTGGTGGACAACCGATCAAAGAAGCATTTAACATTCCCTAGTTCAAGAGCATGAAAGTGGTGATGATGGATCAGGCATCCAAATCATTTTAGGATAACCAAGAGGCCTATTTCACACATCTAAAATAGGAAGCTACAAAGACAAAGGATTCCCTTTACTTATGAGAAGATGAAGCCAAAAGAAGGTCCAATTGAATCAGTTAGATAGAAGGGTGAAGGAAGTAGCTAGCAATAAGAAATATTTAGAAGCAAGAAGAGAGCTTTGGAGGTTGAGAAGAACAAAGAACATCTAGAACCTCCAGCCAAGAGACAACATGCAACAGCATCAAGAGAAAGCATAATTGAGGCTAGAAGCCAAGAGGTCAATTCAAGTGGACAAGAGGAGAACGTCAATGAGACAAGACTTGGATCAAGATTGGATGAGCTAGGAAAGGTTTCTATCAAGAAGAAATATTTGAACACCCTTTCCTGCAAAAGAATATGAGAAGACACTATAGGCAGCAAGCAACATGATGAAATCGATTGAGCTCAAGATAAAGCATGCACTTTGTCCTTCCATGGAAGAAGTCAATGAAAGGCTAGTTAAGTTCATTTCCATAGCTAAAAGAATGAAAGAAAAAAGGGAGATTTATATTAGAAGATCATTTGATGTAAGCCCAAGTGGCAATTTCTCTTTCTTCTAGGATACGACAAGTGTCTAATTCTGATTGGCCACCATTTTGGTGCCTTCTCATTGGTTGCCAATTTTATACCTTTTTCATTGGTCCATTGATGAGGTGGCATCTTCTCATTGGTCGATGGGATGGTAACCCTAATTAGGGTTTGTAGGATCCAATTTTGATCATTGATTTTTCTTTTGATCTCTACCTTTGGTTGTACATTTTGGCCTCTATATAAGGCCATTTTTCTCTCATTTGTAGGGTAGTTATGTCGGAGAATTGTTGCCAAAATACTATCAAAATTGTTCTCTATTCATTGTTGTGGCTTGCATGGTGGATATACATGATAATTTTGGTGTATTGCATGGTTTTTCTCATCTCTCAAATTAAAGTAGGATTTCATTTCATGTTTTTAGAGTAGAAGTAGATGGAGCTAATTGTATGGTGATGTTAGTGAATGTTTGATAGGGATCTACAACTAGGCCACTAGCATCTTAGTCATTGGTTAGGGAGCCTTGTGTGGTAAACTAGTTCTCTTTTCCTTTGAATCATTGCATCTATGGAGGTAGAGCCACTAGTTAGCTTTCATTAGATTCAATCCCTATCCATTTTCTAATCTTTCCATTCATAGGAGTAGGAGTATAATAGCAAGTAGTTGATAGTCAGATTTCACTCTAACAAAGTTAGGAAGGTCGAAGTCATTAGAGGCATTATTGCCTCCTCCTCATGCAATAAACATTATCTAGCACTACGTCCTCCACCATCATTGTCACCATCAACATCACCTAGCACTCATACAAAACCATCACCATCTCACTAAAAACCCAAGTCATCCTCAAATGAATAGCATAAGGCCACCTACGTGATTACGAGAAAATCACATCAATAAACTGAGCGAGTATCCATAGGTGTAAGGAACATTGTAGTTATTCTCATATCCCATGAGCATTAACTTTTAAAGAGAGGAATTGTGTGTTTGATACTCTGTATCAAATATTCAATTGCTAATGTGTTATGTAGTGGTACAAAAACTCACATCAACATTATCTGGCACTAGAGGGAGGGCTGAATGATTTTCATTCTTGGATCAACTTAGAAATTTAGAGAAGAGATTGACGAAGAATGAGCTTTCAAAGTTAGATTTGAGATGAAAGATCTCTTTTAAAGTGAAAAATCAAAAAATCAAAAAATTCAAAAAAAAATGAAGAAAAAGAGAAAGAAAGGTTTCTCAATGGATAGACAAGTGGACATTCTTCCCATTTGGTTTGATTTGAACAAAAGGTTACCTCCATTTGATTTGTTTCAACTTGTAGCATCAAGGAAGTGTAGAATACATGGTACCATGGATCATGAGGAGCTGGATTATTTGGTGTTTCTCTTAAGAGTGGACTTGGCATTAAGAGGAAATTTTTCACAAATACATGAGCCTGCGGTCCTTGTCAATTCAGAGAAAGATTTTCTTGTTTTCAAAGAAGATATCAATAGGAAACCAAAAAACACATATGGAAGAAGTTCTTGGTGTAGGGTACATGGTCTCTCATGTTCATAGTCTACTTGCACATCTTGCCAAGACATCATTGAATTGGTCAAGTTTCAATTGGGTTGGTATGAGGAAATACCAGTGGTAGGTGGTAAGAAATTCTTTTAGCTTTTAAGTTGGACACCAAAGAATGAAGAAATTAAGATTTATCAAGATGATATGGTTGACTCTAATGTTCAAGATAAACTAGTGGATGAACCTTCACACATTATATCCAAGGTGGAGAGGTTGAAAAGAAAATCAAAGAAACAATTGAATTTATCCAAGAGAGAGAAAGGATGGTAAACAAAGATCAATAGGTGAAGACACACAAAGAACCAAAAATGGAACATCGAAAGGTGAAGGAAAGGGACATCTTTGATGAGCCTTCATGCATAATTCAAGGGGTGACCCTTGCGGATGCATTGCAAGAAGTTTCAAATATCCTTAAAGAGGAAGATAATCAAGTGGGTGAGTTGGACAAGGAAGTACAAGATATCACAAAAGAGTTAAATACAAGGAAAATATATATAAACCAATACAAGTCACTATCTCTGCCACATTCTTTTGGGAGATGCTTAAAGATCCTATAGAAGAAATACAAAAGGAGTCAATTCCCAAAGCCTTTCAAGGTGATCAAGTTGTTGCAAGTGGCATGATTCACCATCTACTTGAACCTACACAAATTTTGCCACTTGAAATGGAAGTTGATGGGCTACTCACGAAGATGTATGATGGTTCTCCTATCAATCTTGAAGTGCCATGTTTGGTGAGAGTGTCTATAAAGAATTGCAACATGTTCCTATAGAGTATTCAAATGGAAATCACATGCTAGATGATGAAGCTCTTATTGATGAGGATATGCTAGGATTGTTAAGTGGTGATCAAGTTGCTCCCATAGAAAGGGAAAACAAAGAACAATTTGGGTTGATGCTACAATTGGATATTGTGCTCAAGCAACTTGGAGAGGTGTTTGATGGGGTGAATATCAAGAAATCCTTGATTTTTGAGGATACACTTGAGAAGATTCACAAGGATTCATGGTTCACTGTTCATAGGGACAAGCCCCCAAAGATGATATTTCATGAGCTTGATTCCAAGATTGATCCTACCTGGACTACCAATGAGTTTGATGTAGATGTTAGAAGGATGGTGCACCACCAACTTTGACTTCCTAAGGCCATGGAGAATTTGTAGGTTCCATTTGAATTTGAGTCATGCTAGGTTGTTTCTTTCCCTACTCTTAAAGATGAAAGGTTTGAAAGTTTTTATTTTGATTATGAAAATTCTAGAGAAACAACTTGTATTTGGATTAATCATGGACCCTATGAGTCACCTCAATTTTTGGTGTTGCATGATAATTTTCTAGAGTTTGAGTTTGAGGTGACAATTTTTTTTTCAGAGTATAAGGATGAGTTTGCGAGATTGAGAACTATAACCCAAACCTTGTTATTTTTGAACATCTTGAGAAACCATGTTAGATCTAGTGTATATATTAGATTAGTTAGTGTTGTCCCTTTAGAGTCTTGTACATGGTTAGGGTAGGTTTGTCTTGGACCATTTGGTTTAGGAGAGTAGTTTAGTTTCCTTTTAGTTGGGTAGATTAAAGTTTCTCTTTTAGTTGGTTAGAGTAGATTTCTTTTAGTTGTTAAGTTTAGGTGTTGTGAGGGAGGTTGAGCTTGATTTGCATCAAGTCATTTGATTTGAAAAAAAAATTTAGCTTCCCTCGGTTGGAAAGAAGTTTTGGTTTTGGGTCTTTGCAAGTGCAGAAAGGGGTCCATGTTATCACTCATGGGCGAGGTGTGTAGATTTTACATTTTTGGTGACAAAATGGAGCTCGTTTGGTTCATTTCTTGAGTACATTTAACAAGGTTCAAATATTAAAGGGTGCTCTTAGTCGTTAGTCTATGGTAGGACTTGTACTAAATTTGGGTTAGACTTGATAGAGGTTCTTGAGTTATCTTTGACATGGTTACAACATTCTACTCACACTTCATTGCTTTGAGTTCTTGATGTTTTGAAGTGAAATTAGACTTAGTAAAAATCATACACTTGCTTTAGCGCCACTGTGGTCTTCAAAACCCTCTGCAAGCTTCATTGCCTACAAACCAAACAAAAAAATGAAAGAAAAAAGGGAGATTTATATTATAAAATCATTTGATGTAAGCCCAAGTGGCAATTTCTCTTTCTTCTAGGATAAGACAAGTGTCTAATTTTGATTGGCCACCATTTTGGTGCCTTCTCATTGGTTGCTACTTTTCCACTTTTTTCATTGGTCCGTCGACTAGGTGGCATCTTCTCATTGACCGATGGGGTGGCAACCCTAATTAGGGTTTGTAGGATCCAATCGAGATCATTGATTTTGCTTTTGATCTCTATCGTCGATTGTACATTTTTGCCTCTATATAAGGCCATTTTTCTCTCATTTGTGGGGGAGTTATGCTGGAGAATTGTTGCCAAAATACTATCAAAATTATTCTCTATTCATTGTTGTGGCTTGCATGGTGGATATACATGATCATTTTGGTGTATTGCATGGTTTTTCTCATCTCTTAAATTAAAGTAGGATTTCATTTCATGTTGTTAGAGTAGAAGTAGATGGCTAATTGTATGGTGATGTTAGTGAATGTTTGATACGGATCTACAACTAGGCCAATAACATCTTAGCCGTTGGTTAGGGAGCCTTGTGTGGTAAACTAGTTCTCTTTTCCTTTGAATCATTGCATCTATGGAGTTGGAGCCTCTAGTTAGCTTTCATTAGATTTGATTCCGATCCATTTGTTAATTTTTCCATTCATAGAAGTAGGATTAGAATAGCAAGTAGTTGAGTAGTTGGATTTCACTCTAAGAAAGGTAGGAAGGTAGAAGTCATTAGAGGCATTATTGCCTCCTCCTTGCGCAATCAACATTATCTAGCACTACATCCTCCACCATCACTATCACCATCAACATCACCTGACACTCATATAAAATCATCACCATCTCACCAAAAACCCAAGTCATCCTTGAATGAATAGTGTAAGGCCACCTACATGATTACTAGCAAATCACATCGATAAACTAAGCGAGTATCCACAAGTGTAAGGAACATTGGAGTTATTCTCATATCCCATGAGCATTAACTTTTCAAGAGAGGAATTGTGTGTTTGATACTCCATACCAGATATTCAATTGGTAATATGTTATGTAGTGGTACAAAAACTCACATCAACAGCATGCAACACTCAAACTATGTTAAAAATCTCAGCAAAATACAGAAGCTTAACAAATAGTAAAATTTTGCCCCAAATAGTAACTTATTCCTCCAATATTTCATAAATCAAATTATTCTCCAACTACACCAACACATATCTATTCATAAAAAAATGTTTAGCTGAAATCAAACATACCTTCAGCACTTCTCTTGATTCATTTAATTCTCCCTCAGCTCACAGTGCAAATTGTTATTCACTAATCTCCAATGCAACTTTGTAATGGGGGGTAGCCTTCTCACAGGGATCTTCCTTACTCAACACAATCTCCTTTCTTCACACTTCTAATCAACTAGCATTTTTCAAAGCAAGATTCCACACTGATTACAATTTTTCAATTATGGCTCTGATAGCATGAAAAAGAACATAGAAATGAAACATAGAGAAGATTACTCCAAACTTGAAAGCTGAAAACACCAAGCTCATGCATTCTATTTATAACAGAAATTTTAATACATGTATAGAAATATCTAGACTGGTTCTTGGTGTATTATTAATGAGAGTAGTTAAAAAATACGACTGCAAGTGACTTTGGACAGTTCTAGACGTTATTTTGAAACTTCTTATTTGGACAGCATGTTAAATGCTTGTTTCTAGAAACATCTCTGTAGACCATACTAATGGAAAAGTAACTAATTTACTTTAACATTTCATATCCTTGATTGCCAATTAAAATTGGCATTGTCCAATCCAGTTAATTGATTCTCCTATGTTGACATCGATAGAAGCATTTGATATGATGGCAATATCTTGTTGATTGCCAATTAAAATTGGCATTGTCCAATCCAATTAATTGATTCTCCTATGCCAACACTGATAGAAGCATCTGATACGATGATAATATCTCCTCTTCACACCAATAATTTTTTTTCTACATGTATAATTTGTATTTTTGAATTTGAAGTTGGAGACGATGCTTGCTAGATGTTCTGTCATAATACTCACGTTTTCCGCTATGACTGCTTTCGTCGATGGCTACAAACAAAGAGAGAATGCCCATTATTTAAGACACCCATGCCTTACCCATATTACATGTGAGAAATATTATAAACTTAAATTACAACTCACAACCCTAAACCTAAAATCTTTACTCTGTACTTGAAAAAAGTGCTCGGCACTTGAAGGTGCCGAGTACCATTTTTGCTCAGCACTTGCTTGGCACAGGAAGGTGCTGAGTGAAAGATTGCTTGGAACTTGATGTGTCGAGTGATAGGCAACAGGTGCTGAGTAAACTTGGCACACAAAGGAGAAAGCTCAACACCAATGGATTTCGAGTGAGCTCGGCTCATAAAGAAAAAAGCTTGGCACTTGAAGAGCTCGGTACAAAAAAGCAATAGGTGTTGAGTGTTCTATTTCAACTGAAATATTATAACTTAGAGAAATTCAATGTGAATGCTTTCACCATTAAAACCAGAAAGGCCAAAGCTTTAACCTTTCAAACAAACTTGTCAAATGCAATGAATAGAAGAGGAAGATAGATTCAAGTATGCTTGCTTTCTTTCTATTCAATCTTTCATTAAACTATTACAAAATCTGGGAGCATTTGGCTTCAACCAGAAAACCCTAAAATAACCCTAAACTGATAATACTTCAAGCTTCAATAAAATTTTAAACTTGCAGCTCTAATGGCTGCATACAAAGGTGCCTAGAGCAATCACTGCTTCAACATGACAAAAAAAAAAAACAACTAACTCACAGAATGAACAGAGGAGTCACGTGAAATTGGAGACACTAAACATACTTCCTTTTGTCTCTGCAACAAGTGGATCTGCTGACCACTTTCTTCTTCTTCCTTTTCTCTGCTCTGTTGAATTGAAACTCTTAATAATCTAACTAAATGAATGAATGAATAAACATTCCTTTTTGTCACATACCATTTTCCCCCTCTTTTCAAAATTTGAAAAACTTCACATACCCGTATTAATTTTTATGTCTATTCTGGACATCACGTGGGTAGGTGAGTGTTGGCTCTAGGGGAAAATGTCAACACTGCATTAAATATTCCAACACTACCCCTTTATCCCGAGCCAAACAAACAAGGATCATAGCTGATCCAAATCAACTACACCAAGACACTCTCTTAGGTGTACAAAAGATCCAATGCCTAATGGCTTTGTGAAAATGTCTGCTAGCTACTGCCCAGACTTGCAAAATTCCATCTTGATATCCCCATTCTCCACCAACTCTCTGATGAAGTGATATCTGATCTCTATGTGTTTGCTTCTCCCATGGAAGATTGGATTCTTGGACAATGTAATTAATGAGATGTTGTCACAATAAATTGTGGTTCCATCCTCTTGCCTTTCATTCAAATCTGTCAAAATCCTCCTTAGCCAAATTGCTTGACATGCTACTGCATTTGCTGCAATGTATTCAGCCTCTGCTATAGATTGAACAAAAATAGGTTGCTTCTTGGATGCCCATGAAATTGCACCCGATCCCATATGAAACATGTATCTGGAAGTGCTCTTCCTATCATCTATACGTCCAGCCCAATCACTATCCATGTAACCAACCAACTTGAAATCATCATTTGCAGTATACAAAATCTCAAATCCCTTGGTACCTTTCACATACCTTAGGATACTTTTTCTCGCTTGCCAATGGGAATCCTTTGGTGTTTCCATAAATCTAAAAATTAGACTTATTGCATGCATTAGGTCTGGCCGAGTTGCAGTCAAATACATTAGACTTCCAACCATACTCTTGTATAGTGTTGGATCCACTCTCTTGCTAGAGTCTTCCTTGCTCAATTTTAGACCTATTTCTATTGGTGTGGGTGCTTCCTTACTATTCTACATTTTAAATCTCTCCAAGATCTGTCCTGCATATTTTTCTTGAGAGATGAATATTCCATCATGCATTTGTTTTACTTCTATGCCTAGAAAGTACTTCAAGAGACCTAGGTCTGTCATTTCAAATTCACTTTTCATGGCCTCTTTGAACTCACCAATTAGAGCCTGATCATTACCAGTAAAAATTAAATCATCTACATACAAGACAACAATCAATACATTACCATCTATTGCCTTGATGTAAAGAGTGGGCTCACCATTGCTTTTGCTAAAGCCATTGCTCATCAATATGACTCAATCCTACTGTACCATGCCCGTGGAGCTTGCTTGAGCCCATAAAGAGCTCTCTTCAACCTATATACTTTGTTCTCTTCACCTGCAACTTCATAACTAGGTGGTTGCTCCACATATACTTCTTCTTTTAATACACCATTTAGGAAGGCGAACTTCACATCCATTTGAAATACCTTCCACTTGTGTTGGGCTGCAATTGCTATGACAACACGCATGGTTTCCATTCTTGCAACAGGGACATATGTCTCATCATAGTCTCTTCCATATTGTTGTTTGTAGCACTTGACTACCAGCCTTGCCTTATTCCTATCAATCTTTCCTTCCACATTGCATTTGGTCTTGTAGACCCATTTCACTTCAATCACTTACTTCTTGGGAGGCAATTCAGTTAGCTCCCATGTCCCATTTCTTTTTATAGCATCTATTTCCTCATCTATGGCATTACACCATTTTTTCTCCTTAATAGCTTCCTCAAAATATACTGGATCACTATAAGAAAATAATGCAAAATTAACACTCTCATCATAATCTTCATACCTTTCATCTTGGTATATCTCCCTAAGACTCTTGGTCTTTCTTGGTAATAGGGAGGAGAGTGTAGGATTAGAATCTTCACTGCTACTACATTTCCAACTAGCTCGATCTTCATTAGTACTCTGTACTAACACTCGATCATGCCTAGAGGAGCTCAGTAATGACTGAACCTGCTTGGCTTTTCTTCTACTTACTCCTTCTTCTTATTGTTCATCAACATCTTCTTCACTCATAATTGGCACTTTACTAGAAGTGCTCAGTGACTCATCAATTGAACCATACCAAGATTGATTTTCAAGAAATTCAACATCTCTTGAAAGATTCATCTTGTTCGTCAATGGGTCATACAATTTGTATGCCTTTGATTCTGAGTTGTACCCTATGAAGATGCACTTCACACCTTTGTGATCCAATTTCTACCTTTTTTCTTTAGGCACATGTGCATATGCAACACATCCAAACACCCTTAGGTGTTCAACTATCCATCTTCCTCGTGACCATGCTTCCATTGGAATTTTGTCATGGACTGCCTTTGTAGGACACCTATTAATTAGGTAAACTTTTGTTGCTATAGCCTCTCCCCAAAATTCAATTGGGAGACTTTTCTCCTTCATCATGCTCCTTCCCATTTCAACAATGGTCCTGTTCTTTCTTTCAGCCACTCCATTCTGGTGTGGTGTATAGCTAGTTGCAAGCTCTTTTTTTATGCCATGTTTCCTACAAAAATTTACAAAAGAATTGGAGGTATACTGCCCTCCTTTATATGATCTTAGGACCTTGATATAGTGTCCACATTCTTTTTCAGCCCGGGCTTTAAATTCTACAAATTTATCAAATGCTTCAGATTTATTCTTTAATAAATACACCCATGTCCTATGACTGAAATCATCAATAAATGTCATGAAATAAGTACTCCCCCCAATGGAAGTAATTTTCATAGGACCGACTAGGTCAGTATGCGCTAACTCTAATGGATATCTAGCCCTCCTAGAATTTCTAGAATTGAAGGGAAGCCTATGTTGCTTACCCAAAATACAAGTTTCACACTTGTCACAAGAATTTTCTACACGTGGCAAACCATCTACCATTCTTTTATTTGATAACAAATTTAAACTAGCATAGACAAGATGACCATACCTGAGATGCCACAACTGTGAAGGGTCTTCAATCACACTCCTTAGAGCTAATTGTGTGTGAGGTGCAACACAAACTTGAGATGAGAAACATGTCTGTATCCTCAAGGGAAACATTCTGTTCTTTGTCATTTGAACTACTGCAAGTAAGTTCTTGCTCCCATCCTTTTCATGGATGACACACTTGTCATTTTCCATCAGCACTTTGTATCCATTTTGAATGAGGTAACCAATGCTCATCAAATTGTGCTTCATACCAGGGGCGAAATACACATTTTGTATTTCTTTCTTCTCACCTTTCTTGGTGCAGACCATAATAGATCCTTTTCCCACAACTGGTAGGGTTCCATTGTTACCCATCTTAATTTCTGATTTGAATCTCTTGTCAATGAATGAAAACAAGGTTTCATTACCACTCATGTGGTTGCTACATCCACTATCGAGGTACCAAACCTCATGGCTTCCTTCTTCACCAACATTACACATGATGAAGGCAGTGTTTTCACTTCCCATATTCACGTTAGCCACATTTGCTTGTCCTGACTGATCTTTCTGCTTTTTCCAGCATTCATTTGCATAATTCCCATATCCATGATAGTAGTAGCATTCTACATTACTCTTATTTGAGTTGTAGTTTTTCTTACCTCCTCTTGAGGTATTTTGTGAGCTACTTGCTCCATCTGCTCTTCCTGAGCTTTCTGTTGCAGCATTTCTTTGTCCTCCATTTCTTCAGCCTCTTCCTCTGGAGTTTCTGCCCGAGCCATTTCTTCCTCTCCCCCTTCCTCTTGGATTCATCTGAGCCTTGAATGCTTTCTCTTGAGAAGAAGAAGATGTGGGTCTATTGATCCTATGCTCATGGGTTTGAAGTGTACCCATCAACTCATCCATTGTCAAAATAGTGAGGTATTTTGCCTCTTCTATGGTCATAACCAAATTTTCATATTTATGAGGTAAACTCCTCAATATATTTTCCACTATCCTCTACTCTTGATAGTCTTCTCCATTTGACTTCAATTGGTTAATTACATTGGATGTCCTTGAACTGAAGTCTGCAACTGATTCATTTTCCTACATCTGAAGGTTCTCAAATTCCCTCCTTATATTTTGTAGCTTTACTGTACGGACTTTATCAGTCCCCTTGAATTTTGTCTCAAGGATATCCCATGCTTCCTTTGCATAATTTGCTGCTGCAATCTTTGGGAATACAATCTCTGTCATTCCTGATTCAATAAGACTTAATGCCTTAGAATCCTTCCTCCTTGACTCTTTCAAATGAGTCTTTTGTGCATTTGTGAGGGCAGCATACTGAGTTGGATCAGCCACATCATTGAATCCATTAACTAAAAACTCCCATAAATCATTTGCAACCATTATAGTTTTCATCTTCTTTACCCATGTATCATAATTTTTCCCATTAAAGGATGGTGGCTACTACCATATCTTTCCTGCATCTCTTGCCATGTCAAATATCCCAAGAAAACAAATGCCCTAACTCACTGTGGATGTGGGGCCTCAAAGCTCTGATACCATGTGAGAAATATTATAAACTTAAATTACAACTCACAACCCTTAACCTAAAATATTTACTCAGCACTTGAAGGTGCCGAGTGCTAGTTTTTCTCAGCACTTGCTTGGCACAAGAAGGTGTCGAGTGATAGGAAATAGGTGCCGAGTAAACTTGGCACACAAAGGAGAAAGCTCAAAACAAATGGATGCCAAGTGAGCTCGGCTCACAAAGAAAAAAGCTCGGCACTTGAAGAGCTCGGCACAAAAAAGCAGTAGGTGTCGAGTGTTCTATTTCAACTGAAATATTATAACTTAGAGAAATTCAATGTGAATGCTTTCACCATTAAAACTAGAAAGGCCAAAGCTTTAACCTTTCAAACAACTTGTTAAATGCAATGAATAGAAGAGGAAGATGGATTCAAGTATGCTTGCTTTCTTTCTATTCAATCTTTCATTAAACTATTACAAAATCTGGGAGCATTTGGCTTCAACTAGAAAACCCTAAAATAACCCTAAACTGATAATACTTCAAACTTCAATAAACTTTTAAACTTGTAGCTCTAATGGCTACATACAAAGGTGCCTGGAGCAATCACTACTTCAACAAGACAAAACAAAACAACAACCAACTCACAGAATGAATAGAGGAGTCATGTGCGCGCAACTGGAGACACTGAACATACTTCCTTCTATCTCTACAACAAGTGGATTTGCTGACCACTTTCTTCTTCTTCCTTTTCTCTGCTCTTCTAAACTGAAACTCTTAATAATTTGACTGAATGAATGAATGAATAAACATTCCTTTTTGTCACATACCATTTTCCCCCTCTTTTTAGAATTTGAAAAACTTCACCTACCTATATTAATTTTTTGTCTATTATGGACATCAGGGGGGTAGGTGAGCATTTGGCTCTAGGGGTAAACATCAACACTGCATTAAATATTCCAACATTACAGACCACCTTCACCTTCATCTGAGTCATCAATCAGGTAGTAGATTCGTTTTGAGAGGGTCAACCAAATGCATTTGCATTTACCAAATAATGTCACAAATATTTTTCATTTGTTCCAGCCCTAAAAATTTTAGGGCATTTATTCTATGTATTATTTTATTATATAAATTTACTATTAATTTAGAATATTTAATATGTTTTTTATTTTATAAATTGTACATGATTTATTGATGAGCTATGGATTTCATATAAAAGTAAATCTTTTAGATTTTTTAAAAATATCTTTTTAATTTAATTTTATTACAAAAGTTATGCTATATTTCCATTTAAAGTCAGATTTTTAAATGTTGTATAATATAATTAAAATTACAAATTAGTTTTTTAGATTTTTTTTGACAAAAATGAAAAACATATTGTGTTTGTGTGTGTGTGTGTGTGTGTGTGTGTGTGCGCGGGCGCGCACGCGCGCGCGTGTGTGTGTGTTTTAAAAACCTTAATGAAGATTAATTTAGATAAAAAAAATCTAAGAAAAAATTCTAAATCATTGTGAATACAAAATTATTACAATAAAAGTTATGTTGACAATGATAATATAAGAGACTAACTCCTCCATAAGCTATGCAAATTATGATATGAGTAAATTGTTGGGTGTATATGTGAAGCCAACAGTCACTTTTTTATTTTTCACATTTTATTATTGTTTCCCTCCAATTGTTCATCTCTTCATTTCCTTTGAGACTCTATAAATATGTTTCGAAGGTTTATTATTATGCATTGTATTCGAAGAGCTAAAGCAACAACTATGATGTAAAGTTCAAATATTTACATTAATAGAAATCTTCCTTGCAGTGTGGACATAGCCAAAATTTGTGGTGAACCACGATAAAATCATGTGTTTGCATCTTCTATTTCTTTTGCTTGTTCTATTCTTCCAGTTTGTACTTTCAACAAACTTCACAATTGGTATCAGAGCTTGGCATAGGAACTAGAATCGATTTCGGTGTTTGTAAATCTAGAGTCATGGAAGATTTGCTAGTGCAAAAATTCTCACAACAATATTTATGTTTGTCGAAAGTTCAGATGCATTCGTTGCTAGTCAAGCAAGACTTGGCGGTAGCAATTGATGGAAAAGCAAAGAAATTGATTGCAATGAAGGATGAAGAGTGGGATAAAATAGATGAGAAAGCAAAGGCAACAATATTTCTTTCTTTATCACAGAATATTTTATTCAATGTTCACAATGAATCTTCAACAAAAGATGTTTGGGATAAATTTCAAAGTATGTATGAAATGGCCTCAGCTGCAAATAAAATATTTATTATGAAGAAGCTCTACAAGCTAAAAATGAAGGATGGGATTACGATGTCAAATCACATAAATGATTTGAACACTTTGTTATGTCAAGCAACGTCGATTGGCATGACACAAGATGATGAATCTAAAGCTATCATCTTATTGTGTTCATTGCCTAATAGCTGGGATCCTATTGTTATAGTAGTTAGTACTTCTAACTCCTCAAAGAGCAAGTTGGTTTATGATGAAGTTATGGCAACTCTACTTAGTGAGGATATGTGAAGAAGCAATAAGGAATCCTCATCCAATGAAGCCTTGATGGTAGTCAACACCAAAAATAGAGGGAGGAACAATCATCATAGAAGATCAAAATCAGCTAGGTGCTCAAAGTTGAGGGAAAGAAAAGGAGGAGACTGCTAGTTTTGTGGCAAAAGTGGTCACGTAAAAAAGGATTGTAGAGGCTATAAGAGAGCACAAGAATGAGTGCGGAAAAGTCAAGCCAACTCCGTTTATGACAAAGATGATAGCATGCTGATTTTATCTACAATCGAGACCACTTCAACCTCATGGATTTTGTATTCTAATGCATCATTTCATGCCACTTCATGTGTGGAATGCTTCTTGAATTATCAAGAAGGTAAGTTTGGTGAAGTATATTTGGGTGATAATAAGGCATGTGAAATAATAGGAAAAGGAGATATTTTATTATATTTGAAAGGAGGTGTTAAATGGCTATTAAAAGATGTGCATCATGTTCCAAAACTAAAGAGAAATCTGATTTTTGTAAGTCAGCTATATGTACAAGGTTTTCTCACTT
Organism: Cupressus sempervirens; assembly: GCA_028749045.1. Classification (NCBI taxonomy): domain Eukaryota; kingdom Viridiplantae; phylum Streptophyta; class Pinopsida; order Cupressales; family Cupressaceae; genus Cupressus; species Cupressus sempervirens. The sequence continues at coordinate 746,454,763 of CM053784.1, read as the reverse complement.
CTCTAATCGATTCATGGAAAGTCACAAAAGGATCCATGTTAGTTACAAAAGGAGAAAAGATTAGGAGTTTGTATATTGTAGAAAATATCAGTGAAGTGGGAGCTGCCACGTCAGTTGAAGATAGTAATTCAGAATTGTGGCATCAAAGGCTCGGTCACATGAGAAAAAAGGGCCTTGTTGTTATGCATAAAAGCGAGCAATTATCGGGGCTGAAATAAGTTGACTTACAATTTTGTGAACATTGCCTCTATGAAAAATAGAAGCGGGTCGGCTTCTTGAGGACCGGACATGAAAAGAAAGGTACTCCTTTGGCTCTTATTTATTCTGATGTGTTCAAACCTACCTTTATTGGAGGTGCGAACTTCTTCATCACCTTCCTTGATGATTGCACAAGAAAGGTATGGATTTACATATTGCATAAGAAATCTGATTTTTTAGCAAGTTTAAAATCTTTAAGGCTTTAGTTGAGAATCAAACTAGCCACAAAATAAAGTGCTTGCAAAAGGATAATGGTTGATTCATTTTGTGCAGACAATGGTATTTGTAGAATTAAGATTGTTCCATTCACCCCACAAGAAAATTGAGCACCAGAGAGGATGAATAGAACAATCCTTGAGAAATCTCGTTGTATGCTTTCTAATGTTAGTTTAGGCAAGGAGTTTTGGGTAGAGGCATGCAATACAATAGTATATTTAATCAACTAAAGTCCCTCTTCTCAGTTGGATTTTGGCATACCTGAGGAAGAGTGGCTGGGAGAGAAAATATCATATTCACACATCTGGGTGTTTGGATGCAAAGCTTATGTACATGTTCCAAAGGAGAAAAGACAAAAGCTTCATCCAAAGTCACAAAAAGGAATTTTTGTGGGCTATGATGAAGACCGGTTTGGTTTTTGAATATGGGATCTAGTTGGGAAGAAAATCATCAGAAGTAGAGATGTCATCTTTAAGGAGAAGGTATTTCCAACATTAAACAAAGAAGAAAATACGGTATGTGAATATGCACCTTTCTCTATTTTTTATAACAATAATGCTAATAGAAATCAGAATCTTGTCTCTCCAAATGTTCTATCTCCCACTTTAGTCTTAGTTCTATCCTCTTCTTCTACTAGTATGTGGGATCAAGATCATGAACATGGTGAACAAAATCCAAATTATCACAATCAGAGTGATAACACCTCTTCCTCAAATCCAAATGAGAACCTAGAAGATAAATCTCTATCTGAGAATAGAGACATTGGAAAATATGTTAATCACGACACATTCCCTGCTGATACACTTGGTCATAGGCACATTATTTCCAAAGATCCCTGCAATGGAAACTTTGACACATCTAGTCAAGGCACCAAAGATAGACTTGGCACTTGGTGTCAGAAGCTCATAGTGGATCACAAGCTTGGACATATTATTACCCCAATTGATAGCTAGTCCCTGTCTCACTGTCATTTGCACATAGATGAAGTGTGTTGTTTTACGGGTGAACTCACAATAATGGGTTCCACTTTAGTGGGATGAAGAAACTTAGAAAAGTTGCAAAATTTTTGCAATTCCAAACACCACACGTTCGCGCAACCTCACTGGTATGTTCGTGTGAACATATAAGTGACACATGTTCGCATGAACATATTAAGCCATGTTCGCGTGAACATATGTTCGCACAAACCTATAGTGCATGGATTTTCAGCGGTTAAAATCACTTTTCCAACTTTTCCAATTCATTTTCACGGTGACTACTATTCATTTTGAGCGTTCAGGCGAACATGTCATTTGTGCTACCTCCGTCAGCGTCATCCTATCGCTTTCATTATGAGTCTCATCATCAGGTATGTCAAAATATTATTAATTTAATATTTTCAACATTTTTAAAGTATTTTTTAATGTTATCAAAGTAGATTTTAATGTTTTCAATACATTTTTTTAATGTTTTTAAAGCATATTTAAATGTTATTTATATTTTTAATGGTTTTGAAAGCATATCTAAATGTTAATTTAATATTTTTATTGTTTATTTATATTAATTTAGAAAATAGAAAAATATTATATAGAAAACATTAGAAAACAATTTTAGAAAACATTAGGAAAAATAATATAAAATTTAAGAAAAACATTAGAAAACAAATTTAGAAAAAACATTACGAAAACATTAGAGAATTTATAATTTAATATAAAATTTAGAAAAAAAAGAAAACATTAGAAAATTTAGAAAAAACATAACAAAAATATTAGAAAATTTAGAAAAAACATTTTAAAATATTAGAAAATTTAGAGAAAAAAATATTACAAAAACTTTAGAAAATTTCGAAAACAAATTTAGAAGAAACATTACAAAAATATTAGAGAATTTATAATTTAATATAAAATTTAGAAAAAATATTTAAAAATAAATTTAGACAAAAATTAGAAAAAATATTAAAAATTTATAATTTAATAGAAAATTTAGAAAACAATTTAAAAGAAAAACATTGCAAAAACATTAGAAAATTTAGAATTTAATATAACTTTTAGAAAAGAAATTTATAAAAAACATTACAAAAACATTAGAAAATTTATAATTTAATATAAATTTTAGAAAAAAGTTAGAAATTTTATAATAATATAAATTTTAGAAAACAAATTTATAAAAAATTTAAAAAAATTATAAAATTTAAAAAAATTATAAAATTTATAATAATATAAAATTTAGAAAACAAATTTAGAAAATCATTAGAAAAAATATATTTAAAAAAATTAGAAAAACATTAAACTATATATATATATATATATATATGTTAATGTTAAATGTAGACATGTATGTTTTCAATATTAATGTTTATGTATATATGTCAAATTCACTTTAATATCTTAATTTTAGAAGTTTAATTAAATGACATATCTTAAGGGTCTAGTCCTAAATTGTACATGTAAAAATATAGATTAGAATGTATAATTTTTTATTTTGAACATAGATGTACATGTATATTTGTTCATGGTTAAAAGTAGATGTCTGTACATGTTTTTAATAAATTCACATTTTTATATGTATAATTTGTGTATATGTTAAGTATTGATCTTAATTTATCTTATAACTAAGTGTAATTAACTATATTTAATAACACATGTCTTAAGAGGAGATCCTAAATTATACATAAGAATGTAGATTAAAATGTATATTTTATTTCATAAATGTACATGTAAATATGTTCATGTATTAGATATAGATGTGCATACATATGTTTTCAATATTCATGTTCAAATGTACATATGTTATTATTTTTAATGTCTTAATAATTAGAAGTATATAATTAACTATATAATTCAATGACATGTCTTAAGGGGAGATCCTAAATTTTATATATATATAAGAATGTAGAGAAATTTGCATATCTAGGTATGAATATAACATACATGTACATCCAAACCCTAACCCTAACCTTGATCTTAAAATTTAATTTCTAAACCCAAGATTATAAATGATAATAAACCCTAAATCATAATCTTGAACCAAATCATAAACTTCATATGCTAAGTTCTCTTATCCTAAATTCTTAACGATGGACCTTAATATTAACCCCTAAATTTAATGCTAGAAATTATGTAAGTTCGTGTAAACCTTAACAATGTCATAAGGTCTTAAATCTTACCCTAAAATTGAGCCTAATTACACTAAAACCCTATTTCAAAATCTAATTGAGGCCTAACTTACATAAAATTAAAACAAGTTGACCCTAATCCTAAATTGTTAAAAATTACATTTGAGATACATGCACATACATTCAAACACATGTACATACATGAAGTATGACCCTTGTTTTAAATGATATATATGTAACCCAACTTGAAACCTAAACCTCGAAACATTATCATTTAAGAGTAATATAAATAATTTATTACCCTTTAATTGAATTCTCTAATAATACCCCCCAAAGTATAATAAAATCATCGAACAATAAATTAACTCTAACCATAACCAAACTATCAACTTTAAAGCTATCTTATACTTATATACAAATTAATCTAGGTTTGGATGTGTTACAGATTATCTAGGTCCATGATGTGTGATCTATGTTCAATTACATGTGTATAATTTTTAATGTTAAAAATAAAGAATTGTGTGTACAACAGGTAGTTTAGCTCTTCATACATTTCTATAGATATGGCTTCACATGATCAGCTTGATGCAGCTCCTGGTGCAGCACCTGATGTAGTTCCTGCTATGGCTCCTATTGCAACACAGGTTGATGCGGTTTCTGTTGTAGCACCTGATGTAGTTCCTGATCTGGCTCCTTGTGAAACTTGTGGTGGGGCTCGTCATGTAGCTCATGTTCTGGCTCCTGGTGTGGCTTCTAGTGGTGTAGGTCTTGCCGTGGCTCCTGGTGCAGCTCCTGTTCTAAGTCAGGCTGCACCTACAGCTCCTACTGGAGGTCCTACTGCACCACCTCCATGCATCGATATCAATGCTTTATTTGCATTTTCAGAGCAGGAGGTTGCTAGACTGCAACACTCTATATTAACCTCTGATGATGGTCTTTATAGAGACATATGTACTACGATATGTAGGAGTTTACAGGATTTGACAGCTAGGTTTAGAGCTCACCATTCATTTACTCCTGCCATATCAGCTTCCATATCTAGGGAGCTTAGGGCTGAGGTTTTAGGAAATGCATCATTCAATGATGTCAAGAGGGTAGCCCCAAAAGATGTCATCCAAAGAGAGCTCTTTCTAGCTTATGAGGGAACACAGGGTAGGGTGAGAAGCTATAGAGTCACACGATGCATAGACCCTATTATTGCTAGCATGATCTATCCATGATTTTTAGCTGCATATGGTCGTTATCCTAATAATGACCAGATACCCCTTTATTTTGCATAGCAGTTGTAAGCTGAGTTCCATATAGTGCTCAACATCAACTACTTGGATATTCCTAATTATTGCGAACAGGGGCATGGTTAGATCGCAGATCGTGACCAATATTGCAATGTAGATCATCTACCACCTGCAGATCTTAGACAATTTGTTGGACCAAGGATGCCTCCTTTGATTCCTGCACATGCGCCTATTGCAGATAGAGTCGTCATTGCTTCATAGAGGGAAGCAATTAACACTATTGGGCACATTGCATCTGTGGCAGCTAGTATCACATCAGATTCTATTGGTCGTTATCTTCATAGTCAACATCCTTATCCACCTGGTCGACCATATTCATAGGCATCTAGTAGCACTTCAGGTGCCTTCCTCTGATGATGCATATAGAGATGTTGGGCTACCACTGCCAGGCGATATTTGTGGTCTTTTAGGATAGCAGACACATATGGATATGGCACTGTATTTTTTGGAGGATATGTTGCACTTTATTAGCTATATTTCTAATACACAAAGGATTCCAGTACACGCCGTGATGGATGTTGTTAGACAACATCAGAGCCCCAGCACAGTTCCACAGACACAGGCTGCCACACCAGTGATAGATGATACACATGTGCATAGCTCACAACATTTGGCACTAGACTCATGACAATCTACAAATGACTCGAGCATACGAGTTGGAGATGTCCATATCACAGTTGAGGGTCTTGATGATTTTGGTGAGTAGTTGTGAGGCCTGTCTAAGATTGATACTAGTTTGAGCCTGGGTATTTCATCGTACATGGACTTGTTTTTTGTACCTGGTAGTACTGATTCTACACCAAATGTACCCAGCCAGTTACACAATCCACTTCACTCAGATTTACTAGCAGTTGGACATGGAGTTTCAGGCTCAAGTGCATCAATAGATGATACGATGGAGTCTGTTGATCATCCTCCACCTCTAGAGACCCAGGTACATATATAATTTATTTTTAATTTTAAATATATATGAAATTTTAAAATATGTTCATTTATTGAAAAATTTAGTTCAGATATATATATGTAGATATTTAATTTAATCTTTAACTTGTAATAAATCATGTAGGCACAGGTCGCTAAGCACATGGTTACAGATACTATTGGTTCAGGGCATCATGTACATGAGAGAGATGATTCTATTGAGGCACCTAGTAGTGCTTAGCTACTTGAGTTTTAAATAGTTTGTTTAAAGTTATTTAAATTTTTTGAAAACTAGATATATATCTATATAAATGCAAATTCATATTTAATTTGAATGTACATGTACATGATGCACGTATGTATATATATGTTTTAAAGATAGAACTCTAACACATGTATGTATATATGTATATATATTTGCAGGGCTTGGTTGATGCGCCTTGGCAAGAGGATGTACAAGAGACTCGATCAGAGGGTCATTATGTTCGTATGCGTCTTGAGGGGTCCCTCTAGTAGTAGATCAAATTTATATATTTTTTGATGCATTTATATATTGGAGGTCCACTTTACATGTACACATGTGTATTTCAGTTCCTTGATGACATGCATGTACTTTCACTATTTATTTGATTATTGAGTATTTCAGTAGTTAGATACCATCACATGTATGTATATATGACTTTTTATATTTTTCTACATACGTATATTTATTCAAGATTTATAGTTTTCATTTCAAATACATAGAGATATATTAGATCTATATATGTTTATTCTTGAGACGTGTATATGTGTACATATGTGTATTTTTTTGTGTTATAGCTATAGAACATGATCTTGAGACGTGCGTACATGTATATCAATTATCAATTAGTAGGAAGTTAGAAAGATACATATTTCTTAAATTATCAATTACTAACCCACTAAAGATAAATATTAGTTTTATGTGGATAAAAATATGTTAATTAGGTAAGCCAATACATTATTTTAGATAACTTTTACAAAATATAATATTAAAAAAACATATTAATTTAAACTAATTTAAACTTTAAGAGTACATGACGGTAGATGTAATAAAGTAACATTAAAATATATAGTTTTTTAATAAACTAACCTAAATGATAACTATGAACTTATAATCTTACAATTTTAAAAACACATGTTTAATTTTCACTTATGAAATTCAATCTAGTTTGAAAAAAAGTTGATAAATGAATTTAAATTATTAAATTCATCCATGGTACAATTAATTTAAATTATTAAATTATATAGTTTTTTAATAAACTAAATTTGATAATTAAGAACTTATGATCGTACAATTAAAAACACATTTAATTCAAGATGAAATTCAATAGTTTGAAAAGAAGTTGATATTTAAGAATTGTAACATAGATAATGAAATTGTTTAAGTTTGAAATTGTAACATACATAATGAAAGTGTTGAAGTAGGAAAAATACATAGAAGGTATGCAAGACAAGAAAGCAATGTTTGAAGCATGTGATGCAGTCCCTAATTTGTGTCCCAAGGAACTAATTGGTTTTGGAGTTCTTGGGAAACCTATTGGCCAGCGTTCAAAGGAAATCAATGCGTTCATGCAAGGGCCACCTTTCTTCTACTATGAGAATGATGCTTTTGCATCGAAGGATATTTGGAAGACAATATTCGAACAATTTAATAGTGTTGAACTAGAGTTGGTGGACTCAATGTTCTTTTCAACTTCCAGAAGAGAAAGAGGGTATGTGCATAACCTTCCAATAGAAGAGTGATTTCAAGAAGAACCTCTCCCCCCCATGACTATTCAGGAAGCACTTCCACAAATAAAAAAGTATTGGCCTTCATGGGATCAGACGATAAAATTGAATTCCATAGACTCAAGACATTGATCAATTGAGAGTTATGATTCAGAATTCATGAGGGCAACTGCAAGATAGTACACATAAATATATACTTCAAAAGTGTGAAGAGTGGAATTTGGTATGGGTGGGGCCAGGTGACCTCATCCCTCTAGAGCTCCATGAGATAGAGCTTATATTAGGATTTGATAGAGATCACACTCGTGGAACTTCTTGTCCGATTGATCACTTGTGTTGTTTGGGTAATTCATTCCAAACAGATATAGTTGCATATAATTTATTAGTCTTGAAAGCATTATATCCTGATGGCATCAAAGTACTTTCTCTATTTTCTGGTATTGGTGGAGAAAAAGTTGCTCTTCATCGACTTGGGATACATTTAAGTTGTGTTGTATCTTTTTTTAATGAGTTTCCTCACATTGTGATGGAAGTGAGCGAAATAATGTACTCAAAAGCCTTAGCTAATAATTTTTCCTGATCAATGTGTAGGCTCATTTTTTTTGTAAATAGCTCAACATTAATAGACTACTTGAAAAATGGAAAAGGATTTTAACTAGAACATAATGTTCTCTACTGATTTTAAATTGTCAAATCAAAGGATTACATACCCTAACTAAGAATAGTAATTTTTTTTGTTTTCAAATTAGTTTTATAAAGGTCTACAATCAAAAAATACTTTTTTTTTTAACGAGAGTTCAATTTTTAGTCGTCCAATGAATTTTTTTGAACTGACTCTAAAGTGGTTTATCATGGAAGCTTATCATAATAATAATGTTTCTGATCTTCTTTAACGGATGGTTTTTAATTATAACTTTTGGAGGACCTCTGTGGGCTTAGAAAGTATGCGTTCTATTTTACAATGATACAAAATAACCATATTTATTGTTTGCAACTACTTGAATTTCCTTGGAACTTTTTAAGGTGGAGTATGGAGAATCACAGATAATTAAGGGAAACCCTTTTCTTAGCTAGAAAATTATGTAGTGATGCTATTTCGGGTATCGGATTCCAAGCAGCCTCACACAATTATTTTTAAAAACAAGTTCTTACTTTTTATATGTTACTCTTGTTAAACCATAACTATAAAACTAATTGAATTTTATTCTTAACAATGAGTACAATTGAACCTAACCCTAAATCTAATTAAGTAGAAAAATAAATATAATTTATCACTTATGAAATTCAATCTATTTTGAAAAAAAGTTGATAAATAAATTTAAATTATTAAATTCATCCATGGTACAATTAATTTAAATTATTAAATTATATAATTTTTTAATAAATTAATGAAAATTAAGAACTTATGATCATACAATTAATCTAAACACATTTAATTCAAGATGAAATTCAATAGTTTGAAAAGAAGTTGATATTTAAGAATTGTAACATAGATAATGAAATTGTGTAAGTTCGAACCAACTTCTAGCCAATTTATATCAAGTTGTTAAATTATTAAATTCATCCATAGTACAATTAATATTATAGTTTTAAAATAAACTAATGATAACTGAGACTCAGATATTCAGATTAAAAACACAATTTCACCAAAGTTGATATTCACAATTTTACCATAGTACAATTGAAAACACATTTCACCAAAGTTGATATTCAAATTATTATAAAATAAATCTAAAAGGTCTAATCAACCATGATGTACACTTATAACATGCAATATTTTTTCATGATCTTCACTGTCTAGTCTCCACTTGCGACGTACATGGTTAAGTTTGACTGGATGTAGACAAAGCCCTATAGCAATGACCAAGTGGCTGTATTGTAAAACTTTGTTGTCAAGTTGATAATCAACAAAGTGTATTCCATGTTGGACTATTTTGTCTTGCTTCAAATATGTTCCCTCTAACACAAAAAAACATTGCAATAAATAATAACTGACACCTTCATGATTTCCAGGCTCAGCAATCACTACAAAGACATCTCTTGCATAACAAGTATACATGAATGCATGTGTACAATATATCTAAGACAGTTGAAATTGATAATTAAATAAAAAGTTGAGATTAATTTTTATGATACTCACCCACTTTTACCAATCCAGAGATATGATTATAATCATCAGAAATCAATGGAATATCATCAAAATTTTCATCTTCTTTATCAAATGTATCGGTAACATCAAGTGGTACCAAAATCCATGCACCTGTATATCCATGTGTCTGATTGATGCATTCTTCATAGTTTTCATCAATGCAACTGTCACAAAAATATGAGTATTCTCTTGTCTTCAATGTCCAATTGCAATTATCTGTACTCATTACTGAATGTAAGGAATGTGTCTTTTCTATCCTCTTGCAACCATGCATGTTTTTTCTATTGACATCTGAAAGTTCATTAAATTGAAAATATAGAAAAATTAAATTTAAACTTCAATGAATTCAAAAATAAAACTTAACAATAAAATTTTATCATTTAATTGCATAAAAGTTAAACAGACATACACATCCATACCTGTTATCTCCTAGAAGACTCTATATGGTGCCTGTCGACTCATTGTTGATGATGTCTCGACCTCATCTAATGTAAAATGAGTCTTACACCATTCAACAACATCATGTGCATCATTTACATGAACTCCCTGATAATTCATTTGATACTTTCACAAAGCACGTTTGATGCAAGCTCCAACCACCTTTTCCATGGCCACTCTCAAAGAAATTCCATATGTGTTTTATATTCTCATTGCGATGATATCTACACAATGCATAAAATGGTCTAGATGATTTAAACTGTGCGGCACATCCATCAAACCAAACATAGTGTTTATCAACATTTATGTTTCTTTCTTTCAAATAAGAAAAGAACGTATTGAAGCAATGTTCTACATAGTGAATGTCATGTTCTTTATCATCACTTATATAAAAATGATATTCCTTTATAATTAATTGTCCTTGAACTGTACTCTAAACACCATCCAAATCTACTTGTGCATGTCTATAAAAAACATGTACCATAATAGTGACCTACTTATTAAAGTAATAATCTGATTGAATTGCTTTCTGATGAACAAATGAATAGTTCTTTGCAAAATCAACAACTTGTTCCAAGTGGAAAATTATCTCTCAGAGTTTGAAACTGTTGTGCTTTCCACTTTGCAAAAAATGCATGATAAATATAAGGTTGAATCAATTTCTTAAATCTATCCATAAATGTTAGAACAGGCAACTCCTCTTCAACATATTCCAACCTTTTTGTTTCTTTCCCCAACTTTGTTTCATTCTTGACATACTTGTAACTTTTGCAATTCAATATTTTTGTTACATCAATATTTTTAGTTTTCAAAGGAAATAGAGCCAATTCACCACATGTTTCACATAATCTTTTGATGCAATTTATTTTACCAGTTGGATCATCTATGTTGTCACACAAAATGGATGATATAAACTCACTTCTCCTACTAGGAGGAGCAGCATGAAAACCATATGTGTCTTCTATAAACTTTCAAAATACCTGATAGTGGAGATCAAACTCAATATGATGACGACAACAACAAGTTTCAAACACTTTGTTTGACCTCACAAAGTATGGCTTCAATTTTTCAAACAATGTTTGCCCAACTTTTACATTAGGATGTTCATTACAAAACGACACATATAACTCATGCTATGTTGTGTCCAACCAATGTTTTGTATGATGTTCATATTGACCAAGTGCAATCTTATGCCTGATAACATCTCTACTATTTGATGAAGGACGAATGTTATCAATCCAAAATGATATGACTAAATTTTTTAATAACTCTTCAATTCTATCAAAATGAGGTGTTCTACACATGATTGCCCAATTTCCCTCCATAGTACTGTCATCCACAATTAATCTTCTCTTAACATATTGTCTCATTTTTTTCCTTCTAAAACCCATTTCAAATGAAATTGAAGATATTTGTCTATTTTGAGACATATTTTTACTTACAACAGGTCTACATCAACATCACATTTCTTGCCACAGACTTATCTTTAGTTCGAGAGTGTTTTCCTATGTTTCTCAAACCTTGTTTAACATTTTCAATTAGATCAGTTTGCATGCTAGAAAATTTTCTCTTCTTTGATATTGTGTTTACACCTAACAATTTCAATGCCTCTTGCAACTTTTTTTGTGTAAGAAAAAGTGAAAGCAACTGAGCTTGTTCAAGTGTTTTAGTGTTATCAAATTGAGTCATAATTTCTCTTATCTTCTTCTTCATTGAACTTTTCTTAGAAAAACTTAATGGTTGAATACTAGCTGCAAGTTTTCTCAATTTATCTACATCCATTATAAGTAAATGATCTAAACTCTTATGAGAAATACCATACTTTATAGATTGGACAATATTTAAGAGTTCATCCATACCAGTTCCTGCACTTGATCCCGACCCTTCTCTAATTTTTGTTACTGGAATTTCTATAGGGACTGATCTTGAGCCTTCTCCAACATCCATTGTTTGAGATTCAATAGGGAAAGATTTTGACCCTTCTCTGACTTCTATTATTTGAACCTTTGTAGGGACTAATCTTGAACCTTCTTCAACATTCATTGTTTGAGATTCTGTAGGGAGTGTTCCTGACCTCTCTCCCATATGCACTACTTCTACTTCTGTTGAGCCTTCTTCAAAATTTCCTTCACCTTGTTTAATTCGATGATAACGTGCCACAGTCTTCTGAATATTTCTTTGTTCTGCTTCATCAGATCTTTTCCTTGCATATTTTTTTTGCCTTCCTTTCTTGTTTCCCATTATAAAATAAATAATAATAATAATTTATCCCTTGCCTCAAGATAAATTTCATGCAATAACCAGATAAAAAAATCACTGTACAGATTTATCTGTCATTGTTGGTACTTTTAAATTGTTTGACAAAAATCAATAGAATGAAGTCATCTGCAACAAAGCATACATATTCTTTATTATATGACTAAAATCTGTGAGTCGCATTCTTTACAAGTGGAAAAGCACCAAATCCCTCTTAAGCTAGCATTGAATCACAAACAAATAATATGGTATGAATACTAGAATGTTTCTCCTACAAAATAAATTGCTTTTCATTTTATGGAAAAATATAAATCTATTTTTTCGAGCATAAATTTCTACATAAAAGACAATGGCATCAGCTATCAAAACAAGCAAACATAATGTTAGAAATCCCCTCTTTCGTTTGTAGCTCTCATGTCCTTCTTTCTTCTCCAAATGATGTGAGTCCTAAAATCAAGTCTTAACGTCCTTTTGAGATATTTAGGAATTGGTGATATCTCATCAAAAAATGGATTAACATTGATGTGTTCAAATGTACCTTGGAGGATTTTGATGGTTAATTCTTGATGAGACCTTATAGGTGCCATTATTGCATTTGACAACTCCAAAGGTTGTGTCCTAGTGAGTGTTGGCATGATACCTCAGAATGAAAATGTAGTGGAGGGAAATCTAAATGAAATTTATGCCTCCCAAGTGTGCACCTAGACTACCAACTACACACTTGAAGTGTGCAGTTGATAAAAAAGGGTTGCAGTTGGTAAAACAGGGTTGCAGGGTGCCTTAAATGCAAATTTTGAGTGTTTTGAGTGATTTAGAGTGTTTCCTAAGGTCTTGGGATGCAATGAAATGTGTGGAAGTGCAGATTAGGGTTTTGGAACCTATAATGAAACACCTAATTACCAAGTGTGCCCTAAAACTACCAACTGCACCCTGAAACTACCAACTGTGCTCATGAACTGTGCAGTTCGTAAAACAGGGTTGCAGTTGGTAAAAGAGGTCAAAACTTGATAATTAAGATGTGGGTATGCAAGATATGAGTTTTTTTGGGATTTTTAAGTGTTTAGGGATGTTATGCAATGTGAGGAAATGCTAAATGACCTAGGGTTTTGATATGCATAGTGAAAATTTCCTAGGGATGTTATGCAAGGTGTCATTTTGAAGGTATGCAAGATGAAGATTATGATATGAAAAATGAAGGTTAGGGTTATGTTTTGGACTTGGTAAGGATGCTAAAGGTAGGTGTACGCAAAGTGGACTATGCAAGGGATGGTTTCCTAGGGTTGATAATGGCATTTAGGCTATGCAAAATGAGGATAGGTGATCAAGAAGACAAGTTGGTTGATGGACAATTTGATAGGGTTTGATAGTGAAAATGATGCTAGGGTTTGAAAAATGCAATATGAGGGGGATATACCACTAGTGTAAGTTAAAAATGACATTTAGGAATATGATTATGCTAATGATAGAGGTATACGTAAGGTTTTTTGAACTTAGATAAAATCTTGACAAGGTTTTGACAATGTTTGATGTTTTGACAAGGTTTTGCAAGTTTCCAAGGTGTAAATTTGAAAGTTGGCTTTTATCTTGATTATGTTTTACACACAAACAAGACACATTAAGAAAAGAATAGCTATTGCTAAAAGTGAACAATCACACCACAACTTAGGCTTTAGGACTGCATCCACTGAATTCCTACTTGAACCAAAGTTCAACTGTGCTTATCCAGAGTGGACAACTTAGGACCTTGACACCATAGGCTCCCCCTTACAGTGCACTCACTTCTCGGGGCTACCAAGATCTGTGTCTCAAGGGGCATGACTTCCCAAGGGACTGTTGTCTCTACTAAGGACCGCAAGAATGTAGGATGTCTTCACGAGCATGGGTGACCCCTTGAGCCAGTGGATAGAAAGGATTTTGGCCATTAAAACAAGGTTTTTAGTAAGGGCATTTCGTTTAGCAAGTGAGTGATAAACTTTCTCAGAAGGTCTCCTAGCCCCAAGAACCGACGTTTGACACACCATAAGGGTATTGGAGGAGAGCTATCACTCAACAATACTGCTAACACAGCTTTAGCCATAATTGAGTTTTATATAGCGATTGAAACTTTGACCAAGCTTTTGGCCCGTTACCGCTCTGAGGTCGTCCCCTAGCATACCCAATATTGAGTATCTTGGTCCAAGGTAGGCCTCCTATAGAAGTTAAATGGATTTCTCTTACACCCAAGATAAACAAATGGCGAGGGGAGAGGATACGTCCAATGCAACTCTTAGGAATTTAAACACTGTAGACATGCCAGAAAAAAAATAAAAAGTTCATTTTAAGCACCAAATGAAGTGTTATTTAGTCTAATAAATCCACACACATGGTTTTGAAAAACACACAATGGTCTTCGACAACGTCCTGCAAAGCAAGCATTAGTAGTTTGTTATGATCATGTCTTCATCCCACGATTGCCACATGCTGCAAGGAGACCATTAGTAACACAATAAGAATATACATTTCTTAACATCATTAATGTGTTACTAATTTTTAATTTAACTTCAATGCATTTGTTAAACAACTTCACTAATGAAAGAAATAAATAAATAATTTAGATGTACAATTTTTTTACCAAATTGATCCCTTCGATTTTGCAAACAAAATTCATGGCAAAGAAAAACAATGCACTACTGGTTAGGTTGATGGCAAATAGCTTTACAAATGGAAAATTTTTCAAGTTATTTAGACTTTTCGCATGAACATGTTTACTACAAACGTGTTCACCCGAACATACACCCAAATTTTTCTGGCGGCTAGAAAGTTTTGGGGGGTATGTTCGCGCAAACATCATGTTCGCACAAACATGCAAAATTAGAAAAAAAAATTAACTTATTTTTATTTTTTTATTTTTTTCTCTTTTGACTTCCATAATTGCAAGAGAATGATCTCCTACAGTAAAATAAAACATGTCAAAATGTGCTACTTGGAGCAAGCTCTCCAATGACTATAATTGTAATACATATTTTAATCGTTAAGACTTTCAAATATGAGTTTAACTCATTACCGGTTCATTACCTATTGAACATCAACCGACTTTGACACCTCGAGAAAATTAGTAAATTAGGTCAAATTTTTTTTGAAAAATATGTAGGAACTAGCTTATTGAGATACCTTTCTATTCAAAAAAAAAAAAGGTTTATGATAAATTGACTTCAAATTATCTATGTCAAACGGAACGTATGTCTGAATTATGGTTCATGTCACTTCGAAACTTCATAAACTATACAATATTCAACCAAAATAAATCAAACCAAATGCATCCTCTGGATGTTGATGTTACAAATCTAACGTTGAAAGAATTACTTCATTATCACCTCAAGAAAAAAAAGTTATTAGTGTCAAACGGACTGTCACTCTTTAAAATATTGAATTTTATTATGTACCACTTTTCAGAGGAGATAAAAAAATTTGACATAAATAATAAAAAAAATCAAATTAAAAAATATGGTTACAAAGTAGGAACAAAGTACTCAAAATCACTAGTTTATGTCATCTTGAAATTATTTATAGTTTTGGAGATATAGTCACTTGAATGTGACGTTTGTTACAAAAATATTTATTTTAGCGTCAAAATTGGTCAAAAAGTGGAACCCATTATTGTGGGATCACCCTTACCACTCCTACCAATAACTCGGGCCAACAAGATACTTCAACTGCAAACGGGGACTTAAATAAACCTTGCAACATTCCTCTATTACATGGCATGAATAAAGTGGTTTCTACTTGCATAGGGAATGCTCAAACTGATCATCGACAACGTGATCAAGTGGGTGAATTGAATCTACCAACAATTGAACTCACATAACATGAATCAGGTCAGCATGTTGTAAGATCTAAGCCATGTTTGCCTACAGTTGAAGACACATGGCATAATCATTACACAAATATCTCCCATCATGATATGAAGGAAATCGTTGATAGGGATAACTCTTATGAACAACTACAGGTTCATTCTCACCTTCATCAGCATGGTCCACGCATGAGTTTAATAGATTTGGCCAATAAACAACAAGTTGGGAAACATAGGCAAAATCATAGGGATGTTTTGCAGCCTCTCCCATGGGATCACTACAATAAGTCACATATGGTGACTGATGGAATTTTTTCAAACTACCCCCAAACATATTACATGCATTATATAACCACATATAGGTTTGATTTACCTCTGATAGGCCATCATGAAGCTAGTTCTCAATTTCCAAGTGAGCAATGTTACTCTCATAGCAGCAATTCAAATATGGGGACTATGCATTCAAATTCTAAGAAGAGTCATTACACATCTTCAAAAGGTAGTGAGTTTGAACTCCAAACTCAAAACTCTCTGGATAAAGAAAAGGGACATTCTGATCATAATGAGAATGTTTAGGGATGGAGGAAATCTACAAGATATAGATGGCATCCTACCCAATTCTTTGATTATGAACTCTTGTACTCCGAAGAAGTAGAGCTAGAACTTTTGCTTTCAGATCAAGTGGAACCAACAAGCTTTAAAGAAGCTCGCAAAGCATCAAATAAAAGGTAGCGATGCAAGAATAGATGGATTCTCTGATGCAAAATAATACTTGGGACTTGGTTCCTTTTCCACCAAATAGGAAAGCACTCAAAAATTGATGGATTTATTGATTGAAAGATGAAGGTAAAAATTAGAAGCGGTATAAAGCTAAACTAGTTGTTAAAGGTTTTGATCAGAAAAAGGGCATATATTTCAATGAAATCTTCTCTCCTATGGTCAAGATGACTACAATCTAGGCTATTCTTAGTTTAGTTGTTGTTCATGATCTTGAACTTGAACAACTAGATGTAAAAATGACATTTCTCCATGGCGATCTGAATGAAGAATCTACATGATGCAACTTGAGGGATTTATTAAATGTGGTAAAGAAAACTTATATTGTAGATTGAGGAAGAGCTTGTATGGTCTCAAGAAAGCTCTAAGGTAGTGGTACCTCAAGTTTGATCGGTTCATGATTGAACATAATTTCATTTCGTGTGAATCTGATCCATGTGTCTACTACAAGAAGTTACATGATGGTTCCTTTATTCTTTTACTACTCTATGTTGATGACATGCTATCACTAGCTCATCTATGAAGCTAATTTTAGAATTGAAAGAAAATATGTCAGAAAGGTTTGCCATAAAAGACTTAGGGGTAAAAAAATGGATACTTGGCATGGACATTAATATCCATGATAGACACAAGAGGGAAATAAAGCTTTCTAAAGAAAACTATGTTCTCAAGGTACTAGAAAGATTTGGCATGGAAAATGCCAAATTGGTCAGCACTCCTCTCACTAATCATTTCAGATTATCTCTAGCCATGTGTCCCAAGACACAAGAGGAACAAGAATACATGAAGAACATCCCATATTCTTTAGCAGTGGGTAGTCTTATGTATGTAATGGTTTGCACTCCTCCAAATATCACCCAAGTAGTGGGGGTTGTTAGCAAGTTATATAGATTTAGATATGGCTAGAAATTTAGACAATAGAAGATCTCCTACTAGTTCTATTTTTACATTTGTTGGAGCAGCAATTAATTGGGCATCAAAGTTGAAACAAGTGGTCTCACTTTCTACTACTAAGGTTGAATACATTTCTCTCACTAAAGGAGAAAGAGAGTTGATTTGGTTGCAACGTCTATTTGGTGATTTTGATTTTCCTCAACAAGGATCAGCCTAGTATTGTGATAGCAAAAGTGTCATTGACTTAGCCAAAAATGTAGTGTTTCACACTAGGACTAAGCATATTGAGGTTCGCTATCATTTCATTTGAAGTAAACTTGACGAGGGAAAACTTTGGGTCTTGAAGATTAACACCAAGGAAAATTCAGCTGATGCATTAACACAGGTTGTTCCATGAGAGAAGTTCAAAATCTGTTGAGCTTCTCTCAGCATTGTAAAGAAATAACAGTAGGAGAATTTAGGGGAGATTCATACATTACTGTTGTTGGACTTCAAGTGGGGGTTTGTTGGGTGTATATGTGAAGCCCAATAGTTACTCTTTTATTTTGCACATTTTATTATTGTTT
Source organism: Cupressus sempervirens (assembly GCA_028749045.1). Lineage (NCBI taxonomy): Eukaryota > Viridiplantae > Streptophyta > Pinopsida > Cupressales > Cupressaceae > Cupressus > Cupressus sempervirens. The sequence continues at coordinate 746,436,321 of CM053784.1, read as the reverse complement.
CCCTCCAATTTTTCATCTCTTCATTTCCTTTAAGACTCTATAAATATGTTTTGGAGGTTTATTATTATGCATTGTATTCAAAGAGCTAAGTTGAAGCAACAGCTGTGATTTAAAGTTTAGATATTTACATTAATAGAGATCTTCCTTATAATGTGGACGTAGCCACAATTTGTGGTGAATCATGATAAAATCATGTGTTTGCGTTTTCTATTTATTTTTCTTGTTTTGTTCTTCCAGTTTACACTTCTAGCAAACTTCACATAAATTATAATATGAGTCAATTGTCCCAAAGGTGATGTATAGTCTGTGTATATAGGATATTAAAGCAACCATGAAGTTGATCGCCAATTGAAATTGTAAGTTTCAATTTTTATCCTTTGCATTTTTTAATGGAATACACTTAATCTTCCCAGTTGGTTTTAGTATTATGTTTATTTTTATGATAGGCAATTTTTGGTGAATTTACCAATGCAATCACAAACCCCATCTTTTGATGTCATTGAAACAATTTTTTTTTTTTTCTTATGTTGAAAAAATTGTCCTTAAGAATGGTTCTATATCTCATTGTATTTCTAGTGACCCACCTTCTTCTATGGTTTCCCTATTTGTGGTTGTAAAAATGTTTCATTTTTCTCTTCACCTAGATCTTTAAGTGTTGATGAAACATATGATTGGATAGTCGTAGAAAGAAGGAAGGAAGATGTAAATTTGGATAAGGTTATTTGGAATCTAACTTGGTGTTAACTCTATTAAACCTCTAGGGTAACTTGAATATTTCCTTTGTAACATGTTTTAAGCCATGTCAAAAAAAAAACTTAGTACATGTGATGTGTATGTTTTCTTGATTTCACTCTAGTCTCTTGTTTATATAGTTTTTAATACTAAAGGGTTGGAACCATTCCCTACTTATATTAATTAAAACAAAAACTCTATGAGTTAAGATAGACATAACAATTTAAAGCACTTCATATTTATATTTAGGAATTTTATTTATCTACTTTTTTCTAAAAGAATTAAAGAGATATCAAACATTAAAGATTTTGTTCAAGGTATATGAAAAAATAAAAATATAGAGAAAAGAGAGACTATATTTATATAAACTTCATGAAATATCCAAAATAACAATGTCATGTCATTTTGAAGTTTTTGATGACTTGTTTGTAATAAGTAGCATGAGGATTTTTTTCATATATCATCTCATAGTAAACTACAAGTACCCTCATATTTGTTCCAAATATACCCACACATTTCATACCTTTAAAAAAATAACAAACTTTGAATCTTAGCTTCTTCTCTTCTTCTCGTTATCTTTATGCACAAAATATAACACATTTTACTATGTATCAACGTAAATGTTTTTAGGTAATCTCTTTTTTTAGAAAGTTTATTTGATTTTACATCTACCCCTTCATAACTTTTTATAACTAACAAAATTATTATATTTAGCCTACAATATGAAACTTGATATAAAATGACAATTAATAGAGTCCAAACCCTAGAAAAAAACAAAATGACAAACCACTTACTTTACTAAAGTAAGGCATACTGCCATGATTTCTAGAAACATGGAAAACACATTAAAAGAATGAATTCCCTGATTGACAAACCTATAAACATCCCTTCACAACAGATAAACAAGGGCTCTGTGGGAGCTAGAGTCGCTGCCTAATACATAAAATAAATTTGATATATTTGCAAAGGCAAACTAAAAAAAGGAAGCTTAGTTTTTGTTTTAAAAAGTGGCTTGTTGTCGCTGGATGTCTTGCCCAAAAGCATTTCCATGCAGGGAAACTTGTGACTTGCTCATTTGTTCTAATCTACAAAAGAAGCAACATATTTATATTCTATAAATAAATTTATGTAGAAGGCACTTAGAGATTTCAAGTATAATGAATTTATGTTTTAAAGACTGGTGCTTTTGTAATAGGGGCAGTTTTGTTTGTGGCCACTGTAACAGTTGGCATTATCTCCTATGTAATTGCATCTGCTGTTGAGAGTTTGACTACTGTTACACGTAAGAGTTGCAACATTACTATGACACAATCCAGAACCTCTTTTTGTGCCTAAAAAATGTAGAGAATCAAGAACACTATATGGAGTGATGATTGAGAACAAGCCACTTAATCAGCAGATAAGAGATAGAATTCAACTTCAAGTTAGTTGTATTTTATAGTAATGGGCAATGCAGATGAACAATTGCCTAAGATGGACCTAGAGTTTACGCAATTGGCCAATAGAATTCTGACATGATTGTACAAAGTGAAGATTTTTCCTTAACTTTGATTGCCATCTTTTGGCTTATGTATTAAGATTCTTTAATGACTTTTTTTTGGCTACGCATGGCAGATGGTATAAAAATGGCTCCTCTTGTATTATGTTTTTTCCATTTCTCCCTAGCTATTTTGCTAGAGTTTTGGTCACTTACTTCCACTATTGATGTCAGACATTATAGGTTTTTAAAACTGCAATGATGCAAAAATTGTCTTCATTTTTCTCCAGATGCAATCCAGGCACTTTGCCTATTTTATAGTTTTAAGGTACTTTCAAATTCTAGTTGAAAGACTTATGATAAAAATCCAAGCCCATATGGAGATAATATCAAGGATAAATTACATGGTTTCTCATATTCCTATCACCAGGTTCTATCATTTTTTACTGTTTCAGTAATCTGAAATTTAGGAAGTGAGCACATGTTGTCAAACAAGGAACAACATTTGGCAAAATCAATAGCATTACTTCTAACTTCAAATTGAGAAAAAAAATCTACATTACCCTACCCCTCCTCATGGAAGTTTCTATTGCCCATGGGCAATGAGGCCATAAATAACATGATATGTAATAGAATCTTAGTATGAATTTTGACAGCAAGAAGAATGACTTAGTAAAAAAGGAAAAGAAATTAAAGAATTAAATTAATTTGTTTATATTCTGAAAGTCCTGCAAAGCTATTTGAACTGAAAAGGCATTAAAAATCACTAGCATTGTTGTTGCTTGATATAAAATAAAGTGTTCAACTCTAGTTCCTTTTTGTACATCTGCTTGCTATTAGAAGTAGTTGTACTTTCAAGTCCCAAGGACCTATTTTGGTTAGTCATCAGCACTAATACAACTTCTGCTTTCCTTTTACTTTCAGTGGAGTCTCAAATTTATTTTTCTGGGCTTGCTTGAATCATGCATGATAATGTCAAAACTGCAAAAAGCAATCTTCAACTTCCCATTCTTTTATATCTCCTGGCAAATTGCCAACATATAGAGTTTGGCTTGAATGGCTACTCATAGTGACTAATTTGAAAATATATTACAATGGATTATTATTCCCTATTGCACATCAAATAATGGGTCAATTCAGACTTTAAAGTAGATTCACAAGATTTCAAATTTTTTTAAAACAGCTATCCTAGAGAATAAAAACTAAAGAAGACCCTCTAAACTCAGTAAATAGCCCTGCCAAAAGCTTTCATACTATGACAAGGAAAACCAAAGTAACTATTGTTATGCCCAAGTAATGATTTCCAAATCCCTCCATCACTCCTTATGTTGCTAGAAAACAGAGCCACTGAAGATTTATATGCACACATAACCTATTAAACATCATAATATGCTGGAAAATAGAGCCACTAAAGAACCTTACATTTCCTATACAAACTTTAGCTGAGCATGCATTCGGAATACAACGATAAGCTTTGTGGTCAATAACATAGTATATCATGTCATCCCGATAGCAATTAATATGGTCATTATAACACAAGTTGAAGAATAGATGATTTTAGATGATTTGAGCACTAGATTTGTTCATGATCCTACAGATATACTAGGGTGTGGGTGTCCATAGTGCTAAATTAAGAAAATATTTACATAAGAGCTTGTATTGTTGAAAATGATTTTTAACATTTTGTGGGTTTTATCGAGAAACTACTGTAAAGAAGTTTCCTTTGCTATCTTTGTGACTATTTCTAGCATCTTAGAGCTACCATCAAGAGTATTTCCTTTTGTCCAGTGTCTTAGCATCTCTAATGCTGCCTTTGGCTGATCCATTGAGACCATATCACCTGCATCATGAACCTACCTAGGACACCAAAATAGAAGTTCCATGAATTAAAAATAAGACAATTATATATGGAAAACAATTGTTAACCACAGAGTGCATTTTACCTTGATGAAACTAAGGGATTCATGACTGGTTATTAAACCTACTTCTTTGTCATCAACAAGGAAGGCTCCAAGGAATTGAACCATCTTGAGTTACCTAAAAGAAAGTATTGAAAAGATTAACTTTAAATTTTCACACTAACAAATTTCAACTGAATGAAATAGACATGGCATGTTATTTGGAGCATCATTACCAAGTCAACTGCAAATAAGATCATATTCGCCTGTGTATACTAACAGCTTGACTCCATCCTCTATGAGAGCAAGAATGCCAACCTCCAGATTTCGCATCCAGTCTGTAACCATAGCTTCATAAACAATAGTGCTAAAGGAGACAAATATTCTATCACCAACTCCCAAAGCATCCCTAACAGAGATAAAAGAGAGAATTTCTCAAGTTTAAGAGATAAAAGAGATAATTTCTCACATTGATATCCTCGGCCATTGACATACTAGAGTTGAAAATTGACGTGCAAATAAAATATGATGCAAAACAAGTAACAGTCCCCTTGGTACCTGGCAAGACATCATATTAGCTATGATGATAATATAATGACAGTCCACATTATGAACCTAAATTGAAAAACCTAAAATGAGATGAAGCACAAACATCCTTTAAATACAATGTATAATCATTAGTCAGCTCCTAGTAGCATATATCATGGTCATGTAGATATTGGCATTGCGTAGCTCTCACCATCTAGCCATGGATAAAAATAGAAAACAAAATTTACTTAAAAAGAAACTAGAGATCTGAAGTGCACAATATTTCTCAAATTTCCATGAATCTAGTCAACAAAAAATTTAAAACAAGCTGTCGGTACTATTTCTGGTTTTCCCTTCAATTATAAATTTATTAGTTGAAGATTTCAAAAGATGCTACATCACAAAACTTCTTTTGTAGTGGTTTCAATAAACAAATTAGATTCATTATCTAATTCATTAGGTAGTTACAATATCTGAAATCAAAGCTAATAAATCTACAAACTATGCTGACACATTCTTGACAAAAATTATGATTATGATTCCTTCTATCAAATTCATTAATCTATATTTTATATATAATAAATAGTTTGGTGGATTTTTAAAGGAGATGGATAAAATGTCTGATAGCTAAATTGATGATGATGCTGAGAAACACCTGTAATCTTGTTATGGCTTTTTCTTTTTGTCTGCCAACATGTTAACTTTGCTTTCATTGATGAGTAGATTCTTCTCATGGCCCTAAAAGTATAGAAGAAAAAAATCATGAGTAATGAAGAATGAAAATAAAATAAAATACAAACCTAATTAATTACAACTATATAAATACTAAATTTTAAAAAAATATAATATGAAAATATGCCAACCATGAAATAAACTTCAGCCTACAAACATTGGAGAACTTAAATAACATGAGACTTTTCAGAAAAAATCTCAACCGTATCATTCTACCTATGAACAAAATAATAACGCAAAACAATGCATTCATTCATAAATCCATAAAACCCTAATCAAAAGATGTGTAATACACACAATTTCAATACAAATAATGAAAGTGGAAAACATAATTCATCTCGAATTGATGGTACAGTTCACAAATGATGATGAAATTTCAAAAACAATGGGACAGACAATTCAAAATAATAAAATCTCAAAAACGATGGTAATGATGGTACAGACAAGGAAAGATAATGAAATCTCAACACCGAAGGTACAAATAATGAATGATTAATTTTATCTTAGATAATGAAAGAAACATAGCAATGATAAATTTGTCTGAGATAATTTTATTTCTCACAATGAAGCAAAGGAGGATCTGATCTTCTACTATGAAACCATTAATCTATGGCCAAACAAATACCAAAAGCATGAATCCCTAAATTAATGGAGGGAAAGAAACAAAAAAATTGGAAGCCCTGTATAATGACCGAAACAAACATAACCCTAAGGCTTTGGCTGCTAAAAAATGTCAAAAAAATAAATCAAAAAGAAGAACGATTACAAAGTGATGGATCAGGCAATCTGGCTTATCTCCAAAGAGAATGTGCATAGTTGAATCATTGTTGATCATTCGCGGAAAGAATCTTCATTTCCATCCATACAGGAAAAATAGCCAAGCAATTTATTTAAAAGCATAACAACCGAAAAAAGGCAAGAAATTATTTTCCAATGAAAGAAAAAAACAACCCCTAACTCAAGCCAAATTTATAGGAAACCTGGGTGGTCGAATTGTGGTGGTATATGGCATATCTATAGAGCCGACGATGCCCTAACCATAGCCCCGTGGCCTCTAGCAGTCGGCAGATCGAATGTCTATGGCGACACTCGTGAACCCTCCATCCCTCTTAGAAGCAGCTTTCTCTCAACACAACTGTAATGACAACTTTGCCATGGACATCCCGGTGGTGGTAGCAAAACTTCAAACATCCGGCACCCGTAACAAGCAGAGACGCAGGCAGCAGCATGAGGATTTCTCGGTGGGCTATCGCGCAGATGAAAGCCTATCGGCTAATGAAAAGGAAACAATTCAGACACAAAACAAAACCTGTTGCTACTGTGAATTTCCAATATTCAGAGAGTAAATATTCAATAGTTATTCAGTAGTTATGTAGGTTTCAATGCGGCAATTAATACAACTGACAGAGTAAATATCGAAGCATGCGACCAACAACTATCCTCATAAAGAAAAGCTTTATAGGTGTTGCCGCTTTTTATTATTTCTTTTTAGAAAACTAATTAAAGCACTGGCAAAATAGAATGGACCAATAGGAAAATGGGAAAATTTGTCCTGACATAAAAATTAGAAATATTAAACATTGTCAACCATAAGATATATTATTGTTTTCAAAGTTTCAAAGGAGAATTAATCGGTTATAATTAGCATGAAAACAATAGTCTCTGCCTTTTTAAAGGCAGGGACTAAAAATCTGTCTAGGAAGTAGACAACGAGCTCTTGTTTACAAGATGCTTGTCACATGATATCAACTTGGTGTTGATGGTGACTCTTTATCAACTTGTTTATTTAGATTCAGAGGGATAGGAAATCCAATCCATAGCTATTAGTATTTGATTCAAGGTATTGGAATTTCAAAGCATCTATACTACCATGTGATTGGCATGCATTTTACTTTTCTAGAATAAAGTTGATTTTATTTCTCAAATTGCTTTTGATTGTCTAGTGATGATAAATGCAAAATAAAACAAAGTCTTACGTGTGATCTACAATCATGGATCTTTGAGAAGGCAAAAGTGCTATAGACTTTCCCTTTGACAAGACAAATGTCAACAAAAAATCCTGGGCAAATACAGTTATTATATAGAATGCATTATTTTCAAGGTCTCAAAAGTTCTAGAATCTTATTCATTGTTATCATTTTCAATTATAGAGTTAGTATCAGAGTTCCTATCTTCCATAGCTAATCTACATTGATTTTTGTTGTTTCTTTTTATTTTAAATGAATTTGAATGATTTTTTTTTCAAGATTGTATTTAATAAGCTTTTTATCTATATATTTTTTAGACTACATCTTATTTTAGATACATCTTTTCTGTTTATTGAATTAAGACAGTTCTAAGATAAAAGATTATTGATATAATTTTTTGTTAAGATCTATCTACTTTAAGCATTCCATAAAATTTTGATAAAAATGAGCATCTGATTAAGAGCTCTAATAGTTGTCACAAAGTTCTCTTAAATATAGCTTGTCATCTCTTTCTTTCATGCTTAACCACCTATGAAGGAGAATTCTAAAGAAGAAGATGGTGCTGCATTTAGTTGGGACTCTATGATATTACATTTTGAGATTTGAGCCACCTTCTATTAGTATTACACACATTGTTATAATATTTTATAGAAGATGTGTCTTCCTATAACCACTTGTATACAAATAGTTCACTACAAAAATTATTGTTATAAACATAACAATTTCTCACCCATTTCAATTAAAATGAGTGTCTCTTTGGGCCAAATGAGTGATTCCTATTCACAATTCTGATTTGGTGCATCCAAACGGAGAATTTGAAATTTTAAGAATTTGCATATGCATATTCCACTCATACTCCCACTGCCAAAAGGACCCTTAAAATTTTAGAACTCTTTGAAGACAAGCTTGCTGATAAGAATAGTTGACGATGAATTCACAAACCAAACCAGACACAACTTTTAAGAAACCCCTTAATTTGAGAGCAATTAAGACTATCACAACTGATGAACATACCCCTTTCCATTAAGTCCTTCGATGAAAACCTTTGTGGATACTCTTTCCATGATGAACCCTGGTACAAAGCATGATGGTCTTTATCATAGTATTACAAAACATGGCTCATGAAATCCTTGCTCTTTCCTTCTTCACTACACTCTTGTATCTTTCATTGTTTATTAATAAAAAAATTGTTAATTTTTTTTATTTTAATTGTAGAATCTTATAACTAGATCATGTAATATTGAAAGTTTTTAGATTTCTACAATCAATTTATATGGTGTTAGATTTATAAAATCAATTGTATGAACAATTTTTATCATCAACATTTCAAATCATTATATAATATATCATAAACATTTAGAATCACTCTATAATATTTGTTCTTAAAGAGGGAAACTAGTTCTAGTTCTATTTAATAATTATTTTTAGAATAAGATTTTAGAAAAAATAAATTTCAAACTTCATTAAAAAAAAAAAAAAAAAACTCAAATGTTTATCTAGGTAGCTCAGTGCATCAACAATTTTAACAATGAGAGACCTAGATCACTTTGAACATCAACCTAATTTCCATCCTTTCTAATTTGCAAGGAAAAATATGTGAAAAATTAAATCAAAACCCTAAAAAATTTCTCAGAGCAAGGTGTCAAGTGACAATTTTGCTCGACACCAATGGATGCCAAGTGATAGGCAGTGGGTGTCGAGTTAGCTCAGCACAAGAGGAAGCTGAGTGAACTCAACACAAGGGCAACTTGACAATAGTGTAGTCTAAGTGAGCTCGGAAATAAAGGATGCTGAGTGAGCTCGGTAGCCACTAAAAAGTGGTGCTCAGTAGAAGAGGATGCCAAGTGAGCTTGCCAATAACTGCAGAGATGGAACCAATCAAAGACCAGACCAAATGAACTATATGACATAATGCCATTAAAACGTAGAGAGCTCAAGGATGAAGATTTCAACAATAAACTTCTCAAATGCAAAAAAAATGGAATGTTAAATAGAAGAAGAGAACAACAAGATATGTTTTCTTGCTTGCTTGCTTACTTATATTCTATTTAACAAAACTATTACAAAATCTGGGAGCATTTGGCTTCAACCAAAAAAATCCTAAATCTTCAAATTGATAAAACTTAAAACTTATAGATCTAATGGCTGTATACAACAAAGCCTACAGCAATCACTGCTTCACATGTCAAATCAATGATAACTTATAGAATGACAAAAGATCCAACACATGCATTGCAAATACCAAGCTAAAACCCTTCTATCTCTTAAACCTTAACTTGATCTGTTGATTGATTTCCTTCTTTTCTCTACGCTCTTACACTTCTCTGCTCTACTCTTCTGCAACTCTTTGATCTGTTGAACTTATTGAATGAATCAAAATGCATTCCTTTTGTTTTTCTTCAGAAATATTTTCCCCCTCTTTTCAAATTTGGACTCACCTACCACAATCAATGTATAACTGTTGTAGGTCATCAAGGTGGTAGGTGGGCATTTGGCTCTAGAGGCAAACCTATCACATTCAATATTTCAACACTCCCCCTTTGTCTCAAGCCAAACAAACAAGGATCACTCCTAATCCAAATCAACTACACCAAGTCTCTCTCTTAGGTGAACAAAAGTTCTAATGCCTAAAGGCTTAGTAGAAATGTTTACTAGCTGCTACTCAGACTTGCAAAATTCCATTTTGATATCCCCATTCTCCACCAACTCTCTGCTGAAGTGATATCTCTATGTGTTTTCTTCTCTCATGGAAGACTAGATTCTTGGACAATGCAATTAAGTAGATATTGTCACAATAAATTGTGGTTCCATCCTCTTGTCTTTCATTCAAATCTATCAAGATCCTTCTTAACCAAATAGCTTGACATGCTACTACATTTGCTGCTATGTATTCAGCCTCTGCTGTAGATTGAGCAATAATAAGTTATTTCTTAGATGCCCATGAGATTGCCCTTGATCCCATATGAAACTTGTATCTAGAAGCGCTCTTCCTATCATCTAAACTTTCAGCCCAATCACTATCCATGTAACCCACCAACTTGAAATCATTTTCTACAATATACAAAATTTCAAATCCCTTGGTACCATTCACATACCTTAGGATCCTTTTTCTTGCTTGCCAATAGGAATCCTTTGGTGTTTCCATAAATCTAAAAGTTAGAGTTACTACATGAATTATGTCTAACTAAGTTGCAGTCAAATACATCAAACTTCCAACCATACTTTTGTATAATGTTGGATTCACACTTTTTATACAATCTTCCTTGCTCAACTTCAAACCTATTACTATTGATGTTGGGTCTGCTTTATTGTTTTGCATTTTGAATCTCTTCAAGATTTGCCTTGCATATTTTTCTTGAGAGATGAAGATGTTAACATGCATTTGTTTTACTTCTATGCCTAGAAAGTACCTCAAGGGACTTAGGTTTGTCATTTCAAATTCATTTTTCACTCTTTGAACTCACCAATTAGGAAATTACCATTTTCACTGAGTATTAAGTCATCAACATACATGACAACAATCAACACATTACCATTTTTTTCTTTGATGTAAAGTGTGGGTTCACCATCACTTTTGTTAAAGCCATTGCTCATCAAATATGAATCAATTCTATTATACCATTCTCGTGGAGCTTGCTTGGGCCCATTTAGAGCTCTCTTCAATCTATACACTTTGTGTTCTTCACCTGCAACTTCATAACCAAGTGGCTGCTCCACATAAACTTTTTCCTTTAATACACCATTCAAGAAGGTGGACTTCACATCCATTTGATATACCTTCCATTTGTGATGGGTTGTAATTGCTATTACAGCAAACACACTTTCCATTCTTGCAACCAAGACATATGTCTCATCATAATCTCTACCATACTGCTATTTGTACCCCTTGAGCACTAAACATGCCTTATGCCTATCTATTTTTTTTTTAGCATTGCACTTGGTCTTATATACCCATTTCATTCTAATTACTTGTATCTTGGGAGGAAAAGTAGTCAACTCCCATGTCTCATTCCTTTCAATAGCATCTATCTCCTCATCCATGACATTACACCATTTGTCTTCATTTTACAGCTTCCTCAAAATAAATTGGATCACTATGAGAAAATAATGCAAAATTTACACTCTCATCATAATCTTCATTGTACCTTTCTTCTTGTTATATCTTCCTTAGACTCTTAGTCTTTCTTGGTAGTAGGGAGGCAAGAGTGAGATCTGAAATCTTAGTATTGTTGCTACTGTTTTGCATACTAGCTTAGGGCTGCCTTGATGTGCTTGGAGCTATTGCTCAACATGTTAAGGGTTGCTTGTCTTTTTTCCTTTGTCTAGAATCCATGTTAGCTAATCCATCTTCTTTCTAATCACCAATGTCATCTTCTTCCTCTTCAATAGAAGGCACTTTACTTAAAGTGCTTGAAGATTCATCTTACAAGCCATCCCATGACTGATTTTCAAGAAACTCCATATCTATTGAAATGATGATCTTTTTGTCAATTGGATCATATAGCCTATATAGGCCTTTGATTCTGAGAAATACCCTATGAAGATGGATTTCACACCTTAGTCATCTAGCTTTTTCCTTTGTTCCTTAGGCACACGTGCATATGCTACACATCTGAACACTCTCAAGTATTCAACTGTCCATCTATTTCTTGACCATGCCTCAAGAGGAATTTTGTCACGAACTGACTTTGTAGGAAACTTGTTGATCAAATATACTTATGTTGCTACAAATTCTCCCCAATATTTAGTTGGGAGTCCCTTTCATTTCATCATGCTTCTAGCCATTTCAACAATGGTCTTATTCTTTCTCTTAGCCACTCCATTTTTCTATAGATTATAGCTGGTTGTAAGCTCTTTGCTTATGCCATTTTTTTTGCAAAAAATTATAAACATATTGGAGGTATACTCCCCTTCTCTATCTAATCTTAGGACCTTAACATAGTATCCACATTCTTTTTCAGCTAGGCTTTAAATTCAAAAAAATTATCAAATGCTTCAGATTTTTTTTTTCAAAAAATACACCCATGTCCTATGACTAAAATCATCTATGAATATCATAAAATAAGTACTCCCCCCAATAGAAGTAGTTTGCATAGGGCCTACAAAATCAGAATGCACCAATTTTAATGGTGCTCTAGCCCTTCTAGAATTTTCAGAATTAAAGGGAAGCTTATGTTGCTTACCCAAAATACAAGCCTCACACTTGTCATAGGAATCTACTATGCTTGGTAAACCATCTACCATTCTTTTCTTGGACAACAAATTTTAACCAGCAAAGCCAAGATGTCCATACCTGAAATGCCAAAGCTTGGAGGGTCTTTAATTATGCTCCTAAGAGCTGGTTTTTGATGTACTATTGTACATGCATGCTTGGGAGGTGCAACATTGACTTAAGAAGAGAAACATGTCTCTATTCTCAAAGGGAACATCCAGTTCTTCATCATTTGGACTGCTACAAGTAATCTATTACTCCCATCCTTCTCATGAATGACACATTTGTCATTTTCTATTAGCACCTTGTATCCAATTTAAATGAGTTGTCCAACACTCATCAAATTGTGCTTCATAGAAAGTGCAAAATAAACATTTTGTATTTCCTTGTTCTCACCTTGCTTGGTGCGGACCATAATAGATCTTTGGCCCACTATGGGAACGGTTCCATTATTTTTCATCTTAATTTCAGACTTAAAAGTTTTATCAATGAAAGAGAATAAACTTTCATTCCTAGTAATGTGGTTGTTACAACTGTTGTCCAGGTACCATACCTTAGGGCTTTCTTCTTCACCAATGTTACACATGATGAAGGCTATGGGATTGTTTGCATTTCCCATGTTCACATCAGCCACATTAACATTTTTCTTTGATTGATCACCCTATTTCTTCTAGCATTCACTAGCATAATGACCATACTTATGATAGTAGTAGCATTCAACATTGCTCTTGTTGGAGTTGTAATTCTTCTTACCTCCTCTAGAGCTATTTTGAGAGGTGCTTGCTCCCTCTTGGTTGCTTTCTCTTCCTAAGCTTTTTGCACTAACATTCTTTTCACCATTCCTTCCATGACCTTTACTTCTTGAGCCTCTACTAGTGCCATTTCTTCCTCTCCTCCTACCTGTTGAATTCTCTTGAGCCTTGAAAGACTACTCTTGGGAAGTTGTTGCTGATCTATTTATCCGGTGCTCATGGCTTTGAAGAGTTTCCATCAACTCATCCATGGTCAATGTGGTGAGGTCCTTTGCTTCCTCTATGGTCATCACAAGATTGTCATATTTCTGCAGTAAACTCCTCAATATTTTCTCTATAATACTCTGCTCATCATAATCTTCTCCATTTGATTTGAGCTAGTTTATCAAAGTGGAGATTCGTGAGAAAAACTCTGCAATAGGTTCATTATCCCTCATCTGAAGGTCTCAAACTCTCTTTTGATTATTTGTAGCTTTACTACTCTAACCTTATCAATTCCGTTGAAATTCATCTCAAAGATGTCTGATGCTTCCTTCGCATAATTTTCTATTGTGATCTTGGGAAAAACTATCTTTGTTATTGCTACCTCAACTAGACTGAATCCCTTTGCATCCTTTCTCCTTGAATTATTCAGTTGAGTCTTTTGATTGTTGGTAAGCGCAGCATATTGAGTTGGATTTGTCACATCATTGAACCCATTAATCACAAACTCCCACAAATCATTTGCAACCATTATGGTTTCCATTTTCTTTGCCCATGTATTATAATTTTATCCATTAAAGGACGGTGGTTGCTACCATATCTTTCCTGCATATCCTGCCATATCAAATATCCTAGAAAATAAATGCCCTAACTCACTATAAATGTGGGGCCTCAAAGCTCTGATACTATGTGAAAAATTAAATCACAACCCTAAAAAATTTCTCAGCACAAGAAGGTTCCGAGTGACAGTTTTTCTTGACACCAATGGATGCTGAGTGACAGGTAGTGAGTGTCGAGTTAGCTCAACACAAGAGGAAGCCAAGTGAACTTAGCACAAGGGCAACTCGGTAATAGTGTATGCTGAGTGAACTTGGCAACAAGGGATGCTAAGTGAGCTCAGTAGATACTAAAAAGTGGCACTCGACAGAAGAGGATGTCAAGTGAACTTAGCAATAACTGTAGAGGTGGAACCCAGTCAAAGACTAGATCGAGTGAACTTTATGATAGACTGCCATAAAACATAGAGAGCTGAAGGATGAAGATTTCAACAATAAACTTCTCAAATACAAAAAACATGCAATGTTAAATAGAAGAAGAGAACAATAAGATATGTTTTCTTGCTTGCTTTCTTATATTCTATTCAATAGAACTATTACAAAATCTAGGAGCATTTGGCTTCAATCAGAAAAACTCTAAATCTTCAAACTGATAAAACTTAAAACTTCTAGCTCTAATGGCTGCATACAACAATGCTTGGAGCAATCACTACTTCATAGGTCAAATCAATGATAACTTACAAAATGACACTTAATCCAACATGTGCATTGCAAATTTGAACTCACCCACCACAATCAATGTCTAATTGTTGCAGGTCATCAGTGTGGTAGGTGGGCATTTGGCTATAGGGGCAAACCTACTGCATTCAATATTTCAACAAAATATAGCTAATTTTATTTTTAAAAATGATTCAATAATGTTCTTAAGAAAATCACTAATATCTTTAATGTTGTCCATTACATTTAGATCTAAAATATTAACTAGAACATAATATATAATTTGTTTGACAAATAAATAATCAGTTTTAGTACACCTTTGAAAAGATAAAATGTATTTATAAAGAAATTAAAAAAAGAGTGCAATAAGCTCAATATCATTTTTAAAGATATCAAATATATTTTTGATTCAACTTCAAAGATATTTAGTTTTGAAGCTGATCTTTCTAAAATCTCAAATATGTTATATCAATATTTATCATTCTTATTTTCATAATATTCAAAGAGTTATTTATATTAATTTTCACATTTTTTTTTCGCTATGATAAATATAAACTCACAATCATTCATAATGCAAAAGTAACAATGCGAAAGGAACCATTTATTCAACTTGTGTGAGAAGAATAATGAATTTCAAAATCTAGACCTGTCAGTGGCTCAGACAAACCTGCCCAGAAAGCAATGAAACCCAACTTCAGCAAAAGCCACTTTTAGGTTTCATCATGGAAAGAGTATTTGCAAAGATTTTTCATCGTCAGTTGCAACAATCTTGACTGCTGCATTTGTGTTCTGCCATTAACGTAGACATTAATTCTCAAAAAAAGTTCTCTTAGATGGTGATGCTTGGCTTGGTTTACAAGCTCATTGTCAACCATTCTTATTAATGTGTACAAATAAAAATAGGAAATATTGATGGGTTTTTTCTACCAGATATGTCTATTAATAAAACAATTTAGACTTTTAATATATTAATCATAAAAAGAGTAATATAAAACATGATTATTTTCTATCTTTTGTTGATGTAGAAGACGTAGAACACTTGATCATCCTCTTTTCTATTCTTAAACCCAAGCTTCCATTCCATATATAGAATTTTAAATTAGAAGTGAAGAGAATGATGTATCAAACCTTCATTCTTATGAATTATTATGTACTACAAAATATTTAAAATATTTAAAATATTCTTGAAATCGTAAGAAATCTCAAACAAGAAAAGAACAAAAAGAATACACATATAATCATCTTAGAGTCATTTATAATGCTATTATGACCCTTTCCTTATCATATAATTTCCTAATTTTGACTTTTCTCAAGTGAGTTTAATCTTCCATATTGCAGAAAATGATTGTTTTCCTTTGCATTTATGTTGTATGCTTTCTTTAGGTTTGAAAAAACTGTTAAGAACTCAATAGATTTCCATTTGACGATTTGTGAGAAGTTTGAGAATTCTAGAAAGAAATGTCTTTCGACTTTTACCACAAATAAATTAAGAGATCAGGATGAAGATGAGTCATCTAGTTGAGCTGAATTAAAGCTACTTTCATCAAATAAGAGAGATCGCTCTTGGCTATCAAGATACAATATGTGATCACTCACATGTAATTTTCTAAAATATGCAACCAAGATAAAACCTATAGATTGAGTACACTCCTACAATTCTTGCACATTCTTTCTCACACTAGAGATTCTTAACCACCACTTCAATAAAGTAGAGTGTTCTCATATGGTTATGCTTTTGGAATTATCAAATTTATGTTTTTTTTTTTCTCATTTTCTTATTCTTTTATCTTTCTATATAAAATGATATAAATTTTGCATTTCAAGCATAAGCATGCACATATTTATTAATTTTTACATTAAATCTTTTATAGAAAGTTTATTTGATTTTACATATGCTTCTTTAAATCCTTTAATAAGTTGAAAGAGAATTTATAATAAGAATAATAATGAGCAGAATTGAAAATCTTAAAAAAAAATTATGACATTAAAAAAATCCAATCCTATAATTATTTAAAGCTCACACAATATCCCTAAATATATTTATAATGAATACTATGCCTTCCATCATTTGAAAACATATAAGAGGGTTGAAAATAAGCAGAGATTGACATCCACTTCCTTTATAAATTGATGCCCACTTTCTTTAAACAAATCTAAATCTTTCAACTCATAGAAGGAAATTATATTCAAATAACTTTAAATGCTTTGAATATAAACTTTCTGATAAGAACGGTTGACCGGATGAGTTCGGAAACCAAACAAGGAATGATTAATAAAAACCAGACATAATTTTTTAAGAAAACCCTTTCTCTTAGAGCAATCAAGACTGTCGCAGTTGATGAACATGCCCCTTTCCATCAAGACCTTTGATGAAGAACTTTTGCAGGTACTCTTTCCATGAGGAACCCTGATACAAAGCAGGATGCTCTTTATCAATCAATGCTGGAAGAGGAGAAATAACAGCTTCATCATGTCGATGACAAAACATGGCGCAAGAAATCCTTGCTTTTTCCTTGTTCACTACACTCCTGTGCTCCACGCTCTTCTATCTCCCATTGCCTACCATCTGCAACCAAAACAAACACTCCAAATGAAAAACTACTAGTTTTTGTTCTTAATGGGGGAATCTGATAACTAACTTCTTCCATTCAATACTTTGTTTTTAAAACAAACTCTTGGAATATATTCTCAGCATCATTATAATAAAAGAATGGAAAACTCAAATGCAAATTTTGGTACCTCCAATGCATCAGCAATGTTAACAATGAGGGCGCCAGGGGCACTTTGAACATCAACCCAATTCCCATCCTTTCTAATTTGCAGGCCAGGGGTTTCATCATGGAGAAGAAATGTAAGTACATTGGGATCTGAGTGAGGAGAAAGTCCAAGTACAATCCTGGCTGAGGACATGGTGGATACTGGATAATAGTTAATCCTAATATGCATTTCTTTTAATCCCTCTCCACCCACTGCTTTGTTTATTAGATTTTCGTCTTCTAATCCCAACCCTCTGCTCAACACCTGCAGCAAAACTTCCCAAATTTGTATATCTGTCTTGAGTATTCATCCATAACCTCCCTGCAAATATATCAAAACTATCAAATTTTATGCTTCTAATTTTTAAGAACTATATACCATAAGAATTTCTTACACATAAGCTAACACCCACAAAAGAAAATGATGATTTGAAGAAAAGAAAACCGTATACGTGAAATCAGAAGGCTTTTGGGGCCATTTGGACATATCCCTTCTTTCAGCCGGCCAAGCAATGTTCCAATAAAAATCTCCCCAGTCCAATTTGGCATCCGGGGAATACCCTATTTTACTTCCATACCCAGGTTTTCCAGATTGTTCTGTTTTGAATGCTTCTTTTTCTTCAATGGCAAGATTGAAAAAAGTTTTGCCCACTTGTTGCATTCGAGAGATGAGAGAGTGTGGGATTCCATGATTGATGATCTGAAAGAAACCCCAGTTTTGTGCAGCTGTTGAGATTGCTGCAACGGTGTCTTGTTGAAGATGATGTTGGGCTCCCTGCAAGTCAATGACAGGAATGTGTGTGTTGCATGGCTTGGAGAGCTCAAGATCAGATCTGACATAGTGGAGAGGAAAACTTTGGATTCGATTCTCTGCTAGCGTCAGAACTCTTGGTATGATCTTGCCTCTCCATTATTGAAGGATTTCTTCCACATTGAGGCGTGTAGACATAGGCTTAGAACATTTGACTTTTGGGGAAGTGCAATTCTATTTCTTCATTGGAATAGTGTATGTCTTTCTGTATTCAAATAGTGTATATTATTATAATTTCTTATTCGTTGATGTTTAAATTTCAAGTGGGTTGTTAACGAGGTCTTAGTTTATTAGTGTAGTTGAATTATTCTTAATGTAAACCCTCTAGATATGTTGTTACTTGTGTAAGACTAAATAAAAATAAGCAATGAAGCTGGAGTTGAATTTGGTGGAATGGTTTTGTATTCAATAGCTAAAGTAGTTGTAATTGTGAGATTCATCAAATAAATTTAGACTCAAAGTATTGAATAATAATGATGTCTCCCATCATTTTCTAAAGAGTGCTTAAATAACAAACACTAAAAAACAAACTAAGTACTGAAGGTGGATCAAGATCCATTAGATTTTGTGTCCAAACTTGTACCTATCATTTCACCTTATTTTATATTTGGGAGATATTTTAGGATATATGCACTAAGTTAATTTCCATAATTTTCTTGGAATTATTCATGAAATTTAGATCTAAACTAAATATTCAAAGAGTTATTTATCTTAATTTTGCAAAAACTTGTTCTTTTCTGGAGAACAAGTAATATGTCACAAGATCAGAATTAAAAATATGACAGAATTTACATGGAGAATATTAGAACCTATCAAGCAGATTTTAAAGACCTACCATTAGAAACACAAATACAATTATTAAAAACTTAGAAGCCACTTAATAGCAAAGCAATCCCCAACCCCCAACAAAACCTCTTTTCTCATCTCCTCAAGTCGTCTTTAGAAGCTTTACGACCACCAGTTCTGGTTGACATAATGTTCAAGCTTGTCTAACTCTTTGTTTTGTAAGACTTCAATGGCCACCCTAAACATCACACTAGGGAAGAAATTAAACTTGGAAAAATAAGTCAGTTTTATCTATTTAACACTTTAAGCTTAAAAATCAAACCTTAATGTATGATGTTTAAGTCATTAGAACTTCAATAACATTTATCATGCCCTGCTCATAGCTGAAGGTCATGAAGCCATTTTTATGGTGGCTTACAGTCTTGGACTCTTTAAGAACTTTTTCAAATGGACAGAAGCCGTCATGAAGGTTTTGGTCATTAGTGGCCCAGACAAGCCCGCCCAGAAAGCAATGAAACTCAATTTCAACAAGAGATATTTTCAGATTTCCACCACCCAAAAATGGAAAAATTTAAAAATATTGTTATTTGATCGAGCAATAATATAAAACCCCCCAGACCCAAAGAAATGATAGAAAGACGAAGAAACCAGAGAAAATAGCACTAAAAAACATGTTTTAGGTTTCTTTCCCCTAAACAAAAATACTAGATTTTCTAGTACTTATCTGTAGCTTCATGTTTTCTCTAAAATTGATAATGACATTTGCTCAAAAACATAAGGTTGAAATGTAGTTGAATGTGGCAAAAATAACCCAACCCAAAATTTGAAAGCCCTAAATTTTAATGGTAGGTCACAACGAAATACTACAAGACCCCGAGAAGACAGTTCATGAGCAGCCCAAAACACTTGTGTTATCTCATTTTAGGAGCATGAGTGGGTAGTTTACCAAGAGTTCAAACATTATCAGAGAGTGGGATTGAAACAGTTCCCCTCCAATATGTGAGATCTCATCTTGACCCTGCCAAAGCCCAAAATACCCATATTCCAATCATTGATTGGCATGGCTTGAGCATCCCACATCTACAGCAAGAAACCATTGCAGCAATCTCAACAGCTGCAAAAGACTGGGGATTCTTTCAGATCATCAATCATGGAATCCGACACTCTCTCATCTCTCAAGTACAAGCCTTGGGCAAAGCTTTTTTCAATCTCCCCATTGAAGAAAAGTAAACATATAGAAACGAAGAAGCTGGGAGCCATATTGGATATGGAAGCAAAGTAGGATACTCCTCAGATGCCAAACTGGACTGGGGGGATTATTATTACAACGTTGCTTCGCCTCCTGATAGAAGAAATATGTCCAAATGGCCCAAACAGCCTTCTGATTTCATGTAGGCTGTTTTCTTCTCTTAAATCATAATGGTTTTTTTGTGTGTTATATCTTATGTGTTAAGAAATATTTCTAATGGGTATGTAGTTCTTGTTATTTGCAGGGAGGTTATGGATGAATATGGTGGAGAGGTATACAGATTGTGGGATGTTTTGATGGAGGTTCTGAGCAGAGGATTGGGATTGGAAAATGAAAATGCATTGAACAAGGCAGTGGGTGGAGATGAGAAAGAGATTCAGTTTAGGATTAACTATTATCCACCATGTCCTCAGCCAGATTTGGTACTTGGACTTTCTCCTTACTCTGATCCCAATCTTCTTACATTTCTTCTCAATCATGAAACCTCGGGCCTTTAAATTAGAAAGGATGGGAATTGGGTTGATGTTCAAAGTGTCCCTGGCGCCCTCATTGTTAACATTGCTGATGCACTTGAGGTACCCAGATTGGCATTTGAGTTTTTATTTCTTTTATATTGAAGTTGAGAATTAGTTCTTATATTTTGTTTTCAAAGAAAATAATTTAGGAATATCAGTTTTCTACAATTCAGAAGAATAATCAATAATAATGTTTATGATATCTATTATGTAAAAAAAATTAATCAACATTTTAAATTTCAGATAAAGTGTGATTTGAAAAAACTTGATAATAAAAATTATTTACACAATTAAATTTATCAAATTAACATACGATATGAATAGATGGTAGAAATCTAATAACCTTCAATATTAAATCAATCAAATTATTAAATTCTACCATTTAAGAACAAAAACTGCTAGTTTTTCGTAATTTTTCATTTAGTGTGTTTGTTTTGTTGCAGATAGTGAGCAATGGAAGATACAAGAGCGTGGAGCACAGGAGTGTAGTGAACAAAGAAAAAGCAAGGATTTCATGGGCCATGTTTTGTAATCCACATGATGAAGTTATTCTTTCGCCTTTTCCAGCATTGATTGACAAAGGTCATCCTGCTTTATATCAGGGTTCATCATGGAAAGAGTATCTGCAAAGGTTTTTCATCAAAGGACTTGATGGAAAGGGGCATGTTCATCAACTGCAACAATCTTCACTGCTGCATTTGTGCTCCACTATTATTTCAAAAAAAATCTATTTTCTTAGATGGTGATGTCTGGTTTGGTTGGTTTGGTTTTCAAGCTCATTGTCAGCCATTCTTATCGGCAAGCTATTTAAATATTTGAAATATTATTTCCCTTCCATGGTTCAAAGTGGTGTCAATTGCTAAATAATGTGCATCTCAATTTATAGAGACAGTGGATGCGAATTTATAAAGTGGAACTTTTCTAAAGAACAAGACTGAGTTCCTTGTTCAAGTTGGCATCCTCGTGCAAAAAGAGGGGTAAAAATTTATTAAGACAGAAAGAAATACAACAAGGAGAGCTCAACAAGGAGCTCGATCCTGAGCAACAAGATCATCAAATTCTTGCACCATCTCAAAGGACAGTTGCCCCCTATCCCTAATATTCCAACCCAGATCATGACTAGAAGCCCATTTGGCTAAACAATCAGCAGGTCTATTCCATTCTCGCAGAATATAGTTGAACCTAATGAACTGAAAAGAGGAAGAGAAGAAAAGAATCTGCTTAACAAGAGTGGCCAGCTGCCAACTAACATCCTCAAGCTCTTGCGAAGAAAGCATGTTCACCAACACCTGAGAATCAGACTCACAAATAATCTTACTCCATCCCCAGAAGCAACACTGTTCCACAGCATATAAAATAGCCTGAGCTTCCATGAGATTGTTAGTATAATCACCCTTATGAATTGAGAAAAAAAATTTAACATTCCCAGAACTACAACGAGCCACTCCACTAATACCAGCCGGACCAGGATTCCCACGAGAAGAACCATCAGTGTTAATTTTCAGAACTCCACAGGGAGGAGGAGTCCAGTGCCCATCCCGGTTAACCCGACCCTTCCTCTGATGGTGAAGCTACCTGGACATAGAAGGAAACCTATGAGCCGCAACCCCATCCTGCAGATGAAAATTGAGGCGATTACAGATAGCAAGATCAACCGGATCCATACCCCCATCAAGCTCACTCTTCACAAGAATAGTTTCCTGGAGAGAATGTGATATTTTCCACCAAAGACGCAAAACACCAAGCCGAACATCTTGGAATATGCGACGATTCCTCTCCAACCAGATATGCCAAAGCATGAAAGATGGGCCAGCAATCCAAGCAGCATGGAGAGAAGAAGACTTGGAGGGAGCACTACCCAAGCGAGCCCAAACTCAGGCAAAGAGGAAGCATGCCGACAAGAGAAACCCCAAGCGCTCCACCAAAGGTGCCATATCTGAGTAGAATAGGAACAATGGAAGAACAGATGGGAGACAGACTCCTCTCCATTACCACACAAAACACAATAAGAGGGGCCCTGAAATCCACGTTTACAAAGATTATCCCAAGTAAGACAATGGTTGTGAGCTACTAGCCACATGAAAAAATTGCACTTGGACCAAGAAACTTTATTCCAAACTTGCTTCCACCAAGGGACCTCAGCATCCCCAAATAATTGTCTAGTTATCTCATGATACCCAGCAGAGACATGATATTTACCAGACAAGGTACTGCCCCAAGCCAATACATCTGGACCAAGCAAAGAGGAACACTCTCTAGAGGCCAGAATTTGAGAAAGCTCCTGACGATCCATGTCTGTACCTCTAGGAGGCCAATCAGAGGAATGCTTCCATCTATAACCAACAACAGGTCCCAATTGATAAGGAGTCTTGTAATGAGCCACTTTATCCCATCCAGTGGCGAGAAAAGAGTCACAAAGAGGCTGAAGATGAGGGTATATGGATAAAATGGAAGGGAATCCATCCCAAGCATCAGACCAAAAAAAAGCCTGAGAACCTCCTTTACATATGCAGAACAGACCCCTCTTCACCAACATCGCACCTGTCTTCAAAGTATGCCAAACCATTGAGCCACGACCTTCAAGAGGAAGTGCAGAAACAGAGCAAGGATCAGCACCATGAAAATATTTATGAGTGATAATACGAGCCCAAAGTTGATGCTGTCCAGAGCACCATCGCCAATAAAGTTTAGCAGCCAAAGCCTGTCTACTCAATAGAGCAGAACGAAGACCAAGACCACCCTCCTTTTTAGGCCTACAAACAGTTGCCCAATTAACCAAGCTCCATTTAGTACTACGCAAATTACCACTCCAAAGGAATTGTCGAGAAAGAGAATCAAACTCCTTGAGAAAGTAAATAGGTGCAGCATGAACCATGCTTCTATAAGTAGGAAGAGCTTGGATAACAGCTTGAAGAAGAGTAACCCGGGCAGCAGTAGAAAGCCATCTATGAGTCCAATGATTTACCTTATCCTGAAGCTTGGTAATCAAATTTTGCCAGAAGAGACGTGGCTGCCTGGAAACAACAATAGGAATGCCAAGATAAGTCAAAGGAAGTGAACCTATCTGAAACCGTAGGATACCAACAATCCTGTGCTGAATAGAATCAGGAGTGTGAAAAAAGTAAATGAAAGATTTGTGCTCATTAACTTTCTGGCCTGAAGCTGCCAAATAAATGTCCAAAGCATGTCGAAAGGCTTCAGCTTCCTTGATCCTAGCAAGATCGGCAAGAGCAGAATCATCAACAAATTGAAGATGGGAAAGAGAAGGTAAGCCATTACCCCACCGCCAGCCTTGAATAGAATTCTGGGACACCTGATGCTTAATGAATCTGCCCAAGCCTTCAGCCATGATGATGAATAGATATGGGGAGAGAGGGTCACCCTGGCGGAGGCCTCAAGAAGCACCAAATAGTTGTGAAGGTTGACCATTAATAAGAATAGAAAAAGAGGCAGAAGTAACGCAACTCATAATCCAACTCACCCAGTCAGAGCTAAATCCAAAAGAAAGAAGAATACTCCTTAGGAAGCTCCATTTAACTCTATCCTAATCCTTAGCCATATCCAGCTTAACAAACATGGCTCTCTCCCTTGAAGTAGCCATAGAGTGAATAGCCTCAGTAGCAATAACCACCCCATCCAAAATTTGTCTTCCAGCAACAAAACCACCTTGTTCTTCTGAGATAATAATGGGAAGCCACCTTTTCAGTCTCTCAGCAATCAGCTTAGTAATAACTTTGTAGACCACATTACATAAGGCAATTGGTCTAAAAAACTCCAATTGATTAGCACCCTCTCTCTTAGGAATAAGAGTCAAGAATGTAGAGTTCAAAGCTCGAAGCATCTGCTTGCTAGCATAGGATTCTTTAACCACCTCCAACAAATCATGATTAATGATGTCCCAAAATTCCTGAAAGAATTCAACTGGAAAACCATCAGGACTAGGAGCCTTCCCCTTAGGCATGCCAAAGACCACCGCCTCCAGCTCTTCCAAAGAGATAGGACGCATGAGATAATCATTCATTTCCTGAGTGATAAGGGAAGGAATACAGGACAAAATAATATTTTCTTCATTATCAGCAGGAGGAGAGTCCTGATAGAAGAGGGTAGAGAAGTACGAAATAGCCTCCTGGAACAAAGCTGGCAAGGAATTCAGTTGGATACCTTGAGAATTAACCAAAGAAGAGATAGTGCTCTGATTCCGGCGAGATTGCACTGTTTTATGGAAAAAGGCAGTTATTCGATCACCTTCCTGGAGCCAATCAACTCGAGCCTTTTGCTTCCAAAAAATTTCCTCTCGAAGTTCCCATTCTTCTAGAGCTCTAGAAGCAAGGGATTCAGCCTAGCCAAGATCCTCCGAAAAACCTCAATCTCTAATCTCCCTTGTGATGACATCAAGATTTTCTTGAGCAAGTTTCTTCATAAAGTGAAGATTCCCAAAGCATTCCCTATTCCATATCTTGAGCTGCCTTTTAACATATTGAAGCCTTTTAGAAAATGAGAACATTGCAGTACCATATGCAGGGGCACCATCTTTCCACCAACAAAAAACAAAATCATGAAGAGAGGAGTCACAAAGCCACATCAACTGGAACTTAAAAGGAGGATGCTTTGGAACATAAGCCCCTATAGCGGAAAATTTGATTGGCCAATGATCTGAACCCCTCCAATCAAGGATTTCTGAAGAGATAGTAAGGGTGCCACTAAGCCAGAAGCAAGAAACAAGAAATCTATCTAGGCATTCTGAGATAGCAGCAACACCAGTCCTACGATTATTCCAGGTATAGAGGCCATTAGAAGGCTTAACATCAGAGAGATGCAAAAGAGATATGTGTTGCCGAAGAAGAGCAGAAGAAGGCCCCAATCTAGCCAAACCACCATGCTTCTCTTCCAGACTTAAAACTGAATTGAAGTCCCCTGCTAACACCCAAGGATGATAAGGATGACAATTTCTAACATATTGAATATGTTCCCAAAGTTCCTCCTTTCCCACAAGATCAACAGGTGCATACACATTAGTAACCATGATTACCTCTCCTGAGTCTAGAGCAGAAGCTACCATAGAGAGAGCTGAGCGAGAAGACATCCAGCCAAGAGGAGAAATTTTTTGAGGATCCCAAAATATAGCTAAACCACCAGCACTGCCTATTGCCCCAACACACTGGCATTGGCCACGAGACCAAATACTAGAGGCATGTTGGACCATAGACTCCACAGAGAGCTTAGTCTCTTGGATACAAAAAGCATCAGGACTATGATCAACCACCAAGTTATGAATAGCCTTTTGTCTAGGGATGCTATTCAACCCCCTTACATTCCATGAGAGAATAATCATCATTGGGTAGATTTGGGAAAATGAGAATCCAAAGGTTTCACTGAACCAGACTCAATTAATATATCTCCTATGAGTTTAATCTTCTCTTGGTCTGTTTTGCGCCCACTCCTTAGAGGGGGAGAAGAAGAAGCCCGCTTAAAGGGTCGAGGCAGCAACCCCAATGGGAGAGAAGATCCCTTGCCCTTACCTGATGGTAGCACATCCTTAACCAAGTCAGCCAAAACAACATCATCATCTTCCAACACTGCAGGAGTCACCAGAGCCGCTGTCACAGGAGCTACAAGAACCTCACAATTCTGATATACTACAACTTGAGATGCCCCACAAGCATCATTAGGAACAGATCTCTCATCTGGGCAAGCTGGATCAGAAGAGATAGGAGGAGGAATACCCTCCTCTAGAACCATACTATCCAGCACCTCAAAATGGTTAAAACCTGAATCAGATAATTTTTCTTTCAAAGGCCTCTTTTGACCACGTCCCTTAGCTCGAGGACGAACAGGGGTAAATCCATCCTTATCCTGTATTGGAGCCTTACCCTTACTTGTAGCATCTTGTGGATTCATCCCCTTGGTAGTATTAACCATTTGAGATTGTCCTTTCCCTGTAGTATCTGCCAAACCACCAGCATTTCCAGCTGTAGACCGATCCACTCCTTTGAAACTCGAGTTACGGGGGCACTACCGTAGTAAATGACCATACTCATGACAAATCCGACAACGAAAAGGGAGGGATTCATAATCTAATTGCTGCACCCAAGAAGAATCCCCCAGACAAATTTCCAAAGAATCTGGTAATGGGTTATTCAAATTAATTTCAACACAAATTCTAGCAAAAGAAATAACCTTTTTATCGAGGGTTTGATGTGCGATCGCAGCTGGCTTCCCCAACAAAGCAGCAATTTGTCGAAGGATGTGTTCACGCCAAAATTCCAAGGGAAGACGAGGCAAGCGAACCCAAACTGGCACTGTTGAAGGGAGATCCTCAGCAGAATTAAAACCTGAATGCCAAGGTTTGACAAATAACTCCACATTGTTGTAGAAATAAGGGCCTCCTTCAAAAACACGATCACGATTAGACATGCAAGAGAATACAACAAAAAAATAACTATTCCCTGCCAACATAATCTCCATATCGCCTTCCACCTGCCAAGAGCAGCGGATCCATGCCTCAAGAACGGATAGGGGAATCTGGATTCCAAGAAATTTGCATATCAAAGCATGCTTGGTCCAATAATCAATGTCCTCCATTACAACCGTTGGAGGAATACCCAGAACAAGGCGATCATGGCTACACGGAAGACAACCATTAACTTTTTTCAGCTTGGAGCTCTCCCCTAAATAAAACGATTCAGATCGCATTGCATGCATAGTTGGAGAAGAACCATCTGTTCTCACCAATGGAGAAGAAATCCCAGGCCCTGCCATGCAAACTTCAAGTTGGCATCCTCATATGAGGTAAGTAGATGCCATTAATTAAATAAATATGGAAAGGTCATTTGTTCTGAGTTGGTATTAATGTAGATATTATTTATTGAAGGATAAGTTATATAAATATGCATATGTGTAATAGAATTTTAAAAAGATTATAGTATAGTATAATTTATTTATTTATTTATATATAATTTATTTATTTTAATTTTGTTAGATTTAATAATTTTATTGTTAGTTCTTAATTTAAAATATTCCAGTCTAAAGTTTATGTTCTTATATCAAATAATTAAGTAAATATAATATTTTCATTCAAGGTTTTCTAATTATTTAAAGCCATAGGCTATAATAATATTTATTAAAATTAAATAAACAATTACAATAGCGTTCAAGGGTATTGGTAAAGAAAACTTCCAATCTCGCTCGTGACCATAGTCTTTATTGTTACAAAATAAAAGAGGCATACTCCAGTTAAATTACAAACTTAGAATTTAATGAGCATAATAGAGAAATTACACTCCTTAGCATTCCCTGGCACTTCTGACAAGGTTACAAGTCTTCTCTTACATATATGAATCTGATTGTATTTATCCCTATCTGATCACTTCCAAACAACCGGTTAAAAATCATGATATAGAGCCAAATCTCTTTATCTCTAATAACAAATAGGGAAAATCCTTTATGAGAAGATAGATGGAAAATCCACAATCAAAGTTAACCTAACTTCCATAAATAATGATAAAATAGGCCTGACCAAATAGAAAAATAAAGCTTTACCCAATTATTCTCATAAGGAAATTAATAACCATGCCAAATATCCTAATTCAAATCATAACTTTATTATCATAGTAGGCCAGCATCATAAAATTTAAAAAAGATAAACCTCCCAAACCGAGGGGGAGGCCAGACATGATGATAGATGCTCAACCAAACCATTGCATACTCCAATTACTTACCTAATTGTGGAAAGATGCCCCTACAAACCAGACAGTATATCCAATTAAAATCAAACCCATTACTGTTAGTGCTTAATGAAAGAATTTGATTATTACTACAAAAAATCATGTTGCCATATAAAAGCTATTTGACGATACTCAAAAAGTGAGAGAGGCCAGAGTTATCTTAAGTCTTGGCATTCATTAACTAGGCATTACTACTCAAAACTCGAATAATAGAGAAAACCTGATCATATAAAAGCTAATCTGATCTTGCCACCTACATCTACTTAAACAAAATAGGGTGCTTCGTTGAGCCACATTAATGACTCAACTGCAACCTATCTCATATTATCAATTTTCATACTAAAAATAGAGCATCATAAAACTAATCATACACCAATCTCATTATCCAAGTAATAGAGACTGACAGATAACCAAAATTCTTATCCTTTACCCAGTATTCCAAATGTCACATCATAAAAGGTGAGACTCAAACCAAAATCTTCAAACGAAATTCAAAAACCATTACTAAAATTTGAGAGATATAAACCCTAAAATTGAAGAGGCATCTACACGAAAAAGTATAATCGATATGTATTCATTATAATATGCTAGTGCCAAATACATTTGCAGGATTAGCAAAATTCTCCTTATCATTTTTATAAAAGTATTTTATATAACATAGCATGGTTTGTATCTATACATAACCAAATATACAAAATTAGTCACGAAAACTACAAAAGATACTGTAATTACTAAACCAGAAAGCAAAACTAATACATACAACCTACCCATTTTCATCCACAAAAAGCTATATGACCTAGTACACTAATATCCTTATTTTCTATAAGCCATTATGACCTCAGATACTTCATTGGGGTTTTCCACTTGAAAATTTGGGAGAATTCAAAAACAAACTTTGCCCTACTTATCTTCTCTGTGTTCGACATACAAAAAGTTAGGGCATCCAAATTCTCAAAGTGGGGTTCAATGTAAGCATTGAAGGAATTGAGATAATTTATTAGCCAAGATTTTTTCTCGTCTTCCACAATTCCCATCCATCCAAGTAGGAAATAGATACTAGCCTCCATCTTAGGCTCCCTATATCTATGCATAATTCTCATAGACAATTAGAGAGGGACATTGAAAAGCGACCTCTAGATCTAGAGACCCTGGTGGAAGCTCCATGTATTTCTCTAGCAATAGGATCTGAACTTTGTCATCAATGCTTCTAACTTCCTTTTCAAGCCCCTTCCTCCATATTGGATTGAACATGTTGCAACAAAGTTGGATGATTGCTCCCAGTTCCACCCTTGCTCTTGTCATATATCTAATAAAAGAATCGATTATGTCACTATTTTTCCTCCAACTGTAGCTATAGTCGAAGACACCTTCTCTAATGGCTTTGCTCATGGCTATCTTGGCCATGTCATCCACAAGGATCAGAATTCTACTCCACCACTTTGGCTTAACATTATCACAAAATGCCATGGTGTGGGCCTCTGATGTGTGGAGGACATAAACATTGGAATCCATTTCAAAAGAGGATAGAGATAACTGCAAGTCTTGATAGTGACATGGTAGAATAAAAAATCAAAGCTATAAGATCTTGAAGTCTACTAGCATGACCTCATGCTATGATGATGCCAGCGGGCTGAAGCATGGGTTAAACACATATAGGTAAGCTGGTTAAGCTAAATCCTTAAATAATAATTAGACCACTTAGACATTCAAAGTAAAAGGTTCCCACCTTTCACAATGATTTTCTTAGGTGGCAGACCATTAAAAAACACTATGCAAAAATCTATAGGCAGTCTAACATTTTATAACATAATGGTTCTTTTCTAGAGACATATAAATCCATAATACTATGTCCTAAGCCAAACTGACCAATTAATAGAATAAAGTAACAAATAAGGAGAGGGTTTCTCATAAATCCTAGGGCCATGAAAAACTCAAAGAAAGTATATACTAAAATCCTTTAATAATCTAAAGATTTACACCATCTGCTCCTTTATTTGCTAATGCGTCTCCCTTCTAATTTCCTTCTAGGAATATATGGCATATCCTGGAATCAGCAAGTTGGTCGTCAAGCGTAAGAACATCACTAAGTTTTGAGTTTAGTACCTAATTTGGGGTGGCTTGTTTCCTAATTGCATTGAGGATGATCTGAGAATCACTTTCTATAATGACTTTTGTCGATCCTAACTCAAGGCATAGAAGGAGACCTATTCCCAAAGCTTCTATTTTTGCCAAATTATTAGTTGTAGGCCGAATCGACAAGGCTTTTTAGCAATCCAATTGTCTAAATCATCATTTATGATACAACCAATACCCACCGTTCTCGGATTTCCTCTAGCTGCTCTGTCAAAATTGAGTTTATACCATCCATGTGGGGGAGGGGACCATGCCTTCTTGCTGTTCTTGGTATATACTAGAGGCGGGTTGATCAGATTACTCCAATTTTTCTTCATGAGTCCATCCCAAGAGGAAAAGAAGCCTTCCTCTATCCTAACCTTTTTGAGATGTGAGTTGGTTACTTCCACAATGCTAGCTTCTATTTTTAGTAATAAACCTTCTAGTTTCATTTTGATGTCTCAAAAAATGCATCTGTTTCTCTCCTTCCAGATTTCCCAAGATACAATAGTCGGGCATATGTTACAAAGATTGTTATAGATACCCTTTATCATATTGGTAGGCCAACCTTTTAGGAGGTCAAAAAAGTATTTTGACAAAGGGGAGGACCAACCTAACCTTAATTTTAGCCATTCCCAATAGGATTGGGAAAATGGACATCTATAGAGTAAGTGGTCCACATCCTTGATATTATGTTTACATAAAACACACCTGGAAGGACCTTGAAAGCCAAATTTGTGCAATCTATCTTCCGTCAAGATGTTATTTTGAGAAGCCGACCATAGAAAGAAACCCACCATAGGCAGACATGCGCCACCCTAGCATAGATTGAGAGGAATTTCTATATGGTCCCATCTCTGTGAATGTATCAGGGTATTGTACCCATTTTTGACACTATATTTACCATCCTTTGATGCTTTCCAACTAAGTTCATCTTTTCTCTCAATTTTCTTAAACCTCTTGTCCATCAAAATATTTCATAGGCCTCTCTTACCTTGGAGTCTACCTCAACCCCATCCAAAGATTTCCACACCCATTTGGCTAATCCTATTCAGAAGATTTTGATCTTATAGTCTCTTACTTTGTCTCCCCAAATAGAAACTAATTTTTTTTTTAGGTTCGTAGGAAAGGGTCTAGATACTATCGAGGGGAAACCATCCCAAGAATCCTCCCAAAATAAGGCCTCGTCACCCAATCCTTCATCCCATGTTAGAAATTTGCTTATAATGTGATGACACTTTGTCATGAAATTCTAGCTTTCAGATCCCCTAGGTAGGTTCCTCATTCTAAAGATTGACAAAGGGTCATCCACATTGAGATATTTATTGTATAATATCTTAGCCCATTTATGGTCTCTTTCTTTAGACAAAGGCCAGACAAGTTTGGCACCTAAGGCTTCATTTTGCCATTGAAGATTCTTAATCCCAAGACCACCCAACTCCTTGGGTTTGCATATATTATCCTATTTAATAAGAGCTAGTTTTTTATCTTCTTTAAAATCCTTCCAAAGGAAATTCCTAAGCTTCGATTCTAATTTTCCCAATGAACTCTTAGAAATAGGAAGACATGAGAGCGGAAAAGTAGGAATGGCTAATAAATTGGATTTAATTTTTATGCTTTTTCTGGCCTTAGAGAGCCATTTATCTTTCTAGCTCCTAATCCTAGCATCGACTTTTTCGATGGTGTTCTACCATATCTTGTTGGATTTAGAGCCCTTTTCCAAAGCAATGCCCAAATATTTATAAGGAAACTGACCTTTCTTGAAACCCATCACCTTGCAGATTTGATCTTCTACTTCTTTATTAGTGTTTAAGAAATAGATCTCAGATTTGTCCTCGTTTACTTTCTAATCAGATGCTATCATATAGGCATTGATAATAGATTTTAAATTCAAGGCTTCTTTGACTATGCTTTTGTCCAATAGGATAGTATCATCAACATATTGTTGATGAGTGATATTGGGCAAATTTCTACCCATTGTAATACCAGTGATTTTCTGAATATTGTAAGCATCTGTCACCACTCTCCCAAAGGCTTCTGCCATAATGATGAAGAGGGAAGGGGATAGAGGATCACCTTTCCTGATACCCATAGAAATTTCAAAAAAGCCTTTAGGTGGACCCCATTAATTAGGACTAAAATTTTGGGGGTGGAGATAAATTTGAAAATGAGATTTATCCAGTGATGCGAGAAACCAAACATTTCCAGTACCTTATAGAGGAATCTCCAATCAACCATGGCATAGGCTTTTTGAATATCAAGTTTCATGATCATACTAGGCTCTTTGTGTTTAGAGGTAGAATGAATAGTTTCTTGAATAGTGAGGATGCCATCGAGAATAGATCTACCTAGAACAAAACCTGTTTGTTCCTCAGAGATAATTTTTGGGAGCAGATTCTTGAGTCTATTTGCTGAGATCTTGGAAAAGATCTTATAAATTGTGTTGCAAAGAGAAATAGGTCTATAATCCCAAGTGGTTTCTAGATTAGGTTTTTTGGGGATCAAAGTTAGAAAAGAATAATTAATTTCTGATAATAGTGCTCCGCCATTCCTTGAGGCTTCAATGGCTTTTGATAGGTCTTCTTTGATAATATCCTAGCCTTTTTTATAGAAGAAAGCCATAAAACCATCTAGGCTTGGAGATTTATCAGGATTCATATTGAAAACCACCTCTGCAACTTCTTCCAAAGTAATGGCTCTATTTAGGAATTTGTTATCCTCAGGAGTGACTAATTTTGGAATAACTTTGAGTAAATTAGCTTGCACCTCCATGTTAGACCCTTCAAGGTTGTTTAGAATCCCCTGATAGTGTGTCACCAAGGTGTTTGCTTTCTACTTGGATTCTCAATAAGGAATCCCATCTAATTTCTAATACCAATAATTTTGTTCTTCGATTTGTTGTATAAGGTGGAATTGTGAAAGAATTTTGTGTTCCAGTCACCTTCGTCTAAACAATTCTCCCTGAATTTTTGTCTCCAAAATATTTCCTCTTTGGATAATATGACCTCCTATATGGTGAGTAAATCTTTTTCTAGAAAATATTGTTAATTATTCATGCATTTCTTAATTACTTTCAAATTTAAAATCTTTAGTTTGTCTTCTATATATAATTTTTCTTTAAAGATATTATTAAAATGTTCTTTATTCCATTTAAGGATCTGTTCTTTCATCATCTTCATTTTTGAAACAAAAAAAAACATCTTGGAACCTTTGAAACTATCTTGATTCCACCATTCTTTTATTTTTTTCCATAAAATTAGGATCTAAAAACCACATTTTTTCACATTTAAATGGGTTTCTGGTTGGTTTCGATGGCTTTGCAAATTCCAGTCTAACTAGAAAGTGATCTGACCTAGCAATTGGCAAAATGGTAGAATGAATGTTACAATTATTCCCATCCAAATTTCCTTTAAAGAGAAACCTATCTAATTTTTCCGCTATATATGCAAAATCTTTCCTCCCATTATTCCAAGTGTATACCCCATTATTAATTGAAATATCAATCAAGTTATGTCTATCACACCATTCTTTGAAGTCCAAAGAGGATTGCGAGAGATGGTGAATGCCACCTACTTTTTCAGCTAAATTCAAGACAATATTAAAATCACCACCTACTAGACAAGGATCATCCTTATGATTATTCATAAAAAAATTGATTTCATCCCAAACCATTTTCTTTCCTAAATTACTAATTGGTCCATATACATTAATTAACGAGATTTGAAGATTGGATTTCAGTCTCTGAACCCTAATGCTGATCCACTTATTACTACTATCAAGGAGATCTATAGAAAATTTCCTAAGGTTCCAAAGGATACCTAGACCCCTAGATGCACCTATTGATTCTTGAAATGTGGAGCTCCAGAAACCAACCATCTTTTTTAGGTTCATTCCTTCTGCCTTGCTTAACTTTGCTTCATGTACTAAAATTATATCTGAATCTTAAGCCCCTAGAATTCCGAGTAGTAATCCTCATGGTTCCTTGGGATGGCTCTTCTCCTTCCCATTATTAAGTAGATGATCTATCTTCTGCTATTCCCTGCTGAGTCCATCTACTTCCCTAAGTTCTTTCAAAGACCTTCTACCTCTTTTACCTTTTACTCTCCCATATTTGGGTGAGCTTAGTCCTTCCCGATTCATCTATATCCCTAGATGCTCCATATTATTTTGAGCACTTATGATTTTCTCACATTCCTTTCCTTATGTTTCATCAAATTCAAGTTCTTTAATAATCTAATTTATTATGCCATGCTGATCATTATCTTCTGAATACAATTTTTCTTTGTCAATCTGAGCAAACCCTTTTCCTTCTTGCTATGAATAAATATGACCCTACTTGCTATCCTCTTCTTCAATCTTCTGTAAATCACACATTAGGTCATCATATGTGTAATTGCTACCACCAAGTTTAAGAATTCTCTACATCAATTCCTCCTTCTTAGCTTCTGTACCAATACTAGTGTTCTCACCTGACAAAATACTTGAACAAGTTCCTCAGTAAGTTGCTCAAGAAACTCATCTTTTGATATTTGAAGTGCCACTTCTGGGTCCACAACACTATCCTTATTAAGAAAATTCTAGAAATTATTTTCTAGGGACCTTTCTATTGTCTTTGTACTATGTTCTTCATCATTCCGTTGGTCATCTGGAGTAAAAGGTGACCCACCACATTCTGTTGGAGTTTGCCAAAACTTAGATTTATTCCATTCCTTTCTGATTGGAGTTATGTTTCTCTCCTCTAAAACATGTACTTGATTCTACTCCCTTTTGAATTCCTCCTCCAAATCTTTATGATTTCCTCCATTACTTGGCTTTAATTCAAATAATAAGGATTTCTCAATATCTTCTATGATCTTTTGACTAGTCCCTTCTTCATTGGATTGCTGATTAGATATTTCCTTAAGATCTGGAGCTTCCTTCCCTGTGCCATTTTGGTCATTGTCCATTTGTACCTTGCTAAGTGGAGTCTCTAAATCTTGTTGCTTGTAATTAAATAGATTCACTCCCCTCTTCTTAGATTTAGATTGCTCTTGAGTACTTTGCAATTTTATCTCATAGTCTTTTGCATCTTTATTTTCTTTTGACACACTATTTTGCTCTATATGACTCTTTTTGTCTACATTCCTTCTCTTCAACCTCTATTTTGTTTTTGACTTATTCTTTTGAGACGTGTTTGGATTCTTCTCAAATTCCACCACTATTATTATTTGAGTCTTGTTTTGGCTTCTAGATTAATCTTATTATTCTCCGTGATATTTCTTTCCTCCTCCAACTCGAGAGGTCTTTCCTCTTCCTACTTATGCTATGAAAGTGTCTTTTGATCTACAAAGCTAATCCTCAATTTCTTTTTCTAAAATTTGATCCATGGGAACTTGATGGGAAAGTTTGAAGTAAGTGGCAAGGTTCTAAATTTGATTTTCCTAATCTCATCGAACTTAACGATTTTTGATATTTCCCCTTCATATGTTTGAAGATTAATGTCATAGGATCCTTTGTTAGTTATAATCTTCCTATGTGTTTGAATTGGTTGATTAAGATTGGTTCTGATGAGTAGTTTCACATTATTATAGTACTAAAATGAGGAATCAATGCCTATCAGGTCTCCCACTACTGACCTTATTGATCTAAGGATCTTGATTTGGATCAGCTCTAGTGGTAAAGACTGAATGTTGTACCATCCAGGACACATGATATCTATCCCCTCTAATCTAAAATTTGGACTCCACTCTACAAAATTAACCACATACCTATTGAAAAAACATTTAGAAATAGAAATAAACTCTTCTTTTATGGATTCATCCAAACATCTCAAATAAAAGATTCTTTTCTAAAAGTGAGAAATACTTACCTATTCTTCACAATTATCTTCTAACCAGTAAGCAAGAAGATCAAGATCTTTCTTTGGGCCATTCCATATTGCAAAAACTCCAACTTTTTGACATTCATTCCATAGATCTTCAATTTCTATATTGGAAATGTGGATGGGTTTATCCACAGTTTTGGGGGACTCCTGAGGATCTCAAGCACCAATAGGATTTTATGAAATTATAGAGCTCTTGGCCACAGACCTACAGTGGGGGGAAACATATGAGCACCTATATGTTTTAGCATGAAATGCATTAGGCTTAACCCTAATAGAGGGTGGCATAGCAGGAGTCACTACCAAATCTAGTCCAACTATAGGTGGAAGGGTTTTGCAATTGAACGGCTGAGCATACTTAGGTTAAAAACCTTGAATTGATTTTCCAACTTCTCAATTGTGAAGAAAGGCTGAGATCACAAATAACCTAAAGAGCTTGGATTAATGAGAGAGGAAGTAGCTTCAGAAATATCCAAAGATAGGGACCATCTATTAGATTCTTTAGGTTGATCGGTAGCCAAATGCCAAATGTGCCAAGTTTATTCCTTGGGATCCTCTAGCTTTTCTAGAATTGAGAAGTTGTTCTTCGTTTGCACTTTAAAGTCATTGTGCCTCCACTTCTTGTTTGAGGGTCTAGATTTAATGCAATTTTTCAGATTCATCCATGGGTTTCTGCCTTTTCCCTGCCATGGTCTGGGGTTTTGACTTTTTTTCCCAAAAAATTGCTCTACTTTTTTTCGCTTGTGCACCGCAGTTCGCCATTTTTTTGTAAGATGACATTGTATAATGTGATATCAAATATTATTGCTTATGTCAAGCTTTATTTTAATTAGTCACATGTTAAATATTTCTTCTTTCTTTAAATTTAGTTTAGTCCAATCTAATAAAACAAAAATGTACTTGATGAGTTTTCCCTATAGACATGCCAATTAGTAAAATAATTTACATTTTTAACATATTAATCATAAAAAAGGTAATATAACACATTCATTATCCTCTATCTTGTTGAGGATGTAGAGGACATACACCACTTGATCATCTTTTCTTCTATTCTTAAATTGAAGCTCACATTCTATATATAGAATATCAATTAAGAAATGTAGACAAAGATGTTTCAAACCATGTTCCTTATGAATTATTACCTACAACAATGTACTTAAAATCCTTCAAAATTTCTTGAAAGTATGATAAATTTTCCAAACAATTTTGTCACTTCATTATCTGTAATGAAAAAAAAAAATCATCTATAAAAATAGGAAAAATAGTTACACATATAATTATCTTACAAATGTCTATGATACTTATGACTCATTCTTAATTGTATAATTTCCTAATATCGATTCTAGGCAGAAATTGTCTTTTACTTTTAAAGCACATAATTAGATGTATGATGAAGATGAGCCATCTAGTTGAAATGGAATTATAGCTACTTTCACCAAATAAGGAAAATCCCTCTTGAATATAAGGAAACAAGATGTGATCATTCACATGTCATTCCATATAATCCTCAAACAAGACAAAACCCACATATTGAGTCCCATCCTGCAATATCTAGATTCTTGACCACCATCTCAATAATTTACAAAGTGTTCTCATAAGTTCTATACTTTTAGAGTAATAAAATTTATGATTTACTTTCTCATCTTCTTATTCTTATCTAATTTTTACACTTTAATTATATACACATACACAGACTTAATAGTTTTTATACCTAATCTTTTTATAGAACAAAAATGATAATGAACATAATTCAAATCCCTTAAATAAAACATGACATAAAAAATTAATACAATCCTATGACTGCTTAAATCTCTCACTATGTCCCCAAAAAACATTTACAATGAATGCTAGGTCCTTCAATTGACTAATACCTACCTACTTCTACCCTCCCTGCTCAATGTCTCCATACAACTACATAAACTTAACTACATTTTCTACTTAAATTTAAACAATTAATATGTCCCTGTGAAATCTTTCAATTATAGGAAAATGATAAGTTTTGATCGAATTAAACTATACAATGAATTAATATGAGAACAACAAAGAAGAATCACTGACAAAACACTATGCTACTTCACAAATTTGTTCCTCTCCCATTTTTATTGTCTTCAATTTTCTTTCTAAAAACATTCCTCCTAATTTTATTCAAAAATATGATCAAAGATAAATTGACCATTAAATTTGTATAATCATTATGCAACCAACTATGCAAATTGTTGCTAAAAATTAATTACTTGCTACTTAACAGTGTCATTAGTGCCTACCCTTTAATAATGAGTGTACCAATGTGATCTAAATGTAACTAAAAAAGTTCAATGTCTAACAAGGTGTCTTATTATCAGCACATGATTGCATTCTAAAGGCATTGGCTAATCTGGAGACAAAAATGTACTAAAGACAAAAAAAAATCAAACATATTTTTTTGTTCATGAAAATATAGTGAATATTTGTTATCCAGATATGCTACTATAAGAGTTAGTTAGATTAATTATAGAGAGAGAGGTTAATTCCCACCTATTATAAAATCTTCTTTCTGCCCATACTTTTCTCTCTCCACGTACTAAAAACTTCCTCTCTCCCCGTACTCAAACTACCTCTCTCTACGTACTCAAACCACCTCGCTCTATTTACTATAATCTTCTCTCTCCCCATGCTAAAGATCTCATTCTCTCACTACATACTCAAAATACTCTCTCTATGTACTAAAAATTTTCAACCTAAGCTTAACCCGAACTTTCCTACCAAAACTCCAACTTTTAAAATGACCAGTGGCTAGAAATAATGTTCATAGATATAATCTACAAGATTGGTTTTATCTAGAGAGGAGTTCATCCTTACAAAGTATATAGGTACCATTTTTCACTTGTAGGTCAGTCATGGAGATTTTGAAGGTTGTGTGACTTCCATTTAATATCAATGTGTATTTCCACCAATGCTTGGAATTTCACAATAGTTTGATAGAAAAGTGAAAGCATGCAAAATGTTTGCTAGAATGTCTTCTGAGATTGTATAAGCATGGAAGCATAGACAAGTGTGTGAACCATTTGAAAAAATGATTCAATGTCCATATTGTATGCAGGAAAAGTCTGCAAAGTTTGGAATTGATACTATGGTGCAAGCTGACATGCGGCACAGTGTCTTGGAGAAGAAATCCATTGCATACTAAATATCAGTTAATGAAAGAAGCCAAGATGCATCATTGTGAGAAAATGATAATAGTTGTCTACAATGAATCATATGTATTAAATATTAAGTTCCACCTGAACAAAAATGTCTTGATTTAGCCAATAGCACAGTCAATGGTCTTGGGCAATTAATTCTCCATGACTTGGACAATCTATGTGAGGAAGGTGTTTTAATGCTAATACAATGAAGCAAACATCGTGCATCAAATCCAACTGCTGAAGCCAGACAAGGAACATGAATTGTTTGACATTTTGTCCTCAATATAATGTAGTCATGGGTGTGAGGCCATCCCCAAGAACAATTTTCCTCCTACAAATCTGAGTGATAGGTGTAGGAGCTGAATTCCCAACTGTTCCATGCACACTTAGACCAAGCACATGAACTATTTGGTAGTAGTAGTGTAAGAGTCAAGACACTAAGTGCAAGAAGTAGGTTTGAGTGAATGGTTTCATAAAATTCCATCCCATGTGCAATGACACACAAGAAGAAATGCCTTCTGAATATGCAACAACAAATGTAAATAGTAGGTGTAGGAGCCTAATATGATAATGCCTTTGTCAAATATAGACAAGCATGTGAATTGTTTTTCATAATGCCCCATGGATTAATTGCCTCTTGATTATAACTTAGAGTTCTATGATGAATGAATGTACGCTGATCACCAATATAAAAGAAATTAAACATGGTTAGATGAGAGTAAATAGTTGATTGGCAATAATTACCAATACACTTTGGTTGATGACAAGGATTTAAAAACCTTTTCTTGTGCATGGTGGTCCATCAAAAGCCACGCTTCACATCCCTTAGCACCATTTACTTAAATTTTGATTTGATGAATTCAATTGTTCATCAATGCTTATCAAGGTGAAAAATGGAGTAAATAGAAAGCCAATAAATGACATGATGTGCATGAGTTATGTGATTGAATGTCATAGTTACAAGTCACTAATTTGATATTCATGATCAATGAGCATACATACACAATGCGAGAACATGTGCAACACATGTGAACTATATGAATAATGTCTCTAAGCTATTCTCCATACATATATGGTGTCCTGGTGATACATGATAGGTGCTTAGCATGTGCCACTAAGAATTTCACCATTTTCTAGAAGTTCAGGATATATATATATATAAAATAAAGGGGTAATTAGTACATATGTAAACCCCATATGCAAGCATAGACAAATAATTCCAACTATTTAGAATAATGCCTTCATCAACTAAAACCATGAAGACCACCCCCATTCATGTGTGCACAAATTCAACAAGTATGCAAAGATATCTAAATATCATGATCGTGCAATTTATAAATCCAAAGGTTCAACATGGTGTTGTTGGTGTTATTTCATTCAAAGGTGTGTATCATTGATTGTTCAAGATAATAAGAACCCATGGGTAGTAATCTTTTACAAGATCCATGTGAATTATTTGTCAGAATGCTGCAAGTGAGTGCCATATAAGAAGTATCAAATCTAAACATCACCAACCTGGTCTTTATACTCACTATTGATTAAAGACCTTGTAGTGTGTGTGAGGTAGTTTTGTTACTTCATCAATTTCAAAACACGTGTTTCAATACGTAGCTTAGATAGTGAGTTGGTTGTACCAATATAAAGGAAGCATATTGGTGAAGAAAACTACAAAAAAAAAGGGATATTGGAATCACGACTATCTTATAGTGCTTTCAACTATTCAAGGGGTGAAATGATGATAAACAAAGGAAGAAGATGAAGATGGAAGGATACCTCAATACAATCTGCATTTTGGTCTTTTTTTGTAGGCAAAAAGTGGCCATGTCACTTATTGTAACTAGAGTTAAGATCTAGAGTTTTTATTCATATGAGTTAGAGTTAGAGTTAGTTTTTAAATGCATTCCAAATTCAAAACTCTAACTTTTTGAGTGGTTATGAACTCGATAAGTTAGTTAAGCTAGAATGCCATATAAATTCAAGAATAGTGCATGTAATAGGGACATTTTGGGCTTGAAAATAG
This sequence comes from Cupressus sempervirens, assembly GCA_028749045.1. Lineage (NCBI taxonomy): Eukaryota > Viridiplantae > Streptophyta > Pinopsida > Cupressales > Cupressaceae > Cupressus > Cupressus sempervirens. The sequence continues at coordinate 746,394,551 of CM053784.1, read as the reverse complement.
GGCACACTTATGTTTTGATATCGAGGCAATTTTTGGAAAGTGAGTACAATTGTTGTTCTTGTAATCAGTCCTTTCTTATGTTCTTAGTGCTAAGAAATAAAAGAAAGTACAAATTTTGCATTCTCTTTTCTACTAAATCTGAATTGTTGAAGTGTTGATTCTCGGTATGAATATTTTTATAGTATGGTGTAAATATTCATGAATCACTAAATTAGCATTGTGTTGATGATAGCTCTGAAGTGTAGTTCTTGTTTGTTTTCATTAGCAGTCTACATCAATTTTATGGAAACATTGAAGTCATGTGGTGCATTCATCATCAATAGTTTCATTTCTATATTCTAAGTTTTAATCATCTTTATTTGAAAAATCAAAAATTTATCCTATGAGGGAGCTACCCCTCTCAAACACAGAGGAAGATACAAGTAATCTAGTAATTATAAGTTTCAATCTCTCAAACTGTTGGCACATTTGTCATTATTCATAGGGTGAATAGGGTCAGTTTTAGAAGTAACTATCATAGTGATAAATCTGTTTACCAATAGATTTTTGGCGACTTTTCTATGGATATGAACAAAAAAGAATAGTTAGTCACCTGATGAAGCAAGATGGTCTTGCCGCATGAGAAAGTGCTTCCAATTCTCCAACTGAATCTAGGTTTCCAAGACATCCAAGAAGATATTATTTCAAATTTGAACACTCTAGCCTAGAGGTGTAGACAAAGTGCTTAGCAATATCATCAAGTAAATCGATTTCTAGAAGAAGAAGAAGAATTCGAGAAAATTTTGTGAAGAGCTCCTATTGGGCAAGAAACTGTAGTCATTGAAAGAATAGTTGTTATTCCAAGAGGGAACATGCAAAATCTTGGTCACATCTAAGGTCAAGTAAATAATAATCAATAAGTTGGATGATAAAGGTACCTTCACCCTAGAATGAAGGTTTGTGACTCTATTTAGAAGATTGAACGGTGGTGACTCTATATGAGGTTCAAATTCAAAACATGGTTTTGTACAAAGGGAAAGTAGAAACTAATAGTGACAGTGATAGGGATGAGGAATATTTTTCATACCCCAAAAAATACATTCTTAATGAACCTCTACAAGTTGAATTCTTGAAGAATTTTCGTGGTGGCAGGAGGCTAGGTCCTCGAATGGTTCATCCTTGCTTGCTGCAAATTTTTCAAAAGATTGAAGAAGATGATGGGAAAGATTATGATTTTATTTCTCATGATCAAGAATAATTTTTAGCAAAAGGTTCAACATATAAAGATAAAAAAGGCCTTGTTGAAAAATTCCTTTCATCTAAATCAGCAATGAAGAATAATGGAAATGTCTCTCATCCACCTGTCTCTCAACAAAATCAAATTTTCATTGATCCTAAATGAGGTAGCTTCCTAAAGAGTTTCTATGGTGGAAAAAAAATAGATTAAAAAAAGATCCATCCATCTTTGCTCTGAACCTTGCATAGATGAAGAAGATGGTAAAGATAATCAATTTTTCTCTTACAAGCCCAAGTCATTTTCAGAAAGAAGTTCCACATGCTATTATAAGGAAGAGCTTGATCATAAAAATGATTTATGTGAATCAAGGATGGATAATGGTGGTAAGAAAAGTAGCCCAACACCTGCACCTATCGCTCATCAAAATAACACTTCCATTGATCCTAATCAGGTTGAATTTTTAAAATGCTTATATGGTATTGTACACCTAGATCCTCATAAAGTACATCCTTCTTCACTTCAAACACTGAAAGAGCTTGAGAAAGAAGACCCATTTAATAATTATTCTCTTGGTAACCAAATGTCTCTCAATCCAAATGTTAGAAAGGACTCATCTAGATCTTCATGCATTAAAGAAGACAGGGATTCTATGTCTAATCAAGGAGAGGGTCGAGAAATGGGGTCTATAGGAGAAGAAGAGTTTGCTAATGTATCAAGGCATCACTGTGACTATTTCAAAACCCAGGAGAAGATATACAATCATCTCAATCCTAATGAGAAAGAAAAAGAAATATCAAATGTTATTGAAGGAACTACACAATATATAATTAAAGATGAGGGAAATGTGGATCAAGGTGAATTTCATACTACTTTTATCCCTTTTTGGTGCCTCAATGCTTCAGACGATGACTTCCTCTATGGAGAAGTATTTCCTATTCATTCACCCCTAATCATTAATGATGAGAACTCTATTGCTGAAGTTGATTATTTAGAATATTTTTCACAATCTTCTACCATTAAAATGATGAAGAAATAACCTCAAGTGGAATCTTGTAGACATATCTATTAACTCCTGAGATTGAAATCTTTACTTTTGAGGATGTTGTAGAGTTTTCAAAAAGTTCTATGATCATCACAACAATAGAAGATCATTTTCAAGAGAAAGATGATGAGTTTTCAAGAAATTATTTTCAAGGTTACATTTAAGTGTCCAATATGAAGCTTTCCCATTTTGTGAAGATGGTTATCAAGGAGAATCAATGAACCAAGTTTGTGAAAACATTGATGAAAATTTAATAATAGGTATGATGGAAATAGAAATTAAAGATAGGATTCAATTAAGAGAAGATGGCATATCAAGCTCTCACTCTTCCTCGTGAATGAAACCTGAATTTGAAGCATTCAAGTTCATGAGTGGAGATTACAATGAAGAAAACATTGTGATGGTATCTTGCACTAGAGAAGTACTTGGCCTTGAAGAAATGTGTTGTGATATAATTATTGAAAAATGTGAAGATGAAGGCATAGATGATGATGCTCTTTAAAAATAATTCCCCTTACATCAATATCAATTGATGATCAATTATCTTGATTAGATAGACTCATTAGAGGGGGTGTGCACCAAAATGGAAAAAATGATTGTTTCTTCTTTGAGTGAACTAATGGGAGAAGGGGAAGAAATACGTCATGGGAAGATCCAATGTAACAAGGATGTGCATTCATATTGGAATAATTTCATATAGAATACAAACACAATCATCCTCATAGAAAAGATAGAGTGTCTAGTGTTAGAAATGAGTTCAGGAATTCATGATGACCAATCACTAGAAATTTAAGTAGAGGGCTTGCTAAGTAGAGGAGAAGATCAAAGATGCATTAAAAAACTTGACAATCTTATAATTCAATTCTTTGAAAATGAAGTCATTAATGACATGCCATAGGAAGCAGAGTTGATTTTGAAGTCTGAGATTTTTTATGAAGCCTAGTTATTTGGATGTGTTTCTTTCTCTAGAGAGGTGGAGCATGCTAGGAATCTCAGAATTAGAATTCTAGGAACCATCTTATATTGGAGTCCACATGAATCTAAAAGTTTCCATATGTTAGCATGCCATGGTATTTATTTTCCCTAAGTAGTGAATGGATTTGTGTGATTATACCTTGAGTCACTGGAGCTAGGGAGACCTACCTTATACATAGTCTAGTTAAGAGTTTTTGGTGTGCCTTTCCCTCCCTTCTATTTTGTTTATGTTCCCAATTTTTGTGTCTTCAATCCCTTTTCATGTATTTACCCACCTTTTTGGGTGACTCTATAGCCCTTGTGATAGAGCAATGCTCTTGTTTAGCTTTGGGTTCATTCAACTTCCTACATAGTCCTTGTCCCTAGATAGAGCCAACTATTACCCAGATATGTTACCATGAGAGTTAGTTAAATTAATTCCATAGAGAGAGAGAGAGGTTAATTCCCACTTATTCTAGATTATTCTCTCTCCCCATACTTTTCTCTCTCAACATACTAAAAGCTTCCTCTCTCTACATACTCAAACTACTTGTCTCTATGTACTCAAACCACCTCTCTCTATGTACAAAAATTTTCTCTCTCCCTGTACTAAAGATCTCATTCTCTCACTACATACTCAAAATACTCTCTCTATGTACTAAAAATTTTCAACCTAATCTTAACCCAAACTTTCCAACCCAAACTCTAATGTTTAAAACAACCACTAGTTAGAAATAAAGTTCACAAATATAATCTACAAGATTGGTTTTATCCAGAGAGGAGGTCATCCTTACAAAGTACATAGATACCATGTGGTACTTGAAGGTTAGTCATGGAGATTTTGAAGGTTGTGTGACTTCAATTCAATATCAATGTGTATTTCCATCGATGTTTGGAATTTCACAGTGGTTTGATAGAAAAGTGAAAGTGTGTTAAGTGTTTGCTAGAATGTCTTTTGAGATTGCATAAGCATGGAAGCAAAGAGAAGTGTGTGAACCATTCGAAAAAATGATTCAATGTCCATCTCATACACAGGAAAAGTCTACAAAGTTTGGAATTAATACTATGGTACAATTTTCCGCGTAATATAGTGTCTTGGAGAAGCAATTCATTGCATATTGAATATTAGTTAATGAAAGAAGCCGACATACATCATTGTGAGAAAATTATAACATTCATTAGTATTAAATATTCAATTCCACTTGAACAACAATGTCTTGATTCAGCCAATAGCACAGTCGATGGTCTTGGGCGATTAATTCTCCATTACTTGGACAATCTGTGTGAGGAGGGTATTTTAATGCTAATATGATGAAGCAAACATTGTGCATCAAAATCAACTACTCAAGCCAAACAAGGCATGTGAACTATTTGACATTTTTTCCTCAATCTAATGTAGTCATGGGTGTGAAGCGTGGCCTATAAAAAATTTTCCTCCTACAAATGTGAGTGATAGGTGTAAGAGTCGAATTGCCAATAGTTTGAATAATTAGACCAAGCACATGAACTATTTGGCAGCAGTGGTGTAAGAGCCAAGACATCGAGTGCAAGAAGTAGGTTTGAGTGAATGGTTTCATGAAACTTTATCCCATGTGCAATGACACATAGGAAGACACACCTTCCTAATATGCAACAACAAATGTGAATAACAAGTACAGAGCCCAATATGATAACATTTCTATCAAATATAGACAAGGATGTGAATTGTTTGTCATATTGTCCCATGGATTAATCACCTCTTGATTCCTCCTTAGAATTCTATGATGAATGAAAGCACATTGATCACCAATCTAAAAGGTGTTAAACACTATTAGATGAGAGTAAATAGTTGATTGACAATAATTACCAATACACTTTGGTTGATAACAAGGATTTACAAACCTTTTCTTGTGTATAGTGGTCCATCAAAAGCCATGCTTCACATCCCTTAGCTCACCATTTACTTAAATTGTGATTTGATGAATTCAATAGCTGATCAATGCTCATCAGCCTAAAAAAATGAGTAAATAGAAAGTCAATAAATGATAAGATGTGCCTGAGTTATGTGATTGAATGTCATAGTTACAAGTCACTGAATTGATATTCATGATCACCAAGCATATTTGCACAATGTGGGAACATGTGCAAGGCATGTGAACTATATGAATAATGTCGCTAAGGTATGCTCCATATAGATTTGGTGTCTTGGTGATATATGATAGGTGATTAGAATGTGCCACTGAGAATGTCACCATTTTCCAGAAGTTTGGGATATACATATATTGTTTAATAAAGTGGCAATCAGTATATATGTAAACCCCATATGCAAGCATAGACAAAGCATTTCAACTATTTGGAATAATGCCTTCATCAACTAAAACCATGAAGATCGCCCCCATTCATGTATGCACAAATTCAACAAGTATGCAGAGATATCTAAATATCATGATCGTGCAATTTATAAATTCAAAGGTTCAACATGGTTTTGTTAGTGTTCTTTCAATTGAAGGTGTGTATCATTGATTGTTCAAGATACTAAGAAACCATGGGTAGTACTCTGTTACAAGATCCCTATGAATTATTTGTCAAAATGCTACAAGGGATTGCCATATAAGAAGTATCAAATCTAAACATAACCAACTTGGTCTTTATGCTCACTATTGATTAAAATCCATGTAGTGTGTGTGAGATAGTTGGAGAGAAGGAATTTGTTACTTCATCAATTCCAAAACACATGTTTCAATGCATAGCTCAGATAGTAAGTTGGTTGCATCTTACAAGGGAACTGCCCCTCTCAAACACTGAGGAAGATAGTAATCTAGTAATGATCAGTTTCAATCTCTCCAACTATTGGCACAGTTGTCACTATTCATAGGGTGAACAGGGTTAGTTTTAGAAGTAACTATCATAGTGACAAATATGTTTACCAACAATATTTCTCAATTTTTGTTGTTTTCGATCACAAAATATGCAGATCATGAAGAGAAAAAGCTGAAAATTTTAAAAAATCATTGTGTTTTCGATTTTTTGAAATTTGGTCATCTGTGTATTCTATAGGAAGGATAGCCATATCCCATTCTAAATTCTAGTTTCATTAGTAAACATGAAGAAATATCATACCACCTCCATAGACATTTCCCATGTGATTAATTTTGGTTGTTTTATTATAATCTCATTCTCTAATAAATTTGTGATCACTGAATGCATCCATAATTGATGAAATGGGTTGCTTACCAAGGGTTCAAACATTATCAGAGAGAGGGGTGGAAATAGTTCCCCTAGCTCCATTATGTAAGACCTAATCTTGAGTCCTCCAAACCACACAACACCCATGTTCCAATCATTAATTTTCTTGGCTTTGGAGCCTCACATTTAGAAGAAGAAACTATTGCAGAAATCTCAAAAGCTAAAAAAGACTCAGGTTTAAACACTAAGGGAAAGATTAAGCTTGTGAAAAAAAGGTCAATTTTGACTATTTAACACTTTTAATCTAGGAATTAAGCTTAGTGTTATGTTTAAGCCATTCCTTTAATAGTAGTTTATATTAGTTATTATTATTTATTAAGATTTATTATTCAAATAGATATGAATTTAAGACTTCTCAAATGAATAACTTATAACTACCATTGTGATGTCTTGCCTTAAATCTAAATCATAAAGAGTATAAGAATTATTTTGGTTGAAATTGCAGCTTATAAGCAATTGATTAGATTATATTGATATGCAATGGTTATTTGGTTGAAAGTACAAGTAATAAGATATTAATTAGATAGTATATATATTGGCTTATGTTAAAGATATTGAATCATAGGAATGCAATAGTTATTTGGTTGAAAATATAGGTAATAAGGAGCATAGGAGTTTAGTTCACAAGGATAGAGCAAGGATGTCGTGGCCTCTCTTTGGTTGTTCACATGATGAAGTCATTATTGGCCTATTTTAGTACTGATTGACAAAGACCATCCTCTTGTGTATGGATGTTCGCCTTGGAAAGAGTATGTGCAGAAGTTTTTTAGTAAAGGATTGGATGGAAAGGGTCATGTTCATTATCTACAATAGAATTAAGTTGAGTTGTAGATGTGTAGAAAATAGGACTAAGTCAATAATGGTGGAAAGCCTTTGTGACTCTGAAGCGCTCTTTTCTTGTATATTGATGGTTTGTTGGGATGTGAACTCATGGTAGCCCTTATTGTCAAAGCTTATTAGTAAAAGCATTTTAATATTTTCTAATATATATGTCACTTCTACCTGTGTAGTCATCTTGGTTTTGGTCATTTATCATTTAGATTTATTATATGATCATTAATATAAATGTAATTATGTGATGGTGAACTTATCTTTATGTAGTTTAAAATTTTATTATTTAGTTGATTAAATATTATTTATATGGTTTGTTATTATATAGTTAGTATTTAATATTCATGGGATATTATCTAGTTATCAAGTTTGAATTGTTTGTAAAGAAATTAATATCAACATATAATGATTTAAACTGATAACAATAAAATAAAGAATTCTCATTATAAACATTTGGCATTTGTTTCAATATATTGTTATATACTAGTATTTAATATTCATGTGATATTATCTAGTTATCAAGTTTGAATTGTTTGTAAAGAAATTAATACAAACATATAATGATTTAATGTAATTACAATAAAATAAAGAATCCTCATTATAAACATTTGGTATTTGTTTCAATACCAGTAACTTCATTCACGCATAATATTCTTACAATTTATTTGTTGTGACAACCCAACAAAATATTTAGTAGTATAATAGATCTCAAAATTTTAATGAAATGGGGAATACATAATGTAAAAATTTATCCATGAAAATGACATTTTTTTTCTGACAACTTAACTTCTATAAGAATTGATTGACAAAGACAATCCTTCTCTTGTTTATGAAGGATCATCTTGGAAGGTATATTTGGAAAAGTTTTAGAGAAGAGAACTAGATGGAAAGACCCATGTTCATTAGCTAGAAGAATCCTCAATAAAGCATCCCAGTTGAATGCCAATAATAAGAATATATGTTTCTTTCAACTACTTTTCTTAATGTAGTTTGAGAGCTATGTTATAAGTATATATGTTTGTAGAAAATATTCTGAACATAATATCTTTAATTATTGAGTTGGTGTCTAGTTCTATTTATAATATTTTTTTTTATGAAGTGCAGGGTTACGAGGTCCCTCTCCAACTTGATGTATTGAGACTATTATATAGGATTCCTATCTTCAATTACTATAAACAACCCTTCACAATAGATCAAAACTCTATCTAGAAAGTTGACAATGAACTTTTGATTGGAAGATGCCTATCACATATTAACATCATCTAATTGTTGACCATGTTGGCAAAATGCAATAAGGTGATAAGAAGTGTTTTGACTAATGGTAAGTTTTTAAAACACAAGAAAATATGGCAAGTGTACATGGCATATATATGTGGCAAGTTTTTTAAACATGATGATATTCTTGTAAAAGGTGACAAACATGGTATATGTGACAAGCTATCAGCAAAGTCTTAAAATATGACACATAAAACAAAGGCCAAATTGAAAGGAAACCTTGAATGCTATTTTTGATGGCAGCACTAAAAAGAAGACAGTAAATACTAACATGATTAGTACGTGGTTGTTAAAGACAACATGTATATTTGTCAAGTGTCAAATTGGTATGGAAAACTTCAAAGGGATTTGTGATTTGGTTTTGTTTGTGGGTGTTTCTTTTCAAACCTACAAAAGACTTTTCTAATTTTTTCAGTTCTCTGTGCAAACAAAGGGTTTTGACAAGTATGGAATTTGTTTTCTTCCTGCAAACATACTTTGGCATGTGGGGTAGGGTTTTGACAAGTATGGAATTTGTTTTCTTCCTGCAAACATACTTTGGCATGTGAGGTTGTTTTGAGATAGGGTTTTTTTTCTTTTGCAAACGAATGTTCTTTGGTCAGTGGAATAGTTATCCTTGTGCTACACATACAATTTGTTCTCCATTTTGTGAAGGTAAATCTTTGGTCTGAAAATCGAGGATGAATGTGAAGGTGTTGTGAAAAGTTTTTGTTTAAATCTAATTGTGGATGAATAAGGATTTTCATGCCATTTTTATACTCACCTCTTATGTTATGGTTGTATGACTGAGGGTTTTCAGAGGCATATTTGGAGTTTTCATAATTGTGACAAGGGTTTCAAAGAATCTTGTGCAAAGAACATCAAAGGTAAAAATAAGTCTCAGGTATTCAAAGATTGAATTTTTTTACAGGAATAAAATTTCCTTCAATGGAAAAGATTGTGTGAAATATGGAGGTGTTATCCAGTTTTAGTTTTCTTAAAAGATGGTAAATTTTTTCTCTTTCAGTTTCAAAAAATAAATAAATAAAATACAATTAGTTTTTTTTGAAAAACAAAAGAAAGAAAAATGAAGTTCTTCTTTGAAGACAATTTTTGTTACTGTGTAAAATATGAAGTCTTTCATGAAACTTTTTCAAATCTAGTTTTCAAAGATAAAGATTTTTTATTAGTCTTCAAATGGCAAGTTTTGGAGGGTTTTCATTTACTTTGAAAAGAATTTTTTTGGGTATTTTCTTGTAAATCCAAATGGCAATTATTTTGAAAGAAAAAGGTGAAAAGAAATGGAGAAGGTTTGTGACTAGTTTTCCATAGGCAATTTTTTTGTACAGTCTTAGTTTTTCAAGATATATAAGGTCACTGGTTCGGACCCAAAAATGGCATTCTTGAAGATTTTTTATTTTTTCTTATAAGGCATTTCTTTGAGGGTTTCAAGTCTGAAATCCTACTTGCACAGTTTGAAGATTTATATGTATGACATTTTAAAGGACATGAACAAATCTGAGGGACAACTAATAAAAGTTGGTTTTAAAAAAGCTTTTCACAAAGGGGTTTTGTTAAACGAACCTAACTAGTTTAGTTGGTTTTATATAACTGATCTACTTTGAATTTTATCAGTATATATAGAGATCATTGGTAAATTCTGAAATGTATGTCTGGAAAATCATTGAAAAGAAGACACAAATACATTTGAGAAAACTTGTGAATAGTTGTAATATGAAAGCTATATTATAAGCTTACCTACATGTATAGATGTAGCATATACATGTATATGTATATGTGAGATTGTAAACAAATATCAAAAGATATAAAGGGTTGAACACCCTGAGTGGTTATTACTGCTGATTGTAAAGGAGTTGAAGCTCAATAAAGATTGCAGGTTCATGGAGTGATTTTTCTCCCTATGATGAATCCTTTTTGAGGAATTTTGAGGGTTTCCCACTCGGCAAAATATGTGTCTCTATATTTTGTGAGTTGATATTTCTTTTTGTTCATGGTGAATGTTTATATTTTTAGCAGAACTTTACATTTAGTTATGAATTGTTAAAGCATTGTAATCAATTTTTGAATTAAATTCATATAGTTCTGATTCACCCGCACCCCCTGCCCCCCCTCTCAGAACTCTAATACTTCCAATAAGTGGTATTAGAGCATAGGATTCCTTTTAAAAATTGTTCCAAGGATTTTTATTAGAAGTTATGGTACAAGCTAAAGGGGCTTCCCTTAATAGGGCTTTACTATTTAAGTAAATGATTATGTCTTCTAGAAAGTAATGATGGAGGCATTTATACATTATTTAGATGTAAGAATGTGTGATGTTGTTATTACAAGTATACTGTCCCACCAATAGTCCCTACTAAATCAAATGACAAACTAACATTTGAGTTGGATAAGAAGGCACGATATGCCCTTCTTTGTGGTCTCACCAAAGATGATTTTGCTAAAGTTGTCTATTGCAAGTCAACAAATTACATTTGGGTCAAACTTGAAACAATCTATCAAGGAGATGAAAAAGTAAAAGAGTCCAAACTATTAACTCTCAAAACACAACTTGATAACTTGAAAATGAATGAGGATGAAACCATTTCAGCATACTTCTTAAGAGTTGATTAGGTAGTAAATGCTAGAAAAGGTCTAGGTGAACATATTGAAGAACATGACATAGTTTCAAAAGTTATTAGATCAGTGTTGCCTAAATTTGAAACTAAAATTTCTACATTAGAAGAAAAGAAAAGGCTTTCTAAAATGACCTTGTATCAATTACAAGGAACACTAACTACATATGAAATGAGGATTAGCAATCAAGCTAGTTCCTCATCAAAAGAAACAACCTTTAAGGCTGAAAAAAATGATAAAAGTGATTCAGACCTAATCGATGCTCTAGAAGCATTACTGGTCAGTAGAATGAGAAAGAAGTATAAAGGAAAACCCAAATGTTTCAATTGTGGTCAATTAGGCCATTTTGCTACAAAACGTCCAAATGTTGAACTAGAAGACTGTTATGAGAAAACTGAAAAGTTTTCTATAGAGAAACATTGGAATCAAAACAAAAGATTCAAGGATTTCAAAAAGAATAGTCTTTTGTCAAAGGAAGATTCAAATGAAAATTCTAGTGTTGCTGATGAAGAAGGGGAGAGACTATTCATGGCCAAAATAGTCCATAACCCTAAACCTGAATCTAGTGAATCTAAATCTTCATCTGATTTAGGTGAAGAAATAGATCTTGAAGAAGAACTTCTAAATTCTTTGCAAGAACTTAAAAGATTAAAGAAGTTAATTTCAAATCATGAAATTGAAAATCAAAAACTTCAAGAAGAGTTAAAAGAAGCAAATCTGATTATAGAAAATTAAAAATTCATTCTTGAAGAAAAGGATAAGAAATTAAATTTTTTGCAAAGTTCATCTAAAGAGTCTTCTAATGAAAAAACCAAATTCCTTTTTAATGGTTATTGTTTCAACTGCAATGTCTTTGGGCACAAGGCTATTTTTTGTGAAAACAACAACAATCAAGGAAAAAGAAGAATTATCAAGTGCTTTAGATTTTTTTACTATGGCCATTATGCAAATCAATGCAAATTGAATTTGAGACCTAAATAGATTTGGAAGCAAGTAAAGACAACTAAAACCTCTTTAATTGTTGAAACAACCTTATTTACTCAAAATCCTGCAATGTGGATTTTGGATAGTGGCTACTCACACCATATGACTGGGTGTAAAAGAAAATTCAAGACACTAGAAGATTTTGATGGAGGGTTTATATGATTTGGTGATAACTCTAGAGCCTATATAATAGGAAGAGGTTCAATAATTTTAAACAAAGATACACCAATTCATGATGTATACTTTGTTGAAGGTCTAAAACATAATCTTTTGAGTATTAGTCAGATTTTTGATAATGGGTACTCTATTTCTTTTAATACAAAAGGATGCTATATCAAAAATGGAAGGGATAGAGTCATTGCTAGTGGATTAAGAATAGGTGGAAATCTTTATAACCTATTTGATTCTACTGTTCAAGAAACTTCACTAGTTAATACTTGTCTTATGAGTCAAGTAGAAGAGAATTGGTTGTGGCATAAGAGATTGAGACATCTAAACTTTGATAATCTTGCTAGAATTAGTAAGAATAAAAAAGTCAGAGGATTACTACAAATAACCAAACTAGCAAATATTTGTGAAGAATGTGTAAAAGAAAAACAAACAAGAGTATCTTTTAAAACAAAAGAATACTCATCAAATAGACCACTTGAACTAGTGCATACTAATCTATGTGGTCCAACTAAAACTACATCATTAAATGGTGAGAAACATTTCATGTTGTTCATAGATGATTATTCAAGGATGGTTTGGGTAACATTTCTGAAACACAAATTAGAAGCCTTTGACTATTTCAAAATTTTCAAAAAAATGGTAGAAAGGGAAACTAACTTAAAATTAAAATGTTTAAGATCAAATAGGGGAGGAGAATTTACCTCTCAAGAATTTATTGAGTATTGTGAAAAACATGGCATAAAAAGACAATACTCTAGTGCTAGGACACCAAAGCAAAATGGTGTTGTAGAAAGGAAAAATAGAACTATCAAAGAAATGGCTAGGACCATGCTTAATGAAGCAAAACTACCTGACAAATTCTAGAAAGAAGCTATTCATACAGTTGTCTACATTCTAAATAGAGGAAAAATTAGAGTTAGAATAACTCATACTGCATATGAATTATGGAATGGCAAAACATCAAATGTTAAAAATTTCAAAAAAAATTGGTTGTAAATGTTTCATCAAAAAGAATGATGATTCCTTAGAAAACTTCAATTCAAGATCTAATGAAGGGATTTTCCATGGATACTCTACACATAGAAAAGCCTATAAATGCTATAATAAAAGGCTGAATAAAATTGTAGAAGCCATATTTTATTTGATGAAAATTCTGTGTGCTACAATAATAAAGAGGATCATTAAGATACATCATTCCAAAAATCAGAAACTTTGCATGATGAACATCCTGAAAATGTTGAAACTGAACTTGCTGATGAAACTGAACTAGAAAACTGTTCAAGTCCTAAAGTAACAAGTATTGGTTCAAACATAAAAACATCTTCTAGAATAATTGCTAAGAGACATCCGGAGCCTCAAGTTATTGGGGATGTAGAAAAAAGGATCTTAACTAGAAGAAAAGCCAAAATAGATGAACAAACAAACATTCTTCAACATTTTTGCTTGATAGTAGATTTTGAACCAAAAAGTGTTACTTAAGCCTTATTAGGCTCCTATTGGCAAAATGCTATGTAGGATGAAATAAACCAAATAGAGAAAAATAAGACTTGGGAACTTGTTCCCATACCTAATGACAAAAATGTCATCAGTGGAAAATGGGTATTCCATAACAAACTGCATGAAGATGGAAAAGTGATCAGAAATAAAAGCCAAATTTGTATGCAAAGGTTATGCTTAGCAAGAAGGAATTGATTTTGGTGAAACCTTTGCACCAGTTGCAAGGATGGAATCAATTATAATCTTCCTTGCATATGCTAGTTATAAAAAAATCACTGTTTACCAAATGAATGTCAAAACTACATTCTTGAATGGGTATCTTGAAGCGAAAGTCTATATGGAACGACTAGAAGGTTTTGAATCTTTTGAAAAACCTAATTATGTTTACCAACACAAAAAGGATTTATATGGCTTAAAAAAAGCTCCTAAAGCTTGGTATTCCAGGTGGGATAAACATTTAATTACAAATGAATTTTCTCGTGGAAAGGCAGACAACACTTTGTATATCAAAGTTTTAAATGATGATATTTTGGCAGTAGAAATCTATGTGGATGATATTATTTTTGGGTCTACTAATGATGAATCAGAAAAACATTTTCAAATATTATGGAATATGATTTTGAAATGTCACTATTGGGTGTGCTCACAGTTTTCCTTGGTTTGTAAGTCTCACAACTTTAACATGGACTATTTCTTTCTAAAACTAAATACACAAAAGAAATTTTGAGAAAGTTTAATATGGCTGAATGTAAACCAGTAAGTACTCCTATGGAGATAGGCTACAAACTAATAAAGAATGATGACTCACCTTCTATAAATTAAACTCTCAAAAAAGTCCATGATTGGAAGTTTGTTATATCTTATAGCATCTAGACCTAATATAATGCAAGTAGTATGTATGGTGTCAAGATTTCAATCTGATCCAAAACAATCTCATCTCAATGTAGTGAATAGAATACTAAAATACATTCAAGGCACACTTGATTTTGGTTTATGGTATCCTCACAGCAATGATTTTACACTTTCTAGTTATACTAATGCAAATTGGGGTGGATCTAATGATAAAAGAGCACTAGTGGTGCAACCTTCTTTCTTGGAGATTGTTTAGTTGTCTGGCATAGTAAGAAACAAGATTGTGTCACCTTGTCTACTTGTGAATCTAAAAATGTTGCTGCTACAACATGTTGTACTCAGTTGATTTGGATGGACTATCAGTTATCTGATTTAGGTATTCAGGTTTCAAAACCTATTTCTATCATTTGTGAAAATATGAGTGTTATTCAATTAAGTAAAAATTTAGTAATGCACTCATGCACAAAACATGTGGCCATTAAAATTCATTTCTTGAGAGATAAAGTTCTTAATAATGAATTCAAACTGATCTACGTGCCCACTCAAGGATAAGTAGCAGACATTTTTACCAAAGCTCTACCTAGGGAATTGTTTGAACAATTAAGAACTAGATTCGGAGTTTTCTCTCAATAAATGCTAATATAAGATTCTTGAAAATAAACATTCTATGTTAGGTTTCTACTCCTATTCACGAATTTTTTTCATGAAAAGTAGATGGTCAAATTTTTTGACAGAAAATTTTTGGGGGGGGGGGGGGGGGGGGAATCAAAGTTGTGTAATTAGAACTATGTTTGATAATTAGCATTCACATTTGATGGTTCTAAGCATTGTATTCTATGTGGTTCTCAGCATATTTATGGTTCAACACATCATGGCATAATCAACATTTGTATGATTTGTATTCTTTGTTCATTATCTTCTATACATGAGATGAAATTTGTATTCAATTTTTTTTTATGTTTCACCTTGTATATATGAGATGGTGAAAATTTTACCTAAAAAATGGGGGAGATTGTTGACCATGTTGGCAAAATGCAATAAGGTGATAAGAAGTGTTTTGACCAATGGTGAGTTTTTGAAACACGAGAAAAGGTGGCAAATGTACATGGCATATATATGTGGCAAGTATTTTAAACACGATGATATTCTTGTAAAAGGTGAAAAACATGGTATATGTGACAAGGCATTAGCAAAGTCTTAAAATGTGGGACATAAAACAAAGGCCAAATTGAAAGGAAACCTTGAACACTGTTTTTGATGGCAGCATTAAAAGGAAGATTGTAAATACTGACATGGTTAGTACGTGGCTATTAAAGATAGCATGCATATTCACAAAGTGTCAAATTGGCATGGTAAACTTCAAATGGATTTGTGATTTAGTTTTTTTTTTGGGTGTTTCTTTTCAAACCTATGAAAGACTTTTCTAATTTTTTTAGTTCTCTATGCAAACAAAGGGTTTTGACAAGTATGGAATTTGTTTTCTTCCTACAAACATACTTTGGCATGTGAGGTTGTTTAGAGAAAGGTTTTTTTTTTCTTCTGCAAATGAATGTTCTTTGGTCAGCGAAATAATTATCCTTGTGCTACACATGCAATTTGTTCTCTATTTTGTGATGGTAAATATTTGGTCTAAAAATCTGGGATGAATGTGAAGGTTTTGTGAATTTTTTTTGTTTAAATCTGATTGTGGATGAATAAGGATTTTCATGCCATTTTTATACTCACCTCTTATGCTATGGCTATATGACTGAGGGTTTTCTGAGGCATATTTGGAGTCTTCATAATCGTGACAAGGGTTTCAAAGAATTTTGTGTAAAGAAAAACTGAGGTAAAAATCAGTCTCAGGTATGCAAAGATTGAATTTTTGTACAGCAATAAAAGTTCCTTCAATGGAAAAGATTGTGTGAAATATGGAGGTGTTATCTAGTTTTAGTTTTCTTAAAAGATGGTAAATTTTTTCTCTTTCAGTTTCGAAAAAGAAATAAAAATATATAGTTAGTTTTTTTTGAAAAACAAAAGAAAGAAAAATAAAGTTCTTCTTTGAAGACAATTTTTGTTACTGTGTAAAATATGAAGTCTTTCATGAAACTTTTTCGAATCTAGTTTTCAAAGATAAAGGTTTTTTATTACTCTTCAAATGGCAAGTTTTGGAGGGCTTTCATTTACTTTCAAAAGAATTTTTTTGGGTATTTTCTTATAAACCCAAATGGCAATTATTTTGAAAGAAAAAGGTGAAAAGAAATGTAGAAGATTTGTTACTATTTTTTAGAAGTAAATTTTTTGTACAATCTTAGCTTTTCAAGATATATAGGGTCATTGGTTTGGACCCTAAAATGACATTCTTGAAGATTTTTTATTTTTGCTTAAATGACATTTCTTTGAGGGTTTCAAGTTTGAAATCCTACTTGTATAGTTTGAAGGTTTATATGGCTAACATTTTAAAGGACATGGAAAAATCCAAGGGACAACTAATAAAAGTTGGTTTTAAAATAGTTTTTCACAAAGGGGTTTTTTTAAATAACCCTAACTAGTTTAGATGGTTTTATATAACTGATCTACTTTGAATTTTATCTCTATATATAGAGATCATTTGTAAATTCTGAAATGTATGTGTGAAAAAATCATTGAAAGGAGACAAAAATACATTTGAGAAAACTTGTGAAGAGTTGTAATTTGAAAGCTATATTATAAGCTTACCTATATGTATAGATGTAGCATATACATGTATATGTGTATGTCAGATTGTAAACAAATAGAAAAAGATATAAAGGGTTGAACACCCTGAGTAGTTATTGCTGCTAATTGTAAAGGAGTTGAAGCTCAATAAAGATTATAGGTTCATGGAGTGGTTTTTCTCCCTATGACGAATCGTTTTTGAGGAATTTTGAGTGTTTCCCACTCGAAAAAATACGTGTCTCTATATTTTGTGAGTTGATATTTCTTTTTGTTCGTGGTGAATGTTTATACTTTTAGCACAGCCTTACATTCAGTTATGAATTGTTAAAGGATTGTAATTAGTTTTTGAATTAAATTCATATAGTTCAGATTCACAACCCCACCCGCCCCATCTCCCCCCACACCCCACATGCCCCTCTTAGAACTCTAATACTTTCAACACTAATAGCCATCTTACACACACATGCATAGATAGATCATTGGCATTGATGGTAATGGTGATTCTATCAACTTAGATTATTCGGATTCAGATTGATTTTAAAGTCTATCCATAGCTACTAATTTTTGGATCACAGTAGTGGTATTTTAATGCTTCTTTCCATGTGATTGGAAAGTTTTTTATTGATAAGTAGGAAATATTTTCTACAAGTCAAATTGTAATAATTCTATCAAATTTAACTGTGTAGTTTTGAGTAAAATTCATTAACCAATGTTTCATAAGTAGTGATTCACAATAGTCCATATTTCATGAGAATGAATGGAACACTTAGCACTCATTGGATCTAGGTGATGCTCATAGAAGTGAAGCATTGAGATCTCATAGATCTCCAAGCAATAAACATCTAATTTATATTTATTACATAAAATATTATAGCTTGTTAGTATAGCCAAAACTTCTACCAATCCATGTGTCTTTGGAAAAGTGAAGGGCCCTACAAAACCTTTTTCCTCTATCCTTCTACCACTCCTATGATTCATTTGGGAAAAAAGTGTTAGAATGTGAGATTTATTTTTCTAGGAAAAGCTTAATATGTATTAGATTTAAATTATGACATTGTCTTCCCCTTTTTACCATTAGATTCATGAAGTTTCATCTTCTATAGTTGAGGGTAAAATGGAGTTGTACTCTTTTGCTAGAAGTTTCTTTATGTTGTTTATTTCAATTATAATTATAAAGATGAGCAAGAGATTTTGTTGATGGTGGTACTTGGAGGTGGGATTCACATCCCCTCTCAATGATCCTCCCATTTCCTTATTTTTCCATCATTTCTAGCATGATAAAGTTTATGAGGTTATTGGACTCTATGACTAGAAACAACTTAGACATGCTTTATTTGCATACATTTTAGTTATAATTGATCTTAAAAAATCTTTCCTAGTAAGGTCATTCTATAAGAGTGACAGATCTTAGTGTTGATTGGTAAACTAGGTGGGATCCATGTTCACTGAAAGCATTATTTTGCTACCAATCATTTGGGTCTTGATTATTGTGTTTAAGAATCTTTGTCTTCTGTTTAGAATTATCATATTTTCTTCTCTCCTTTCTACTATCTAGATTTAATTTCTAGTACATTATTTGCCATAATAAATTTGCTTCTAACTTTTTATTATATTATTTGTAAGGCCAAATCTTGGTCTTATGTTTACAAATATCACATTTTCTTCTCTCCATTCTACTATCTAGATTTACTTTCTAGTGTATTACTTGCCATACTAAATTTGCTTCTAACTTTCTAGTACATTATTTGCAAACCAAATTTGCTTCTAACACTAAAATGGTAGATGTTGTGATCAAGGTTTCTTTCTTCTCCCTCCAAATCATTATTTCTAGATTAAATCAACTTTGTTTCTAACGTTCATAATGGAATTAAGGATTGTTTTATTATTTCTTATGTTGAAACAATTGTCCTTAATAATTGTTTTATATCTCATTATATTTCTAGTGACCCACTTTCTTCTATGGTTTCCCTAGATTTGTGGTTGTAAAAAATGTTTCATTTTCCTCTTCACCTAGATCTTTAAGTGTTGATGAAACATATGGTTGGATAGTAGTAGAAAGAAGGAAGGAAGATGTAAATTTGGATAAGGTTATTTTGAATCTAACTTAGTGTTAACTTTTGTTAAACCTCTTGGGTAACTTGGATATTCCCTTTGTAACATGGTTTAGGCCACGTCAAAAACACACTTAGTCCATGTGGTGTGTATGTTTTCTTGATTTCACTCTAGTCTCTTGTTTAGATAGTTTTTAATACTAAAGAGTTGGAGCCATTCCCTACTTATATTAATTAAAACAAGAAATCTAAGAGTTAAGATAGACATATCAATTTAAAGCACTTCATGCTTATATTTAAGAATTTTGTTTCTCTACTTTTTTAATAAAAGGATTAATTTGATATGAAACAAAAAGGATTTTGTTCAAGATATATGAAAAAATAAAAATATATATAAAAGAGATATTATATATATTTATATAAACTTCATGAAATATCAAAAATAACAATGTTATGTCATTTTAAAATTCTTAATGATTTTTTTGTTATGAGTAACATGAAGTTTTTTTCCATACATCATCTCATAATATACTACAAGTATCCTCATATTTGTTCTAAATATACCAGCTGATCTCATACCTTTAAAAAAATGATCAAACTTTGAATATGATGTTCTCCCCTTCTTCTCATTATCTTTATACACACAATATAACAAATTTTACTATATATATTACATAAATTCTTTTACTCAATCTCTTTTTACCTAAACTTTTTTACTCGATCTTTTCTTTCGAAAGTTTATTTGATTTTGTATCTACCTTCATAACTTTTTATAACTAACAAAAATATTATATTTAGCTTAAAATATAAAACTTCTTTATCAAAAGGATATAAAATAACAATTAACAGAATCCAAACCATAAAAAAAAATACGATGACAAGCCACTCACTTTCCTAAGGTAGAGCACACTGCCATGATTTTTAAAAGCACGGAAAACACATAAAAAAATGATTTCCCTGATTGACAAACCTATAAACATTCCTTCACAACGGATCAAAAACCTGTCTAGAAAGTAGACAACGAGCTCTTGCTTACAAGCTGCCTGCCACATTTTAACTATTTATTGGTGTTGATGGTGACTCTTTATCAACTTGATTATTCAGATTCAGAGGGATGTGAAAGCCTATCCACAGCGACTAATATTTGAATTAAGGTATTGGAATTTTACTTTTCTAAAGTTGTTTTAGTTTGTCAAATTATTTGAGATTCTCTGGTGTGATGGTAAATGCAAAACAAAAGTCTTACATTACAGGTGATCTACAATTATGGGTCTATTTTAAACCGACAAACCTTTCCTTTGAGAAGGCAAAAGTGCTACAAACATTCTCTTTGACAAGCAAATATCTAACGCAAACTCTTGCATGATTTTTAAGGTCTCAAAAGTTCTAGAATCTTATTCATTGTTATCATTTTTAATTATAGAGTTAGTATCGTAGTTCCCATCTTCCATAGCTAATCTATGTTATTTTACTTGTGTCTGTTTTTTTTTCTTTTTTCTTTTTGTAATGAATTCGAATGCTTATATACAATCCAACTTTTTTTCAAGAATTTATTTAATTTTTATCTGTATACATTTTCAGACTACATCTTATTTTTAGATACATTCCTTTTGTTACATTTTTGAATTAAGATAGTTTTTTATTAAGAAAAGCAACAATTAATGACTGCTGAATCAAACTACAATCAGACCTCTAGACACCAGTAACAGAATATTAACAGTGTCTAGTCATGTAAGTTAAATTAAGATAGTTCTTAGATAAAATATTATTGATATAAATTTTTGCTAAGATCTATTTGCTTTGAGCATTGCATGAAATCTTGATAAGAAGGAGCATTTGATTAAGAGCTTTGATAGTTGTTAGAAAGTTCGCTTGAGTATAGATTATCATCTCTTTCTTTCATGCTTAGCCACCTACTAAGGAGAATTCTAAAGAAGAAGATGGTGCTGCCTTTAGTTGGGACTCCATGATATTACATATTTTGAGATGTGAGCCACCTTCTAATGGTATCACACAAATTGTTATAATATTTTGGAAACTTTATCCTTTATTTTAATTCTTCCTAAACTTTGAATATGTTTCTTCCTATAACCACTTGTATATATATATATATATATATAGCACACTACACAAATTATTGTTATAAACATAATAATTTCTAGCTGATTTCAATTAAAATGAGTGTTTATTTAGCCATCACAAACCTTAAATCTTACCAAGGAAAATCCAGAAAACAAAACAAACTCCCTTTTTAGTAAGATTTAGGTTCTTCGATGTCCTCTAAATATGCTCAAGAAGAGTTTGGAGGGTAAACAAATTCCCTCCTTGATAAGATTTAAGTTTCTACACATCCTCTAAATCTGTTCAAGGAGGCTCGTCCTAATCTAAGAGCTCTTTATAATGGCTATGTGCAGCCCATGTAATTGTATCAGGTTATTCTTAAGTTTTGCAGAACCATAATAAATCTTGTGTTCTTGTATTCAACTTCTTTATTTCTTTGCTCGATTTAATAAGAAGAGTTAGAAAAAAAAACTTACTCCTCCTTAATATAATAAGATTTAAAGTTTCTACATCTACCATCTATTAAAAAATAGTTCATTAATATAATAAGTTTCTAAAAATTCTTTAAATCTACTCTCAAGTAGAATTCGGAAAAAAAACTTACTTCCTTCTTAATATAATAAGATTAAATCTGCTGAAAAAAGAGTTTGAAGTAAAAACAAACACTAGATCCTTAATAAGATTTAAGTTTTGAATATACCCACAAACTCTCTCAATTTTTGAAGACTGAATGCATAGATAATGGATGAACTGGGCAACTTACCAAGAGCTCAGACATTATCAGAGAGTGGGATCGAAAACGTTCCTCTCCAATATGTGAGACCTAATCTTGAGTCCTCCAAACCACACAACACTCATGTTCCAGTCATTGATTTGCTTAGAGCCTCGCATTTAAAACAAGAAACAATTGCAGAAATCTCAAAAGCTGCAAAAGACTAGGTTTCTTTCAGATCATCAATCATGGAGTCTCAAACTCTCTGATCTCTCGAATACAAGAAATGGGCAAAGTTTTTTTCAATCTTCCCATTGAAGAAAAGGAATTGTATAGAAATGAACAAGATGGAAGCCCTATTGGCTATGGAAGCAAATTAGGATACACCCAAGATTGTAAATTGGACTGGGGGGATTACTATTACAACGTTATCTTGCCTCCCCACAAAAGAAACATGTCTCAATGGCCCAAACAGCCTTCTGATTTAACATAGACAGTGTAACAGGCCCAAAAAATGTGAAAGTAAAAAAATAAACTCAAATAGAAAAAATAAAATGCTGAAACTATTGAATCAGATATAAGATATACACAGAGAATTGAAACTAACAATGATATTCGCAAAAAGAGGGGTAAAAATTTATTAAGACAGAAAGGAATACAACAAGGAGAGCTCAACAAGGAGCTCGATCCTGAGCAACAAGATCATCAAATTCTTGCACCATCTCAAAGGACAGTTGCCCCCTATCCCTAATATTCCAACCCGGATCATGACTAGAAGCCCATTTAGCTAAACAATCAGCAGGTCTATTCCATTCTCGCGGAATATACTTGAACCTAATGAACTGAAAAGAGGAAGAGAAGAAAAGAATCTGCTTAACAACAGTGGCCAGCTACCAACTAACATCCTCAAGCTCTTGCGAAGAAAGCATGTTCACCACCACCTAGGAATTAGACTCACAAATAATCTTACTCCATCCCCACAAGCAACACTATTCCACAGCATATAAAATAGCCTGAGCTTCCATGAGATTGTTAGTATAATCACCCTTATGGATTGAGAAGAAAAATTTAACATTCCCAGAACTACAACGAGCCACTCCGCCAATACCAGCCGGACCAGGATTCCCACGAGAAGAACCATCAGTGTTAATTTTCAGAACTCCATAGGGAGGAGGAGTCCAGTGCCCATCCCGGTTAACCCGACCCTTCCTCTGATGGTGCAGCTGCCTGAACATAGAAGGAAACCTATGAGCCGCAACCCCATCCTGCAGATGAAAATTGAGGCGATTACAGATAGCAAGATCAACCGGATCCATACCCCCATCAAGCTCACACTTCACAAGAATAGTTTCCTGGAGAGAATGTGATATTTTCCACCAAAGATGCAAAACACCAAGCCGAACATCTTGGAATATGCAATGATTCCTCTCCAACCAAATATGCCAAAGCATGAAAGATGGGCCAACAATCCAAGCAACATGGAGAGAAGAAGACTTGGTAGCAGCACTACCCAAGCGAGCCCAGAACTCAAGCAAAGAGGAAGCATGCCGACAAGAGCAACCCCAAGCACTCCACCAAAGGTGCCATATTTGAGTAGAATAGGAGAAATGGAAGAACAGATGGGAGACAGACTCCTCTCCATTACCACACAAAACACAATAAGAGGGGCCCTGAAATCCATGTTTACAAAGATTATCCCAGGTAAGACAACAGTTGTGAGCCACTAGCCACATGAAAAAATTGCACTTGGACCAAGAAACTTTATTCCAGACTTGCTTCCACCAAGGGACCTCAGCATCCCCAAATAATTGTCTAGTTATCTCCTGATACCCAGCAGAGACATGATATTTACCAGACAAGGTACCGCCCCAAGCCAATACATCTAGACCAAGCAAAGAGGAACACTCTCTAGAGGCCAAAATTTGAGAAAGCTCTTGACGATCCATGTCTGTACCTCCAGGAGACCAATCAGAGGAATGCTTCCATCTATAACCAACAACAGGTCCCAATTGATAAGGAGTCTTGTAATGAGCCACTTTATCCCATCCAGCAGCAAGAAAAGAGTCACAAAGAGGCTGAAGATGAGGGTATATGGATAAAATGGAAGGGAATCCATCCCAAGCATCAGACCAAAACAAAGCCTGAGAACCTCCTTTACATATTCAGAACAGACCCCTCTTCACCAACATCGCATCTGTCTTCAAAGTATGCCAAACCATTGAGCCACGACCTTCAAGAGGAAGTGCAAAAATAGAGCAAGGATCAGCACCACGAAAATATTTATGAGTGATAATATGAGCCCAAAGTTGATGCTGTCCAGAGCACCATCGCCAATAAAGTTTAGCAGCCAAAGCTTGTCTACTCAATAGAGCAGAACGAAGACCAAGACCACCCTCCTTTTTAGGCCTACAAATAGTTGCCCAATACTAACAATGATATTGAAATCATACTGAATTGCTAGAATGATATGAATAATACTTTGAATAATATTGAATAAATTACATGATGTTTGAACATCTTTATAGAGTTTTGTTTTCCCTTACAACAACTACTTACAGGATACTTATGGGAAAAATATATATTGAACTAATTTTATTTATCTAACCTAAACACAAAAACTAACCTAATTAATGTAATAAACCTAACTTTCCCCCCTTATTACATTAATTCAACAATCATTCTCGCTTATTTAGAAGCTAACCTAGTTAATGTAATAAGTCCAACATTCCTAATCTAATTAATGTAATAAGTTCAACAGACAGTTTACATCTCTTCAAACATCATTTTTTGTGGAGGTTTATAATTCTTGTTATTTGCAGGGAAGTTATGGATGAATATTCAAGGGAGATGTAAAAATTGTGGGAACTTTTGATTAAGGTGTTGAGCAGAGGGTTGGGATTGGAAGATGAAAATGCATTATTAGTAGCTAGATGTTAGATCATCCATATATCCTTTTTTATAGGACCTGCTTATTTTGATGAATTATAATTTTTGCATTCATTTAGCTCATTTTAGAGCTACAAAATCAAGATTTCCATTTTCAACAATAGTAGCTAGATGTGATATTATTGTACTTGTCTATAGGTTAGTACTATTGCATTCAATTTATACTATTAGTGAATTAATTTTGCACATATCAACCAATAGTATTCAAATACTCTTACCTCATTTCAAGAAAACTAAAGTTTACATATTTATTAGCAATTAAATATATTATAAAAAATAATTTATTTCAATTATAATTGGTTCAATTTATTTGGTCTTATAGAACCCCTTTTTTCGAGCTATCAAAGATTATCTAAGCTCAAGACTTATTAATCAATTTACTTTTTTAATGCACAAACCATCAACAATGTTGTGTAACATTTTGAAAAAAAAAATTATTTAAAATTACATATTATATAAAACAAAGTTCGTAGAAAATATTAAATCTTTCAAGAATTACTTTCAACATAGTTAGTTGTTTTATTGATCTAATTTAGGCATTGCTTTTATTTAATATGCTAATGTCATCCTACTTCTTTTGTATTTATGTAAAAAAATAGTTTTTTAAAAATAATTTGGGATAATAAATTAAAAGATGTAATTTTATATCTATTAATATTTTAGTTACTTTACTACATTAACCTATTTGCTTTTATATTTGTTCAATTTAGTTACTTTTCTTTTCTAAAATATTTCATTTTTTAAGAATTTGGCTAATTGAATTATTTTATGTTTTATTGAATTTAATTATCTTTCTAACTATATATAATAAATATTCATTCAATTAATATAACTACAGCAAGCACTTCTTTATATATATTTTTTATCAGGTATTTCATTATTTTGTTGAGCTATATCATCCATCCCATTATTTGTTTTTTTAGCTACAAAGAAAATTTTCATTTAAAAATAAAATATAGCTTTGTTAGATCAAATTATGTAATCTAAAATTCATTGTTCAAACATTTATTGCTATCTTTTATTTATATGACTTAATTGTTGCCTTGATATTTTTACCTCACAAGTTAAGTGAAGGTTAATTAAGAAATGAGAGTAGAGTTGTGGTGTTTAATTTTTCTCTCTCCCCATACTAAAACCCTCTCTCTCCACAAGCTTTTTTCTCTATTCACATACCAAAAACTTCTCTCTCCATTTACTAAAGTTTTCTCTCTTCATGTACTAAAACCTTCTCTCTTTCTATCAACCATAAATTTTAGAAACTTAAGATTGGAAAGTTAAATTTATGAGTTGGAGTCAATGTTTTCTCTTTTTCATTGTCTCTCCAAACCTTAACCTTTTATCCTAATCCTAATATGGAGATTTCAAGAACCCAAACTCCAATATTTTCAAAACAAGAGCTTTGCTCGAGCTAGAGTCCCTACCTCATACAAGAAAAGACAAGTATTGTGAGAGAAGATAAATTTAGCATAGTACCTATTAGTCTTATGTTTTGCTCCATTCTTTTTAAATATTTCTCTATCCACTAAACCTTGATTGAATTAAAGAGTTTGCATTCTTTTAGAAAGTGTCATATTCTCATGCTAATATCAATATCATGCCAAATGCATATGAATCACTAACAATGTGAAAAATAAATAATTTACTTATAACTAGATGTGATTTTCTCAAATTCAACAAATTTTAAATCATCATAAGAATGATATGATATTGAAGACAAAAACATTTAAAGTGCAATATCTCTAGATCAAAATTAAAAAGAAAAATTATCCAAGAACATAAACTAGAATTCTGAAAGGCCATGTCATGGATGTAAAAAATACATGTAGAAGCCCACATTCACTATTCATCTTCCCAAGTCTCCCCACCTCCTGCCACAATTTCCATAAATTTTATGCCCAAAAAATAAAAAGATCACCAGTAAATTGAATTGAGTTTAATAGAAATTAATCTTCAAACCTTACCATATTAGTCTCGGCCTTAGATAGCAGGGACTAATAATTTTTTAATTTTTTTTTAAAATTATAGAGAACTAAGATAATAAATAATGTTCATAAAGTTTGGGTCAGAGTATAGTGATAATAAAAAGCTACAGTAACAATGAAGTGCATTAGACTTGAGGCTAAGGAGCACTATCCTAGAACTCTAATAACAATGAGGCTTGAGGCATATCAGATTCTACCCCGGAGTATAGCATTATCACAGAGCCTCAATAATAATGAGGTGGGAAAAAAGTGTTACAAAATATTCAAAAAGATAATTTGAAATTTAAACCAAACTAAAATTATAGATTAGAAAAAGTTAGTGCCTGATTCTGATATGCAAGATATGCTCCTTTAGATGTATATAAAGATTAGATCTATGCTACAAAAATCAATTCAAAATTTACATATTATTTATACAGAAAAATATCAAAATCTTAGTCTTTAGAAGCATATTTCTAAAACTCTCAAGTGTCGATATTTAAAATAAAAATGGGACTTTGAGCATAGAAGATCAAATGAATCACCTGAAATTTTAATTTTAATTTTCTATAAATTAAGCAAAGATATCCAATTTTAAGATAACTAAAATTCACAAAATATAAATAATTCATCAACTTTATCAACTTTAAGAGTTCCACATGAACCAATATTGGAATGCAGACAATGTTGTGAAGAAACAAATAATACAAAATACTACATATCATTCCATTAAAATATTTTTTATACATTCATTTGAGTTTAAAGAATTTTTATGACTAAATATTAGAATTTTTTTTTTTTGATTTTCTACTTTTGAAATATCTTGTCATGAATTCTTTTTTTAAAGACCCTAAATACTTTTTTTATATTAATATTTATAAATTTATATATTATTTTTTCATAACCTAAATATTTCTATTTTCTATTTTAAACTGTAAAAATTATAATTATGTTTCATTTCTAAATTGAAAACGAAAAACTATATATTTCTTTTGAAATATCTAGAGTGAATTTTAGAAACTTTATCTTTTTTAATTTAAGATTTAGAACAACAATCAATTTACCTTTTTCTTTTCTTTAAATATATTAATAATTTTAGAATCTAAAAAATTTAAAATTAGAAACTTTAAAAAAAATTATTTTTACAATTAAGGAAACATCAATTAAATTATATTCATCAATATACTTTCAATAAATGATTGATATTAAATAATGAAAACTAAAAAGCTAAAAATAATAATAATAATTAGCAATGTTTTATATGAATTTATTTATCTTTTTTATGTGAGAAATCTAAAATTTTCACCATAGATTCAGTATTGGTTGAGCTCAAATCTAAATTATGCTATAAAAAATGAGTACGTCAAGCTTTTAAATTAGGGGTACAACAATTAAAGAACCCACCAAAACAAAGGATCTATGCATGAGATTAGCCTCCAAAAATTATCCAAAGCCAAATCTGAAACACAATTTATTCTGGTTTCACTACAAAAAATTATAAAGAACTTGATAAAAAAAGAGGATTTCCATTTTTACCAATAACCAACATCAAAACTTTTAAGACCAAAAAGATTAAAAATGTGATAATGCCTCACTAACTTCCATAAAAAAATCATAGTTGGATTGGAATCATGGTGGAGGTAAGCCATTGAATCTGTAAAACCAAATTGATATAAAACATTTTAATGTTAATAATGTTGCCACTATATTTAGAGATACATGTATACTATGCAAATATAGAAGCTCCCTTGAAAAAGTGTAAAATGGACATCAAGAAACAACATATGACTAAAAGAAACAAACTGACGAGTAATAGAAACAATTTAATGTGTAATGTTACAGGTTGTAGAAATGGTAAAAAATATAGAAATGAAAGTTGTAATGCCTAAAAAAAATGTCTCAGTTACATCTTTCAAAAAAATCAAATGGATGGTGATTTCAAACAACATTGGAACAAGTTTTCACTATTGCCAAAGCCTATGGAAATGTGAAATTGTGAATAACTGAATATGTCTTTACCTATTTTCTATGAGAAATATAAATTAAATTTAAAGTCACAACCCTAAACCTAAATTTTTTTTTGCTTGACACTTAAAAATTGCTCAGCACTTGAAGGTGTCGAGTGCCAGTTTTGCTTGACACTTGATGGTGCCGAGTGACAGGTTGCTCGGCACTTGATCGTGTTGAGTGATAGGCAACAAGTGCCGAGTGACAAGATGCTCGAAACTTGAAGAGGAATGCAGTAGGTGCCAAGTTAGCTTGGCACATGAAGTAAAAGCTTGACAATAATAGATGCTGAGTGTCCAACTGAAAAGAGGATGCCGAGTGTTCAGTTTCAAATTGAATAAATATAACTTAAAGAATATTTCAACATGAATCCTTTCACCATTAAAACCAGAGAACCAAAACTTTAAGCTTTCAACCAAGTTTCTCAAATACAATGAATAGAAGAGGAAGAACAATAGATTCAAGTATGCCTACTTGCTTTTCTATTCAACTGAGATTTAAACCATTACAAAATCTAGGAGTATTTGGCTTCAACCACAAAACCCTAAAATAACCCTTAACTGATAATACTTCAAACTTCAATAAACTTTTAAACTTGCAGCTCTAATGGCTGCATACAAAGGTGCCTAGAGCAATCACTACTTCAACAAGACAAAACAAAACAACAACCAACTCACAGAATGAACAAAGGAGTCACGTGCAACTGGAGACACTGAACATACTTCCTTTTGTATCTGCAACAAGTGGATCTGCTGACCACTTTCTTCTTCTTCCTTTTCTCTGCTCTGCTGAACTGAAACTCTGAATGATCTAATTGAATGAATGAATGAATAAACATTCCTTTTGTCACATTCCATTTCCCCCCTCTTTTCAAAATTTGAAAACCTCACCTACCCGTATTAATTTTTCTGTCTGTTCTGGACGTCAGGGGGGTAGGTGAGCATTTGGCTCTAGGGGAAAATGTCAACAACTACATTAAATATTCCGACACTCCCCCTTTGTCCTGAGCCAAACAAACAAGGATCACTATTGATCCAAATCAACTACACCAAGACTCTCTATTAAGTGTACAAAAGTTCCAATGCCTAATGGCTTTGTGAAAATGTCTACTAGCTACTACTCAGACTTACAAAAATTCATTTTGATATCCCCATTCTCCACCAACTCTCTGATGAACTGATATTCTATTTCTATGTGTTTGCTTCTACCATGGAAGACTGGATTCTTGGACAATACAATTGATGAGATGTTGTCACAATAAATTGTGGTTCCATCCTCTTGCCTTTCATTTAAATTTGTCAAGATCCTCCTTATCCAAATAGCCTGACATGCTACTTTATTTTTTGCAATGTATTCAACCTCTGTTGTAGATTGAGAAACAATAGGTTTCTTCTTGGATGCCCATGAAATTGCACCCGATCTCATATGAAACATGTATCCGAAAGTGCTCTTCCTATCATCTATACTTCTAGCCCAATCACTATCCGTGTAACCAACCAACTTGAAATCATCATTTGTAGTATACCAAATTCCAAATCCCTTGGTACCTTTCACATACCTTAGGATCCTCTTTCCCGCTTGCCAATGGAAATCTTTTGGTGTTTCCATAAATCTAGAAATTAGACTTACTACATGCATTAGGTCTGGCCGAGTTGCAATCAAATACATTAAACTTCCAACCATACTCTTGTATAGTGTTGGATCCACTCTCTTGCTAGAGTCTTCCTTGCTCAATTTTAGACCTACTGCTGTTGGTGTGGAGGATGCCTTACTATTCTGCATTTTAAATCTCTCCAAGATTTGCCTTGCATACTTTTCTTGAGAGATGAAGATGTCATTATGCATTTGTTTTACTTCTATGCCTAGAAAGTATTTCAAGAGACCTAGGTCTATCATTTCAAATTCACTTTTCATGGCCTCTTTAAACTCACCAATTAGAGCTTTGTCATTTCCAGTAAAAATTAAGTCATCTACATACAAGACAACAATCATTACATTACCATATGCTGCCTTGATGTAAAGAGTGGGCTCACCTTTGCTTTTTCTAAAGCCATTGCTCATCAAATATTAGTCAATCCTATTGTACCATGCTCATGGAGCTTGCTTGAGCCCATAAAGAGCTCTCTTCAATCTATATACTTTGTGTTATTCACCTGTAACTTTTTAACCAAGTGGTTGCTCCACATATACTTCTTCTTTCAATACACCGTTAAGGAAGGCGAACTTCACATCCATTTGAAATACCTTCCATTTGTGTTGAACTGCAATTGTTATGACAGCACACACAGTTTCCATTCTTGCAACCAAGGCATATGTCTCATAATAACCTCTGTCATATTGCTATTTGTAGCCCTTGACTACTAGCCTTGCCTTATGCCTATCAATCTTGCCTTCAACATTGCATTTGGTCTTGTAGACCCATTTCACTCCAATCACTTGCTTCTTGGGAGGAAATTCAGTTAGCTCCCATGTCTCATTCCTTTCTATAGCATCTATCTCCTCATCCATGGCTTTACACCATTTCTTCTCCTTGATTGCTTCTTCAAAATATGTTGGATCATTATGAGAAAATAGTGCAAAATTAACACTCTCATCATAATCGTCATACCTTTCATCTTGGTATAACTCCTTAAGACTCTTAATCTTTCTTGGTAATAGGGAGGTGAGTGTGGGATCAGAATCTTCACTGCTGTTGCATTGCTGACTAGCTCGGTCTTCACTAGTACTCAACACTGACACTCAGTCATGCTTAGAGGAGCTCGACAATGATTGAACCTGCTTTCCTTTTCTTCTATTTGCTCATTCTTCTTCTTGTTCATCAACATCTTCTTCACTCATGATTGGCACTTTACTTGATGTGCCCAGTGACTCATCAATTGGACCATACCACGACTGATGTTCAAGAAATTCCACATTTCTTGAAAGAGTCATCTTGTTCTTCAATGGGTCATACAATCTGTATGCCTTTGATTCTAAGCTGTACCCTACCTTTGTCATCCAATTTCTACCTTTTCACTTTAGACACATGTGCATATGCAACACATCCAAACACCCTTAGGTGTTCAATTGTCCATCTTCCTCGTGACCATGCTTCCATTGGAATTTTATCATGGATTGCCTTTGTAGGAGACCTATTAATTAGGTAAACTGATGTTGCCACAGCCTCTCCCAAAAATATATTTGGGAGACCTTTCTCTTTTATCATGCTCCTTGCCATTTCAACAATGGTCTTGTTCTTTCTTTCAGCCACTCCATTCTGCTATGGTGTATAGTTGGCTGTGAGCTCTTTCTTTATGCCATGTTTCCTGCAAAAGTTTACAAAAGAATTAGAGGTATACTCCCCTCCTCTATCTCATCTTAGGACTTTGATATAGTGTCCACATTCTCTTTTAGCTTGGGATTTAAATTCTATAAATTTTTTAAATGCTTCAAATTTATTCTTTAAGAAATACACTCATGTCCTACGACTAAAATCATCAATAAATATCATGAAATAAGTACTCCCCCCAATGGAAGTAACTTGCATAGGACCGACTAGGTCAGTATGCACTAACTCTAATGGATATCTAGCCCTCCTAGAATTTTTAAAATTAAAGGGAAGCCTATTTTCTTACCCAAAATACAAGCCTCGCACTTGTCACATGAATTTTCTATACGTAGCAAACCTTCTACCATTCTTTTATTTGACAATAAATTTAAACCAGCATAGCCAAGATGATCATACCTGAGGTGCCATAGCCATGAGGAGTCTTCAATAACACTCCTTAGAGATGATTGTGTGGGAGGTACAACACCAACTTGAGATGAGAAACATGTCTCTATCTTCAAGGGAAATATTTTGTTCTTTGTCATTTGAACTGCTGCAAGTAAGTTCTTGCTCCCATCCTTTTCATGGATGACACACTTGTCATTCTCCATCAGCACCTTGTATCTATTTTGAATGAGCTGACCAATGCTCATCAAATTGTGCTTCATACCAGGGGCGAAATACACATTTTTTTTATTTCCTTCTTCTCACCTTTCTTGGTATAGACCATAATAGATCGTTTGCCCAAAACTAGTAGGGTTTCATTGTTACCCATCTTAATTTTTGATTTGAAACTCTTGTCAATGAATGAAAACAAGGTTTCATTACCACTCAAGTGGTTGCTACATCCACTATCAAGGTACCCAATCTCAGGGCTTCCTTCTTCACCAACATTACACATGATGAAGGCAGTAGCATTATTTCCACTTCCCATATTCACATCAGCCACATTTGCTTGTCCTGACTGATCATTTTTCTTCTTCCAACATTCATTTGCATAATGCCCATATTTATGACAGTAGTAGCATTCTACATTACTCTTATTTGAGTTGTTATTTTTTCTTACCTCCTCTTGAGGTATTTTGAGAGCTACTTGCTCCATCTGCTCTTCTTGAGCTTTATGCTGCAGCATTCCTTTGTCCTCCATTACCTCAGCCTCTACCTCTGGAGTTTCTGCCTGAGCCATTTCTTCCTCTCCCCCTTCCTCTTGGATTTGTCTGAGCCTTGAATGCTTGCTCTTAGGAAAATGAAAAAGTAGATCCATTGATCCTATGCTCATGGGTTTGAAGTGTACCCATCAACTCATCCATTGTCAAAATAGTCAGGTCTTTTGCCTCTTCTATGGTCATGACCAAATTGTCATATTTATGAGGTAAACTCCTCAATATCTTTTCCACTATCCTCTGCTCTTGATAGTCTTCTTCATTTGACTTCAATTGGTTAATCACATTGGAGATCCTTGAACTGAAGTCTACAATTGATTCATTTTCTTTGATCTGAAGGTTCTCAAACTCCCTCCTTATGTTTTGTAGCTTTATAGTGCGAACTTTATCAGTCCCCTTGAAGTTTGTCTCAAGGATATCCCATGCTTCCTTTGCATAATTTGCTGCTGCAATCTTTGAAAATACTATCTCTATCATTGCTGCTTCAATAAGACTTAATGCCTTAGCATCCTTCCTCCTTGACTCCTTCAAATGAGTCTTCTATGCATTTGTGAGAGCAGCATACTAAGTTGGGTCTATCACATCATTGAATCCATTAACAAAAAAACTCCCACAAATCATTTGCAACCAGTATGGTCTTCATCTTCTTTGCCCATGTATCATAGTTTTTCCCATTGAATGGCGGTGACTACTACCATATCTTTCCTGTATCTACTGCCATGTTAAATATCCCAAGAAAAAACTTTGCCCTAACTCACTGTGGATGTGGGTCCTCAAAGCTCTGATACCATGTGAAAAATATAAATTAAATTTAAACTCACAACCCTAAACCTTTTTTTTTTTTTTGCTCGGCACTTGAAGGTGTCGAGTGCTAGTTTTTCTTGGCACTTGATGGTGCCGAATGACAAGTTGCTCAGCACTTGATGGTGCCGAGTGATAGGCAATAAGTGCTGAGTGATAGTATGCTCGGCACTTGAAGAGGAATGCAGTAGGTGCCGAGTTAGCTCGGCACACAAATTAAAAGCTCGGCAACAATAGATGCCGAGTGAGCTCGGCTCCAACTGGAAAGAGGATGCCGAGTGTTCTGTTTCAAACTAAATAAATATAACTTAAAGAATATTTCAATGTGAATGCTTTCACCATTAAAACTAGAGAACCAAAACTTTAAGATTTCAACCAAGTTTCTCAAATACAATGAATAGAATTGGAAGAACAATAGATTCAAGTATGCTTGCTTGCTTTTTTATTCAACTAAGATTTAAAGTATTACAAAATTTGGGAGCATTCGGCTTCAACTAGAAAACCCTAAACTAACCTTGAAATAACCCTAAACTGATAATACTTCAAACTTCAATAAACTTTTAAACTTGCAACTCTAATGGCTGCATACAAAGGTGTCTAGAGCAATCACTGCTTCAACAGGACAAAACAAAACAACAACCAACTCACAGAATGAATAGAGGAGTCACATGCAACTGGAGACACTGAACATACTTTCTTCTGTCTCTGCAACAAGTGGATCTGCTGAGCACTTTCTTCTTCTTCCTTTTCTCTGCTCTGCTGAACTGAAACTTTGAATGATCTAACTGAATGAATGAATGAATAAACATTACTTTTGTCACATTTTATTTTCCCCCTCTTTTTAGAATTTGAAAACCTCACCTACCCGTATTAATTTTTCTATCTGTTTTGGATGTCATGGGGGTAGGTGAGCGTTTGGCTCTAGGGGAAAATGTCAACAACTACACTAAATATTTCAACATTTTCTCCTCATCCCCAGATTCATCGAGGTCCTCTTCTGCAATACGACAAATCATGTCAAGAGCCTTGTAGATTAGTTTCTTCTTTATTGTGCGCAAACTGCTATATTGCTGAAGCATCTCTCAGGATACATTGAGTGGCAAAGTGTCTGAATGCACAGTATGCTACCATGTAAAATGTGTATCATACTACTTTAAAACAAAACCAAAACAGATAGGCAAGAATAACAATGATAGACACTAACCTTCAAGAAAGTAAGGTACTTGGGAAGAAGCTTTTCAAAGTTCAAACTCATCAGAAATGAAGTCATGCGTAACAAACAGTTTAATATTTGCCTTGCTGGTATAGTAACTCTAGTACAAAAGAGGGTTGTAGTATAATCTTTACCTTTTGTGGTCTTGTAGTTGGGAGTTGTAGATGTGGATAGGTTATTCACAAAGGCATAAGAAATTTCATATTAAAATTTAATACAATATAATATTTCAAAATCATCTATAAGATGCTATGGGTTGAAGAATGAGAAAAAAAAGAAAAGTTTTAGGCCAGCTCATAGTACTTTGGGTCAGTTTTAGGGCGTTTCTTGTTGAGTAAGTTGT
Organism: Cupressus sempervirens; assembly: GCA_028749045.1. NCBI lineage: Eukaryota > Viridiplantae > Streptophyta > Pinopsida > Cupressales > Cupressaceae > Cupressus > Cupressus sempervirens. The sequence goes on along the minus strand of CM053784.1, from coordinate 746,358,650 downwards.
TGAACATAATACCATCAATTATGGCATAAGGAATTGGTCTTCTTTTAGCTCTATTCAATCATTGAGGATATCCATTTCTTGACGAGAAGGCCATCATGTCATTTATCCAACTCCTTGGATTCTCATTTCTTACTTCTAGTTGTTTTGTCAATACCAAGACAACTTCTTTGTCTGCTTCTTGAGATGAGACCATATGCTTGCACAGTCCTTAAAGTATTTTATAGACGTTTAAAATGTGAAAACTAATGAAAGGTTTTGATCTACTTAAAAAATAATTTATAAAAAGTTTTTATCCATTTAAAAAATAATTTATATGTACCGGCTTAATAAATTCAAAACTAATTTGCATATAAATATTACAGAACTTAAAACATTTAAAAGATCTTCGATAGCATTTTACCAGCTCATATCTGCAATCATTTATTGAAATGAGTTTACAATTTCCTTACAGATTCTTCTAAATGTTGATAAAAAATATTTGAAATATTACAGCCAAATCCACAACACCAACATAGTTAGTATTACCATTGAAAAGCAAAGACTTGAATAACAATTCAGTTAGGGTTAAGTAAACTAATTGAAAAGAAAATGCATTGTCACATGTGATGTGGGTGTTTCCTAATAAGGATGCGAGTGTGGTGGAGGGAGAAGAGAATGTTTCTTACCAAAAGATGACATCGAAAAGAAGATTTTTATTGTTATTAGTGAAACTATGCAAGAATGATATATGAAATAATCTGAAACTTGGAAGGTCAGCCATGTGTTTGCATCGCCAATGTACATTTAGGTTAGAAGCTCATGTAACGAGACTTGAACCCTTGATCATCAATGCCAAGAATAACTTTGCTCATGTAATCGATGTCCATGTTCCATTCCAATTGGGGCAGGTAAGGCTTGAAAATGAGATGACTGGCTGAATTGAAAAAAACTGAGGAACAAATGCCTGCGGTTTTAGTAGTTTTATTATTCTCATGCTTGGACATTGCCATTGGACTTGAGAACAAATATCTTGTTTATTTTAATGTGGTGTTCATACTTCTTCCTTCATGTCTATTGTCATTCATTGGAGCACTTCTGTAACTTAAACCCACCGCAAAGATTACGAATATAAATGTAGGCAAAGAAAGAAATACGAGCTCTTTCTAGGAAAAAATGCATATAATACTGACCCAAACCTCAAGGTTGATTAGGGGCCACTTCCTTTCCACGCTTTATCAGTGATATTCTCCTATTCTGTGTGTTTTGTTCGGAGACGGCCCAAAAGTTATTTGCCCTCCTACCATTTAGTAGTGCAAATGGATCAATCAGGCCTGACATTGGAGTAATGGGATAGTGATACAATGGCTAATTTAAGTAGCAGCTCCTATGCAGTTGGACTTGAGGGGGTACCAGTGGCTTTGCCCATAAAAGCTTTTGTATAAGGATTTGAGAGAAGAAGGTGGAATCAATCGGATTGAAGCAGATTAAGGGTAGAATTTCACAATGCACTCTTGTAGGCTAGTAGATAAAATTTTAATTTTTTTTTAGCAAAGCAACAATTTTCCTATGCTAAATTGGATAATGAATATGGAATCTGATAGATATAGAAACCTAAAATAGGGAAAAATAATTTGTAATCAAAATAGAAAGATAGGTGATACTTACTACTCAAATATTGGTTTCTAAATCTGCAAACCAGACAATAAGTAGGAGAAACTATGGAAACACTCCAAAAATAAAATCGATATATAAGAATGTGCATATCATGGTACTGTAATAATAGAATCATTAACCTCAATCTTTGACACTTGGTTTTGGAAATAGAAAATGCATGCCACGTATAGCTACCAACCTAATGTGCAAAATGCCACATTAAACCTCCCAGCTAATGACACCTTTACTTTCATTTTTTCCTAAAATTTTCTAAACAAAAAATGGAGAAGACTACTAGGAAAAATACCAATAGCCAATGGAAATAAAGTAATTTATATTTATGACTTGTATTTAATTCTATAATTTCTTCCACACTATAGTTTTTGGTATGATTTTTCCATCTTTCCTAATTTCTAAACAAGAAACTAATACTGAAAAAACAATTGAAAACTATAGTCTCCTGCCTAAAGACAGGGACTAAGAATGAAATGGCAGTCATAATGTAGGGTAAGCAATTAGTTGATGAATAGTTTTAAAAGGCATGTAGAGATGTTATGCATTGTTTGATGGAGAAGATGTAAAAGAATTAAACCTTCTCTTTGTTGCTCGGTTATACAATTGTTTCAATTTTATAAGCCACAGTTAAATTTTGAAACTTAACTGGTTTTAAGCTTTAAATTGGCTATTTTACCTATTAATTTTTGTGAGTTTATAAATCTTCATGTCTCCGGCTCGTTCCTAGCTCTGCACAGCACTTGAAATTTTTAAAATCTGTCTTCTGAGCTCCAAGTTATTGCAGGTTAATGGAGAGACCCAAAATACATGTTTTCAAGTCTATCATTAACCATTAACCTCTCAAAAGGTTAATGATAACTTCCAAAAACACGTATTTCTTAACCTCTCAAACAGGTTAATGATAGCGCATTTTGGAGTAGGTTAACTAACCTCTCCAAAAATGTGTGTTTCTCAACCTCTTCAAGAAGGTTATTAACTTGTTTGAAAATTTATCTAACCTATTTAAAATTCTTCTATGAGAAGTCAAATATGTGAATGAGCTGCTTGCTGGAGCAATCGGTTCCATACCAGAGCAAGGTGGGGGAAGAGTAAAGCATTTGGTCAAGGCATTTGAAAGTTTTCTCTCACTTCCAGACTATGAAACTCTAGAGAGTCCTCAGACTAGGCCATTGGATAAGTCTATCTACAAAATATCTAATACAGATCAATGAAAGTGCAAACCTAGCATAGGCAGGAGTTTGAAGTGGGCACTTCCTGGCATGCAGCTAAAGGGCTCTGAGGAGAGATAAAATGGCAGCAACATCCCAATTCATAAATACCATGATGGCTGGAATAGGAGAAATAGGGGTGCTACATTTTCAGAGACAAGCTTTGCTGATTTGAAGAGTTCATACAGTCAACTAGAAAGTGTTTTCTTTAAAAAAAGCCGTATTTTTGCAGCCAATCCAATGAAAGCTCTGATGAATTCAAATTCTTCCTTGTTTGTAAAGAAACAACCTCCATCTACAAATATATTGAAGATAATCCACACAGTGAACAATGGACCAGTTCAGATTGATGAAGTGCCATCCTACAATTGCAGTTAGTTGTGATTGAACCAAAATCTTTTGCCTTGGCATCAAATGCACAACAAAGAAAAGACCACATGATCTACCTCTGGAGACATCTAATTTTTCATTAGAGTCATCTCTTCATGCCTCAACAAACTGAATATTTTGCAAAGCATTCAAATAAGCATTTGATTATGAAGCCTGATATGGGATCAATCTAAGGATGGGTAATTTTATGAATAGCATGTAATCTATTTGACAGAATGTCTTATGAAATCGTATACTTGAGACATCAAAAGATAACGTGGAATATGTTTTATCAAATGTCCATAATGAAAGTGTGGTGAATATAAAGATGAAACATTAAATGATTGAATGAGGTCTGTGATAGCATTCCACAAAATGGCCAAGCTAGATACAAGCATCTTACTTCTTGAGAAAATTATTGCTGATCCAAGTGACAACCAAACACGTATCTGGAGTAAAATTGTTGGTTGGAAGGTGATAAACATCAGCAAAGGGATCACCGAGTTTGAAAAGCTAATAGCTTCTTTGGAACAGCTGAAAACAAAAGGTACAGATGAATTAATCTCTACTATCACAGGTGAGGTGCCAGTAAGTGACCTTCAACATGTTGATTGTTAGTTTCTCCTTGATTCCTTTAGTGTTCATATTCATTCAGAAATAGAGAACCGTATATCAGATGCTGAAACAATGATGAAGCTCAGCCTAGTTGTAGTCACTCTAGGAGATTGTAACATTTCAGCCTATCAACAAGAGTCAGAAGGAATTCAAAATAGATACTTCACAGCCAAACTCAGGATGGAAAATGTGTTCATTTCAAACTATGAATCAATGATGATCATCCTAGATGCTTAAAGGGCTTTTCGGGATAGATCAATTATGTCTGGATAGATAGAGTTATTAGCTAGAAGATCGATGATTGAATATGTATACATTCTTAGGAATTCTAGCTGAAAGTTTTGTTTTGAAAGTCTTCCTTGTATAGGTTAATTTTCTTGAGGTTAATTAACCTCCCAAAATCACGTATTTTGGAGGTGGTTATTAACCATGAAGAGGTAGTTATTAACCTCTATGTCTATATAAGGACACCTTTTGGCTTTGTAAAAGGGGACTTTTTGGTTTTAAAAATAAGGGAACACTATGCTAAAATTTTGATTGAGAGATAAATTTTGGAAAGTATGTACACTTTTTATCTCTAAAATTGAAAATCTCTTTTGTCTTCTTGGTGCAAGGAAATGGAATGAGATTAGCTTTGGGTTTCTTATTCTAAAATCAAAATTGTTATCTGTTGTAGTAAACATTCTCATGGTACTATGCGAGTGTTTATGAATGTTAATGAATGTGCTTGGTAATACTGGTTGTTTTCAAGCATAGTTCTTGATCACCTTTGTTATCAATCTTGTTTACCGAAGAAGGTTGTAAGGGCATGTGGTGTGTTCGTCCTGAATGAATTTCTCTTGATCTTTGAAGTTTTTAGATTCTTTATTTGAAAATCCTTTAAAAATTATATCATACGAGGGAGCTGCCCCTCTAAACATAGAGGAAGGCCGCATACCAAGGGCCTCTCCAACTGTTGTGAATGATTTGCCACACCCTCCATTGGAAAAATTCTACTGTGACAAATCTATTTACCAACAAATTTTTGGCGACTTTGCTAGGGAATCAAACGAGAAAGACTATTCAGTCACCTGTAATGAAGTAAAGTGGTATTGCCATGTGAGAAAGTGTTTCCAGTTCTACAACCAAATCTTTTCTTTCAAGACACACAAGAAGGTATTATTTCAGATTTGACCACTTTAGCCTAGAGGTGTAGATGAACTGCTTAGCAATACCATGAGGAGAACCAAGTTATAAAGAAGAAGAAGAAGAAGAATTTGAGAAAATCTTGTGAAGAGCCCCTATTGGTCCAAACATTGTGGTGATTGAAAGAATAGTTTCTATTTTGAGAAGAAACGGGAAAAATCTTGGTCACATCCAAAATCAAGTGAACAATAATCAATAACATGGTCGAAAAAAGGTACCTTCCCTGGAATGAAGGTTGGTGACTATTTTTAAAGATTGATTATCGGTGACTCTATTTGAAGGTGGCAATTTAGAATCATGGTTTGGTACAAGGGAAAAGTTGAAAGTGATAGTGATAGCGATAGTGATGATGAATACTTTTCACATCCCAAGAAACAGATTCCTGATGAGCCTCTACAAGTTGAATTCTTAAAGAATTTCTATGGTGGCAGGAGGCTAGACCCTAAAATGGTTCATCCCCACTTACTTCAAGTTTTTCAAGAGATTGAAGAAGAGGATGGAAAGAATTGTGGTTTTCTTTTTCATGATAAAAAATCCTTTTTGGAAAAAGATTCAGCGTATAAAAATAAAGAAGGCTTTGCTGAAAAATGTGTTTCATCTAAATCAGCAATGAAGAATACTAAAAATGTCTCTCATGCGCCTGTATCTCAGCAAAATTAGATTGATTCTAAGTAGGCCAGCTTCTTGAAAAGTTTTTATGGTGGATGGAAACTGGACCCAGGAGGGATTCATCCATCTTTGCTCCGAACTTTGCAAAAGATAGATAAAGAAGATGGTAAAGATAATCAGTTTTTCTCTCGCAGACCCAAATCATTTTCGGAAGGAAGTTCCACATGTGAGCATAAGGAAGAACTTGATAATAAAAGTGTTTCTTGTCAATTGAAAATGGATAGTGGTGGTCAAAAGAGTGTCCCCATGCTTGCACCTATCGCTCATCAAAGTCATACTTTGTTTGGTCCCAATCAGGTTGAATTTTTAAAAAGCTTCTATGGCAATGCACGCTTGGATCCTAAAAAAGTACATCCTTCTTTACTTCAAACGTTGAGAGAACTTGAGAAAGAAGACCTATGGAATAATTATTTTCTTGATAGTAGAACATCTCTCAATCCAAATGTTACAAAGGATTCATCTAAATCTTCATGCATAAAAGAAGATGGGGATCCTATGTGTAATGAAGGAGATAGTCAAGGAAGAGAATCTATAGGAGAAGAAGGGTTTGCTAATGTATCAAGGCATGGCTGTGAAGATTTTAAAATCTAGGAGAAATTATTCAATCATCTCAATCCTAATGGGAAAGAAAAAGAAATATCAAAATCTCGGGAAACTACACAACAAATGAATGAAGATGAGGAAAATGTGGATCAAGGTGAATTTCATACTACTTTTATTCCTACTTGGTGCCTCGATGCTTCAAATGATGACTTCCTATGTGGAGAAATTATTCCAAATCATCCCTCTATGACCATTCATGATGATGAATCTATTGATGATATCAATAATTTAGATGTCATTGAACAATCTGAAACTACTACCATTAATGGAGATAAGAGCACCAATGAACTTCTACAAATATCTTCTTTCCTCGAGGAAATGGAAACCTTTACATTTGATGATATTGATGAACTTGTGATTAAAGGATCAGTTGATGAAAAAGTTAAAATTCAGCTTCCAGGGAAAGAAGATGACCCATGTAACCTTAATTCTTTATCATGCATGCCAACTTTCACACTTCATGAAAGATGTCTTGGAGAAGAAATGATGGTTCAAGAGGGGATAGATATCATTGAACATATTGAAGATGAAAGCTATATGAATATGAAGACAATTTCCTCTATTCCAATAAAAGTGAAATTAAATTCCTATGGATCATTCAAAGTTCGAGAAAATCCTCTTTTTAAGTCTTTTCATCAAATAGGAAATTCTATGCCAAAGAACTTCTATGAGAAGAATAACCATGATGAAGAAAGTAATGGGTTAGCAGAGGATCTCATGGAGGAATTTAGTGAAGAAAACTCTTATGATGTATTTACTCCAAGATTGTGCTCAAAATCTTTGGATGGTAAATTTCTCTATGAAGGAAATGTTTACTTAAACCCTCTATTCATAGAGAAAGGCATTTCTGTTGATGATCCTCAAGTTGGTATTTGAAGACAAGGTTTGATGGCTATAACTCCACAAGTTGCTTCACGTCATAGATTATATGAAGGTAATACAATACAAGGTTTGATATTGTTGAGTCTTAATCATCAAAAAGATCTTCTTAAGGAGAATTTTGATATTAATGGAAGGGAAATTGAAGTCATGACCAACCATGTTGACCATGATATCAGTATAACTTCGCAGTACCTAAGACTTCAAGATAATCTTTTGGAAGATAAGGAAGAAGAAATGGATCATGAGAAAATTCAATATAACAAGGATGTGCATCCTAGTTGGAGTAATTTTACAAAGGATTCAGCCATGACCACGCCCATGGAAAAGAAAGAGTATCTAGTGTCAGAAACAAGTTCAAGACTTCATGATGATCAACCACTAGAAATCCAATTAGAGGGCTTGCCAAATAGAAGGGAAGATCAAAAATGCATTCAGAGACTTGAGAATCTTATACTTCAACTCTTTCAAAATTAAGTTATCAATGACATGCAATAGTAAGCAAGATTAATTTTAAAGTTTGAGATTTTTGATGAAGCCTAGTTATTTGGATATGTCCTGTCATCTAGAGATGTGGGGTGTGCTATGAACTTCAAAGTTAATATTCAAGTAGCACACTTATATTAAAACCCATGGAAGCTTAAGAATCACCACATGTTGGTGTGCCATGGCATTTATTTTCCCCACCCTGTGAATGGATTTGCATGATTATACCTTGAGTCACTGGAGGTAGGGAAACCTGTCCTATGCATAGTCTAGTTAGGAGTTTGTGGTGCTTTAGTTTTTCTTTCTGCTATCCCATTTTTGGTGTTTGTTCCCTCTTTGTAAATTGGTTCCTCAGATGACTCTATAGCCCCATGGATAAAGCACTGTTCTAATTATTCTGGATTTGAGCTTCATCCTTGTTAGTCATTGTCCCTAGTTAGAGCCAGTTGTTGCTCAGTTATACAATTGTTTCAATTTTATAAGCCACAGTTAATTTTTGAAACTTACCTAGTTTTAAGCTTTAAATTGGCCATTTTACCTCTGAATTTTTGTGAGTTTATAAATCTTCATGTCTCCGGCTCGTTCCTAGCTCTGCACAGCACTAGAAATTTTTAAAATCTGACTTTTGAGCTCCAAGTTATTGCAAGTTAATGGAGAGACCCAAAATACATGTTTTCAAGTCTATCATTAACCATTAACCTCTCAAAAGGTTAATGATAACTTCCAAAAACACGTATTTCTTAACCTCTCGGACAGGTTAATGATAGTGCATTTTGGAGTAGGTTAATTAACCTCTCCAAAAATGTGTGTTTCTTAACCTCTTCGAGATGGGTATTAAATTGTTTGAAAATTTCTCTAACCTATTTAAAATTCTTCTATGAGAAGTCAAATATGTGAATGAGCTAATTACTAGAGCAATTGGTTCTATACCAGAGCAAGGTGAGGAAAGAGTAAAGCATTTGGTCAAGGCATTTGAAAGTTTTCTCTCACTTCCAGACTATGAAATTCCAGAGAGTCCTCAGACTAGGCCATTGGATAAGTCTATCTACAAAATATTTGATACGGATCAAGGAAAGTGCAAACCCAATGTAGGAAGGAGTTTGAAGTGGGCACTACCTGGCATGCAACTAAAGGGCTTTGAGGAGAGATCAAATGGAAGCAACATCCCAGTTCATGAATACCATGATGGCTAGAATAGAAGAAATAGGGGTACTACATTTTCAGAGACAAGCTTTTCTGATTTGAAGAGTTCATACGGTCAACTTGAAAGTGTTTTCTTTAAAAAAAATCCGTATTATTGCAGCTAATCCAATGAAAGCTCCAATGAATTCAAATTCTTCCCTGTTTGTGAAGAAACAACCTCCATCTACAAATATATTGAAGATAATTCACACAGTGAACAATGGACCAGTTCAAATTTATGAAGTGCCATCCTACAATTGCAGTTAGTTGTGATTGAACCAAAATATTTTGTCTTGGCATCAAATGCACAACAAAGAAAAGACCACATGATCTAGCTCTGGAGATGTCTAATTTTTCATTAGAGTCATCTCTTCATGCCTCAACACACTGAATATTCTGCAAAGCATTCAAATAAGCATTTGATTATGAAGCCTGATATGGGATCAATCTAAGGATGGGTAATTTTATGAACAACATGTAAACTGTTTGACATAATGTCTTATGAAATCGTATACTTGAGAAATAAAAAGATAACATGGAATATGTTTGATCAAATGTTCATAATGAAAGTGTGGTGAATATAAAGATGAAACATAAAATGATTGAATGAGGTCTGTGATAGCATTCCACAAAATGGCCAAGCTAGATACAAGCATCTTACTTCTTGAGAAAATTATTGCTGATCCAAGTGACAACCAAACACGTATCTGGAGTAAAAGTGTTGGTTGGAAGGTGATAAACATCAGCAAAGGGATCACCGAGTTTGAAAAGCTAATAGCTTCTTTGGAACAACTGAAAACAAAAGGTATAGATGAATTAATCTCTACTATCATAGGTGGGGTGCCAGTAAGTGACCTTCAGCATGTTGATTGTTAGTTTCTCCTTGATTCCTTCAGTGTTCAGATTCATTTAGAAATAGAGAACCGTGTATCAGATGCTAAAACTCAGCCTAGTTACAGTCACTCAGGGAGATTGTAACATTTCAGCCTATCAACAAGAGTCAGAAGAAATTCAAGATAGATACTTCACAGCCGAACTCAGGATGGAAAATATGTTCATTCTGAACTATGAATCAATGATGATCATCCTAGATGCTTAAAGGGCTTTCCATGATAGATCAATTATGTCCGGATAGATAGAGTTATTAGCTAGAAGATCGATGATTGAATATGTATACATTCTTAGGAATTCTAGCTGAAATTCTTGTTTTGAAAGTCTTCCTTGTATAGGTTAATTTTCTTGAGGTTAATTAACCTCCCAAAATCACGTATTTTGGAGGTGGTTATTAACCATGAAGAGGTAGTTATTAACCTCTATGTCTATATAAGGACACCTTTTGGCTTTGTAAAAGGGGACTTTTTGGTTTTAAAAATAAGGGAACATTATGCTGAAATTTTGATTGAGAGATAAATTTTGGAAAGTATGTACACTTTTTATCTCTTAAATTGAAAATCTCTTTTGTCTTCTTGGTGCAAGGAAATGGAATGCGATATGCTTTGGGTTTCTTATTCTAAAATCAAAATTTTTATCTGTTGTAGTAAACATTCTCATGGTACTGTGCGAGTGTTTATGAATGTTAATGAATGTGCTTGGTAATACTAGTTGTTTTCAAGTGTAGTCCTTGAGCACCTTTGTTATCAATCTTGTTTACTGAAAAAGGTTGGAAGGGCATGTGGTGCATTCGTCCTGAACAAATTTCTCCTGATCTTTGAATTTTTTAGATTCTTTATTTGAAAATCTTGTAAAAATTATATCATATGAGGGAGCTACCCCTCTAAACGTAGAGGAAGGCTGCATACCAAGGGCCTCTCCAACTATTGTGAACGATTCGCCACACCCTCCATTGAGAAAATTCTACCGTGACAAATCTATTTACCAACACTCTTGTGTGCAATACTCATTCATCAAAAACTAGGCTTCATATTCCTTAGCATCATCTACCTAAGTTGTAGTATGAGGCACTCAATTGCTGATCGACACTCATCAGAATAGAAAATGGAGAAAAGAGAAAGTCAATGAGTGGCATGATCTGCATAAGTATAGTGACTATTTGTGCCATAGTAACAAGTCATTGAATTCATATTCATGATAGGCCAGCATGTATGCACAATGTGGAAATGTGCACAAGGCATGGGAATCGTTTGACAAAATGCCTCAAAGGTGTATAACCATGCAAATCAAAGAGTGAAAGTTAAACAGTAAATGAATTTGTTAACAATCACATAGAAGCAATATAGAGAAGGCATGTGAATTGTCTGATGGAGTGAGGCAAGATTGCTTTGTCAAGGGTAGTATAAATAATTTCAAATCCATCCCTTCCAATTGGTAAAATATTAGCAATGGATCATAACTTGGGCACTTACTCATAACCTTTAAATGGAAAGGGGAATTTTATTACAAAATTATCTTGTCTCTTTTTCATTGTGCCACTTCAATATATGGAAGTTGAATTGGATAGAGAAATCATTGTTGCATCAAATGGAAGATGAAGAAATGTTTGATCAAACTCAATTGTTGCTGAAGCTCATGTGGTACACATGTTTCCTTAAATGTGCTCCATCCCCTAGAAAGATGATAATTAGAGTTCATCAAAGTATGAAGGAGGATATTATTGGTGATGTGTTGTTTAAACTATGAGAAATTTGGAGTCATCAACAATGCTTGATGGACCCATTATGCTTTGAAAGTTCATCACTTCGTTAAAGGAATTGTTCATTTTTTTGAATTTGGAGGTTTAAATATGATGCTTTAAGGAAAGAGGTGATTTTGATGAAATCATATGAATCACCTTATATAATGACAAAGACACATTATCTAACGGAATGAGTTATTATAGGTAAATATAAAGTTGGCTTGTTTAAAAAGACTCTAGAAAGCTACTAATATCCCAAATCCAAAGTGTGAGAGTGTGAGTAACAATTATGAAACTTAAAAGAATATTTTAAAGAACAAATTGATGGACATATTGAGGCATGGTTGGATACAATATTTTAGCGATGAGAAAATTGATGAGAAGAGCTTATAAAAGCATCAATTTTGAAATCATGAATATTTTGATGTATGGTCATAATTTGTAGTATAGATAGAGAGTTGATGGTGGGATGATAGAAGGCTACTTCAACAAAACCAATCACATGATTATCTATAAAATTGCATATTTTAAGTTTTGGACATGTCACTTGTTGTGAGTCATAAGTTAATATTTTAAAGGTATCAAATTTCTTTCTTGTAAAAAAAATTCACTCAACTTAAATTTTTTTTTAATCTCAAGGTTGATCTTTCCAAGATGCCAAAAACTTTATACTGACAAGAGACATTTTCAGGTTTCCACCACCCAAAAATGAAAATAAATTATGTTATTCAATTGAACAATAATATAAAATCCCCCAAAGAACTGATAGAAAGACCAGACAAAATAGCACTAAAAAACATGTTTTAGTTTTCACTCCTCTAAGAAAAAATACTAGATTGTCTATTACTTCTACGAAGATTCATGTTTTCTCTAAAATTGATAATGACACACCTCCTTGGAAATATGAGGTTGAACTATAGTTGAATGCGACAAAAATAACCAAACCCAAATTTTGAAAGGCCTAAATTGTGATTGTGGGTCACAACAAAAGAATACAAGACCTTGAGAAGACAATTCATGAGAAGCCCAAAACACTTGTAGTATCTCATTTTAGGACCATGAATGGGTAGTTTACCAAGAGTTCAAAGATTACCAGAGAGTGGGATTGAAATAGTTCCCCTCTAGTATGTGAGATCTCATCTTGAGCTTGCCAAAGATAGTGATGTAGTGGCTTGTTTTTTGCTACTCCATGTGATTGGATTTGGGCCAAGCTGAAAATATAGCCTCAAGTAGATTTTTTATCATCAATATCATTGCCCCATTGTAATGTATGCCATAGTACATTGTTCCACAAATATATCACAAAATTTTCTTGGTAGCCATCCAATGACTTTCTTTGAGTTCCTACATAAAACAAGATACTAGATTGATTTCAAAAAAAATGTCTGGTCTAGAATGAGTTAGATAAACCAAGCTTCCAACAAGTTGTCTATATAGAGTAGGATCTAATTTCTTGGAGGTACCTTCCTTAGTAAGCTTGACTCCAGATTGGAAAGGAGTAGGGGCTGGCTTGCAATCAAGCATTTTACATTTCTCTAAAAAATCCAAAACTTATTTTATTTAAGAGATGAACAACCCATCATAAAGCCTACTAATTTGCAAGCGAAGAAAATTAGTTAATTCACCCAAATCAGTCATATATAGAATGCCCCTTTAAGAGTTAGTTGCAAATCATTGATTAAACTAATATTTGGTCCAGTAATGTGTAATGTCCCCATCTTTTTAGCATCTTAGTGGAGTTATTAGCCTTTACATTCTCCAAAGGCTAAGTGGAGGAATAAGGAGAAATTAATTAAATTAATTTCTTATAGAGTCATTAAATAAATTAAAATTAAAAGGTGACTTTATATTTAGTTAATTTAATTTTCTAGGAGCACAATTAAGTATTGCATTACAAGGGAGAAGCTTCTAGAGAATGCAATTAAATAATATTTTATTTCCTTCTAGAAGGGTGAAGGAAAAGAATAAATAGAGGTGAGAGCTTCATTGTTAATCATCTGATTATTGTGAATTGCATTTGATATAAACTTGGGAGACAAAACTAAGGTTTTTTATTTGAGTCAGCCATTGGAGAATGTCAACTCTTTAGTGTTGCAACCATTTGAGGTAGTGAAATATCCACCGAATTTGATATTCAAGAGGGCTTCATTCTGGAGTTCTCTTTGTGCTTAAATTGGAGAATGCATTTTGGTTGCTACAATATGAGTGCATGATGTCACACTATAGTATTTATGTTTAATTCATTTCCATTCTTGGGCATCACTATTATCAAGTTCCTCTTGCAACTATTAGTAGTTAGCAATTTAATTTCTAGGCATATAATTTTGTTGTAATAATTCAAAATTAGATTTTGGCATTACTGTAGTCATTATTGTAAGCTCATTTGTCTTGGCAAACACATAGCAACATTGTACATGAGAATGAATTCATTAAAGGAGATACATGTTGCATACTATTTGTTTGATGAAATTTCCATCTAATAGCATATATGATTAGCATAATAGTTGTATGTTAATTGTTTGTCAAAAAGTCAGTTGGCTGTAGGTATGCTTTCCATATCTAGTTTCCATGTATATGCATTGAAAGTACTAAAAGAACTACACTTGCATATTAATTCATTGCAATAGGCATTGTAATATCATTTGCGAACATTCTAAATTTCTTATCATTGAAAGACAACATACAAGTGTTTGACAATATTATTTGAGCTAAAATCAGTCAATTTGGGCAAGGGATATTATATTGGTATCAAAGCTAATTCCTATCATCCTAAGGGTTTAGAAATCACAAGCCACCTATTGTGTGCTCTCACATATTTTTCACTATCAAAAAAGCTTTGTTTGATAGGAAACAAGATTTTATTAGGCATACAGACACCATGGATTATAGGCAAGAGCATAGCCCACCAAGAGACAATTGGAATGAGGATCAGGAAAAAAAGAAATTTTACATAGCAATGGTTATAGGACAAGAGTGGATGGCTCAAGATTCACAAACACTCAACACCATAGTTGAGTGTATGAACCCATAAGATAGATGGAATTAGGAACAAGGGGATAATAAAAGTGCAGTGGGATCACCTAGAGCTAATGGATCTCTTTCCAGAATAGTGGATAGGCCCATGCATCCTACCTTTGTTAGAGAAGAACCAATACAAGAACTGACAAAGGAAGTTGGGGATGATACATTTGCAGATATCCTTATGGCTACAAATGATGAATGAGAATTATTAGTTTCTCAAGTTTGGGAGAGGATGACTTTTGAACGCTTTGTAAATTAGAGGAGAGAAAATTATAGGTCACTCAAATAGGAGAGGAGGAATAGGGGTCAAAATAATGAGCTGAAGAGGGCTTCAAGAAAGCTTACTATGCTTACATTTGATGGGAGTGGTAAGATGATAGCTCAAGCTTGGATTCATTGCTTGACACATTCTTGGCACTAAGGCCACTAATAGAGATAGAAGCTATCAAATACACCACTTTACATTTGGAGGGAGTAGCACATGATTGGTGGTACCATGGTATGGTAACACTAAAGCATAATCAAGTGATAGAGTACCAAGACTTTGTGGATAGGTTGGTTGAAAGATTTGAAAATAAAGATCTAGAGGTTTACTCCAGCAATTAGCATAGCTAAAAAAAATAGGCAAATTGGAGTATTTCATTGGTGAATTTTAGTGGTTATCAGTCATGGTGCCAAACATTCCAGAGCATAAATTGATAGTTCTTTTCATTGTGGACCTATCCAAACCATTGAGTGGTTGGAAAAAGGCATTTGATCCCATTTCTTCAGAGGAAGCTATAAAAAAAGCAAGAAGTATGGAACATGTAGTCCCAACAAACAAATTTTAGTCCAAAGGAGCATCATCTTGTAAGGATAACCAACCATTTTATAAAAAACCAAAAAGGACTAATTTTTAAAATGATTCCAAAGATAAAACTTGAGCACCTTTTGATAGGGAAACATTAAATGATTTGAGGAAGAAAAAATTGTGTTTCTACTATAAGGGACCCTATGATGCAAACCATGACTGTCCTCTTAGACCAAAGGGCAATGCTAATAGAGTTATGTGGACATATTATGAGGAATCAAAATCAGATAATACATACCAGTAGTCTAATATAGAGGAAATAGGTGGTCAAAAAAGGAATACAAGGCTAAAAACTTGTCTAAAATGGAGTCCAAGGATGGGGAAGGAGATGCGCAACTTAGGGAAGATAGTCTCACTAGTATTAAGCAAGAAGGATCATTTCAAATGAGAGGAGTACTTGATGGACAATGAATTATAACTTTGGTTGGTACTGGTGCCACTCATAATTTCATTGATGATAGGTTGGTGGAGAAGCATAGCATACAAATAGAGGAGTTTGGGGGAATTAGAGTGAGGGTAGCTGATGGCTATGTCCTCAATTGTGATCATAAGATCACTAGACTCCCATTGGAACTTAATAATTTTTCCTTTAAGGAAGATTCCTATATTGTACCTATCAGAGATACAACGATACTCCTTAGGATGATTTGGTTGCATGATTTTGGTGAGGTCACTCTTAATCTCAAGGAGATGGAGATGAGGTTTAAAGTAAATGAGAAGACACAAATTATTAAGGTAATTAGGGATAGTGATTTCAAGATGGTCTCTTTTTGGAGGATGGCTAGAATTATTTGACATGATCAGGTAGAGTGGGCAGCATAGTGCATGTTAATGCCATCATAGGAGGGACAAAAGAAGATTGAATATCCTTCTAATATTTAGGAGCTCAGAGTTAAACACTCTAAGGTTTTAAGTGACATTCCACTAGGTAGACCATCAGATAGGGGTATTTAGCACATCACTGAATTAGAGGAGGGGGCTAAGCCCATCATAATTACACCTTATAGGAATTTGAAGAGGTTGAAGGATGAAATTGAAAAAACCATAAATGAGTTACATACTATGGGCCACATTAGACCAAGTAAGTCTCCTTTCACTTCTTCAGTGGTGTTGGTGAAGAAGAATGATGGAACATTCAGGATGTCCATTGATTACAGGGTGCTTAATAAGAATACAATTAAAAATAGGTACCCCATTTCTAGGATCGATGAGTTGATAGATGAGCTTCATGGAGCTCGCTTCTTCTCAAAAATAAATTTGAGATCAGGTTGTCACCAGATCAGAGTTAGAGAGTAGGACATTGAGAAGATAGCCTTTGGATGTCATTTTGGCCATTTTGAGATTGTAGTTATGCCATTTGGGCTAACTAACACACCTACTACTTTTCAGGAAACAATGGATAGGATTTTCCATCCTCAATTCAAGAAATTTGTACTTTTCTTCTTTGATGATATCTTGGTGTACAATAGATCTTGGGAGGAGCACTTGGTTCACCTTGACATGGTGTTGGATACATTGGGCAAAGAGTCCTTGTATGCAAAGGAGTCGAAATGTGATTTGGGTATGATAGAGTCATTGTATTTGGGTCACATCATCAGTGTAGAAGGCATATGCATAGATCCTAAAAAGATTTCTACTACCATGGAGTGGTCTTCACTGGTAAACCTTACACAGTCAAGGGGCTTTCTAGGATTATGTGGTTTCTATAGCAGGTTTGTGGATGGATATTCTAGGCATGCAACACCCTTGATAGATTTGATGAGAAAGGGAGTTTTGTTATGGACTCTTGAGGCATAGGAGTGTTTTGAAAAATTTAAGGAGTTGATTACTCATGTCCAGTGTTAGCGTTACCAAATTTCAGCAAACCTTTTGAGCTACATTGTGATGCTTTTAGAGGGGGCATTGGAGAGGTGCTTATGTAGGAGAAGTACCCTATTGTTTATGAGAATAAGAAATTAAGAGGGCCAGAGTGGAGCTTCAGCATAGATGATAAGGAGATTTTAGCCATTATGAATGCTTTGGCTAAATTTAGGCAATATTTGGTAGGTAGCAAATTTTTTATAAAAGCTGACCATAATAGCCTAAAACACTTTTTGGGGCAACGAGATCTCAATGATAGGCAAAAAAAGTGTCTAAGCAAGTTACAACCCTATGACTTTGATATTACATATTTTAAGGGGACACAAAATTTAGTTGTTGATGCTTTATCACATAGGCACCATTTGAACTTATTGAAAGATATATCGGAGGATTGGAGACACTTGATCCTTGCAAAGTATGCCAAGGATAAATGGATAGCCAAATTCATAGATGGAACTATTAAGGACAGTAGATACACCCTTGTGAATGAGCTCATCATTTACAAAGGGCAAATATTTTTAGTTCTAGGCTCAAAAGTGAGGAGAATGGTTTTGAAATCTTTTCATGATTCACCTATGGTAGGACATCCTAGTTTCTACAAGACATACAGTAGATTAGAGAGTACTTCACATGGAAAGGGCTCAAAGCAGAGGTACTTTAGTATGTTAAGGAGTGTCCCACCTACCAGCAGAGTAAGAAGGAACACTCCTATCCAGTCAATTTACTTCACCCACTTCTGATTCCTGATAGACCCAAGGCACGAACTACATATATGTGGTTTTAGATCACCTTATGAAGTTTGCACACTTCTTTTCGATCACTTCTACATAGGTGGAAGAGTTTTTCTTCAAGGAGATATTCAAATTACATGGCTTACCTCGAAGCATTGTGAGTGACAGAGACAATAGGTTTATGAGTCACTTTTGGCAGGAGCTATACAGATTGTGTGTGTGATAGAGATCACTCCGAGTACTAGCTACCACTCATAGACACATGGTCAAATGGAGATAGTGAATAAATGGGTAGAGAGATATCTTAGAAACTATATAGAAAGGCAACAGAAGGCATGGGTAAAGTGGATTTATCTCTATAAGTATTGCTACAATACCACTTATCACATGTCTATTCAAATGTCGCCCTTTATGGCCCTTTATGGGTATGAGGCACCCAATTTTATGAATATTCTTTTGAGTGACAATAGAGTCCCTAGTGCAAGTGATTTGTTATAGGAGAGTCAAGACATGGTTAAGACTCTCAAAGATAATATAACCAAGGCACATAATCAATAGAAGTGGTATGCAAACCAAATGAGGACTGAGCGGACTTTTGAGGTTGGAGATATTGTGTATCTTATATTGCAGCCTTACTGTCAATCCACTCTCAAGAAGAGTAGTGCCGAGAAACTTAAGCCGTGATATTGGGTAAAAGTACAAAGTTGTGTCACCTTTTAGGTTGACTTATCAAAACAACTAAATTTGAATATTTCTATTTAAAAATCAATTTTATTCAAACATATGATCTAGACAAATTTACTCTAGCTAAGTTATATATGGTCTCACACTTTTCCAATTTGGAATGTCTATTGAATGCATGTTTTGTACTAGTTTGTATCAAATTACTAAAGAAATAAAATTATTTCAAAAAATTGATGTTTCAATAACTCTTATTATTTTTTATGATTTTTTTTAAGAACATATAAACAACATTTTATAGAGTTCAAAGTCAAAATTCATATTCTCATATAGATTTTATATTATTTTAATTAAATATAATATATTTTAATTAAAAAATTCTACAACTACATATTTTAACAATTGAGAAGATGTCAAGTTTGAGAATGGAAAAAATATTAAATCATATCCAAAAAATTAAAAAATCACATGACATTCTAGAGGAGAGAATCCTCTTTAAGAATGTATAATTTTTTTTTTGGTTAGAAAATATTTGTTTCAAAAAATGTGGTGGGATATGAAAACTATTGATATTAAATTAGTTAAACTTGAATCATTATAAATGATAAAATATAGGTCTAAATCCAACTTTTATTTTTCATTGTTCTAGCTATATATGTTATCTATAACATAATCTAAGATTGAAGGGAAATAAGTTTATTTTCACATTATTTTGTGGTGGGAACTAGACCCCTATTTGTCTTTAAAAATTTAAAAAATATATATTTTTCAAATAATCATTACAAATTATAATCCTGAAATTCATCCATTTCTTCACATTTTGTTAGTTTACTTCATTATCAAATTCTAAATAATCCTATCATTTTTATGTCATTGAAGATGAATAGTGATACTTTTGTTAGCCTTTTTCTTTATAAAAGGGTGACACAGGTTTGTACTTTTACCCTACTATGGTCCATTCAGGATTATCAAAAAATTGGGAGAGGTGGCTTATGAGTTAGATTTGCTAGCGAAGAGCAAGGTGCAGAACATTTTTCATGTATCATGCCTCAAGAAGGCGCTAGGAAATCATATTGTTCCTTCTATAGTGCTTCCACCCTTGGATGATGAGTGAAAATCGGTATTGGTGCCAGAGGTTATCATTGATTTCAGGGAAAGGAACTTGAAGCGACATATTATAAGGGAGTATTTGGTGAAATGGAAGGATATACTAGTAGGGGATGCGACATGGGAGAATGAGGAGATTTTGCAGCATCTAGACTTGAAGTTTCTTGAGGACAAGCAATTTTAGGGAGGGCAGATTGTAATTTCTCTATCTTTTAGCATTTCAATAGAGTTCTTGGCCTTTACATTCTCTAAAGTAAGTCTAGAAATAAGGAGAAATTGATCAAATTAATTTCTTATAAAGTCATTAAATAAATTAAAATTAAAAGTTGACTTTATATTTAATTAATTTAATTTTTTAGAAACACAAGTAATTATTGTATTGCAAGGGAGAAGCTTCTAGTGAGTGTATCTTCTAGAAAAAAAACTAATTATTGTATTGGAAAGGGGAAAGCTTCTAGAGAATACAATTAAATAATATTTTATATCCTTCTAAAAGGGTGAAGGAAAAGAATAAATAGAGCTAAGAGCTTCATTTGTAATCATCTCATTTGATATAAACTTAGGAGAAGAAACTAAGGTTTCTAATTTCAATTAGCCATTGGAGAATGTCAACTCTTTAGTGTTGCAACCATTCGAAGTGGTGAAATATTCACTAAATTTGGTATTCAAGAGAACTTCATTCTAGAGTTATATTTGTGCTTAAATTGGAGAATACATTTTGGCTACTATAGTATGCATGCATGATATTGTGCTACAAATTTTTGTTTGATTCATTTCCATTCTTGGGCATCACTATTGTTAGGTTCCTCTTGCAACTATTAGTAGTTAGCATTGTAATTTTTAGGCATATCTGTGATAATTCAAGATTAGATTTTGACATTACTGTAGTCATTATTGTAAGCCCATTTGTCTTAGAAAACTCATAGCAACATTGTACATGAGAATGAATTCAATAAAGGAGATATATGTTGGATACTATTTGTTTGATTAAATGTTCATCTAATAGCACATATGAATAGCATAATAGTTGTATCTCAATTGTTTATCAAAATGTTAGTTGGTTGTAGCTATGCATTCCATATCTAGTTTTCATATATATGCATTGAAAGTACCAAAAGAACTGCACTTGCATATTAGTTCATTGTAAGAGGCATTGTAATATCATTTGTAAACATTCTAAAGTTCTTAGCATTGAAAGGGCAGCATACAAGTGTTCGACAAATTTCTTTGAGCTAAAATCAGTTAGTTTGGGTAAGACATATTATTAGAAAGTGGAATCGAAACAATTCCTCTCTAATACGTGAGACCTAATCTTGAACCCTCCAAACCACACAACACCCATGTTCCAGTCATTGATTTTCTTGGCTTGGGAGCCTCACATTTAGAATAAGAAACCATTGCAGAAATGTCAAAAGCTGCAAAACTGTGGGGTTTCTTTTAGACCATCAATCATGGAATCTCAAACTCTCTGATCTCTCGAATACAAAATGTGGGCAAAGATTTTTTCAATTTTCCCATTGAAGAAAAGGAAGTGTATAGAAATGAACAAGCTAGGAGCCCTATTGCCTATGGAAGGAAATTATGATACACCCAAGATGCTAAGTTGGACTGGGTGGATTATTATTACAATGTTATCTTCCCTCCCCACAGAAGAAACATGTCTAAATGGCCCAAACAACGTTCTGATTTCACGTACACTGTTAACATTTCTTCAAATATCATTTTTTGTGGAGGTTTCTAATTCTTATGTGTAACAAATTCTTATGGGTATATAATTCTTGTTATTTGCAGGGAAGTTATGGATGAATATTCAAGAGAGATGTACAAATTGTGGGACGTTTTGATGAAGGTGTTAAACACAGGGTTAGGCTTGGAAGATGAAAATATACTGAACGAGGCAGTGGGTGGAGAAAAGAAAGAAATCCACATCAGAATGAATTAATATCCATATCCAACTTGTCCTAAGCCAAAAATGGTGCGTGGAATTTCTCCTCACTCTGATCCCCATGTTCTCACGTTTCTTCTACATGATGAAACCCCAGGCTGCAAATTAGAAAGGGTGGAAATTGGATTGTTGTTCAAAGTATTCCAGGTGCCCTCATTGTTAACGTTGCTAATGCACTTGAGGTAAACAAATATATGTGTTTGTTTTTTAAAGGAAAACCAGTAGATTATATAGATACGGGTTTATTTCTAACTTTTTATTTTGTGTGAGAATTATTATTAGATGATATTAGATCCAAGGATTTTAGATCATCAAGAGTATAAGGAATATAAGGAATACTTTGGTTGAAAGTGTAGTTAATAAGCAATTCGTTAGGTTATATAGATATTGGTTTATGTTGAAGATGTTAAATTATAAGAATATAATGGTTATTTGGTTGTAATTACATGTAATAAGGAATTCATTTGGTTATATAGATATTGGTCTATGTTAAAGATGTCAAATTAGAATACAATGGTTGAAATTGCATGTAATAAGTAATTTATAAGGTTATATAGATATTGGTTTATGTTGAAGATATCAAATCATAAGAATACAATTGTTATTTGGTTGAAATTACAGATAATAATAAGCAATTCATTAGATTATATTGATATTGGTTTATGTTGAAGATATTGAATTGTAAGAATACAAACAGGTCATAAGCAATGGGATATACAAGGGCATGGAGCACAGGAGTTTAGTTCACAAGAATAGAGCAAGGGTGTCATGGGCAAGAATAGAGTAAGGATGTCACACGATAAAGTAATTATTTCACCTCTTTCCGCACTGATTGACAAAGACCATCCTGCTGTTTATGGAAGTTCACCTTGGAAAGAGTATATGCAAAAGTTTTTTTAACAAAGGACTGGATGGAAAGGGCCATGTTCATCAGCTACAACAGAATTAAGCTCCATTATTGTTCCCTGTGGCTAGCTATATATGATATTGACGAAGATGAATATGAAGAATTTAATATTCAAATTATATGGAGTATAATTAAACTATTTATTTTTAATGATCAGCAAATTTGTGGGCTAAAGCTCTTGAACAAAAGCTTTTCATGTACCTTCATCTTCTAAAGAAAAATGGATTACATTCATCTTTGTTTACTTATCAATTATGCACAAGTTACATTATTGGGTTGAATTTTTTTGGTTTTCTCAATTCTCCAAATCCAACTTTCCCACATTAAGGAAGATGAAAGATCTATTTTTATGTCTCATTTGGAATATATGTCTATCTCTAACCATGTTTTCTACTATGGATTGATGTGTCATCAAAATTAACTGAACAACTTTCACTATGTTGCCTTTCAAATTTTATTTTCTTCCAATTTAAATAAATTTCAAAGAACCTTTGCAGTTTTTGAAACATATGGCATACCATTTATCACTGTGTTTTTGCAAAACTGAATGAGAACTATTTTTTGCATTTTCTACAATCAATTTTAAAATAAAGTTGTTACAAATGACTTTGCAAATAGTATTCAAATGAGATCTAAGATTTGTGTTGTAGAATTTTTTTTCTTTCTTCATTCAAATTCTTATAGTGAAGTTTTTTTTTTTTTTAATCAAAACCTAATTTTAAGTTATGTCAGATTTTTTTTCCCACCAAACATATCACTCCTATAGACATATCATAGCACGTACAGAAAACGGATCCTAACGGAATGGCACAAGGGAATTGCATTTCTTTTCTGAGTGTGCTCTTCTTTAAGAGCCTCCTGGTCAATAGATCAATAACAAATATTTACAATGTTTATGATTTAATAGTTTTATTTTCAAAGCTGGCCACGTCATTTGTCATTCCATCAACAACATGTTTTGACTTCAGCAGATAATTAACAATCATGTTAATAAAATTGTTTGTTTCAATTAAGGTCTTTTAATTCTATCAATTACTGCAAAATCTGTGACAATATCGGCGCCCCTTCTTGTGAATATGTAAAATAACTAAGAAGTTTTCTTAAAATTTTGTCGTCATGAAAAGATAAAAGTCGGAGAATTTTTTCTTCTGTTAATTGTCCACACAATACCAACCAGACATTTGTGTTGTTGGTGTTGACTGACGTTTGAACATTGATAAGATCATGGATAAGATCGACCTTTCCTATAAACACTGTTAGCCACATAAATTAAATGTCACAAATGTTTTTTCTGACAATTTTCCCCAAAATATTAGACTTGTCTAGGTGGGATGTTCACGGTAGTGACTGAACTTTCTAGTAGCTTTTGATTTTTCTTGAACTGACGACAGCATATAATTTTCCTTGCACTCTACGCAACTTAACCTCTCATGAATTTAGATATTATCCAATGCCATTCAAAATGTTTTCTTACTCTCCAGTTGTAAGTTACTTTCGAATATTAGAGTTGATAATTTTTCGGGATGATCTATGCATGGTAGGTTTGTATGTTTGATTTATTTTTCATCTCTTCATCAATATGTAAAGGGTTTAATGATTTATTGATTGATTTTTAATTTTTTTCCCTTCTCAATGGGTGCATCGTTGGACATCAGTTGTAATTACTACATGTAAGAAAGTTCTCCTGTCCAGCTAATACCACACTTCTATATGTTCATTCAACTGATTGTACATTCCACCCTTAGCTTTTTCTTAGGTCAATTTTCTAGGAACTTTGTGATAAAAACACTCTTTTTTCTCACAACTACTGATATAAGGGAAACAATCTATTAGCTATCTAGGTTAACTTCATGGTTGCCCTGCAGCTACAGTTCTTAATCTGTCTGTCAAAATTTGTCAATTTTTTTTTTGTTAACTTATGTTGGTGAGTGAAGAGCTTAAAGCTAACCTTTTGGCTTTCCAGCATTTATGGAACTCTTTAAAGAACTAGTCGAGTGCGAGGTGGTCTAAAAGTGTTATTTTAAAACATTCGCTCAATACCCACCACTAAGATCCCCAATAACCATTATAGTACTTTTTGCACAAATGAAAAAACGTCATGGTGATTTATTTTGGCATGTTTGTGTGTAGGTACCAAGTTTTTTTGGGCAATGATTGGGGGAAAGGTAACAGTTAACATGGCGAAATTGCGTACATGAGTGGCAGCTAGTTCATTTCCCCTAGTTTGTACTAATTGTTTCAAACATGTTTTCCCATCTTTGCTCAACACCAATTGACACCCACTATAAACCATGAAATTAGAGTATAGCTGGATGTATGGCTCCATGCCTATAATAAATACCAATTCTTACTATTCCAAAATCAATTAGATTTATGTACAGTTTGAAAAGAATATAAGATTAATAAGATTAATAAGTAAGAGAAATTTTCCATAGCGTCTATTGAGAGTTAATCTCCGTGGAAGAGAAGGGTGGAAGTGAAGGATGACTGATATGAAAATAATATAGGTGGGTGTGCATGAAGGGAAGGCCGTTTCAATAGGTCAATGATCAATTAATGACCCCCATTAAATATAATTTTGTGACACGACTATTTGGGATAAGTGAATTACGGTTGTCAGGGTTTGGCAAAGACAGTTTCACATCACACAACATTTCAAATTTTGGTTTTCCATTGACATGACATTTCTTCCAATGTTTTCACCATTACCAATTAGAAATTAGGTCGGGTTCCATGGATGCTAGCTTCCTCAAAAATAGAGTTGCTCCAGCTGAGATTTTAAAGGCAGATTTTAAGGAGAGTTGTTTTAAGGAATTTTTTTCTAAATTTTATATTTTGGTTAAAATAAAATAAAATTTGATGACAATAAAATATATCATTTTTGACACCTATTGCTAAACTTTTCAGTAGTTACAGCTATCTCCAGCACCACCCTATTTTCACACGTTCAAAATAAAAGACTAAAAAAGTAGGGCTAAAATTCCTATGGAACCTTTTGGACCTAAAAAATAGACCTATAACCCCTTTTGGACCCTTGCATAAACAAAATATTGATAACTAAGCAATAGTAAAAGAATAAAAATTATTAGTAATTCTTAATGAGTTGTAGTTATCAATTACATTTTTATACATTTGATTTTTATAGTCTCTGCCTATATATAGACAAGGAACTAATGTTTCCAATGGCTTCAATTTAATTAATTATTCACTTAAAAAATAGTGAAATTTCAAAGATTGAAATTGTTAGTCCCAGTTAAAAATAGTGAAATTCTAAAGTTTGAAATCATTAGTCCATGTGGTATATAAATAACGAGCGGCAAGATGAGAATTAATCTTTCTTACCAAATTGCGTCAATGAAATTTTTCATATAGTTTGTAGTGCATAAAGATTTTTTATTATATTTATATTTAATTTTCTTAATTTCTCATTAGTTCATGTGCATTTTGCTAGGGGCTTTAGTTATTTTGTATTAAAAAATTAAGCAAAAAGTATTCGAACCAATGAACAAAGGTCAATTTAAAAATATGAATGCATTCTAATGTTTTTTCATTGGCGAGGCTATTGGAAAGATAAAATGGGCCCAAGGACAATGTAAGATTATGTAATACTTTTTTTAATAGGACATTTAATACAACACTACCATCTAGAGTTGTCATGGGTGAACGCGGTGGTAAAAAAATTATACTTCCAATGTCTTTTTGTAGTTCTAGGGAAATACAGTGGAGTGTTCTAAGTTGTTCCTAAATTTCTTGTGAATTGTTCCTGAATTTGCATCCCCAAGACAGAATTGTCCCCAAGATCCAAAATCCTTTGGGAATAGGTATACATGCTTCAACCTATTCAAAAATATGTTGACCTAAGTTGATCTATTCTAGAAAAGGTTGACTTGGATCAACCCATTCCAAGGTCATCCAAAGGGGCAACTTCAAGTGTCAAAAATTGTGTTGATGAAAATAGAAGAAGCAACATTGAATGGGAGAAAGAAGATCATCAAGAATATGATATTAAAGAAGATTCATCATAACTAGGGAAGTGTCACACATTGTAGACCTACATTCTTTCACATGATAATGACTAAGGGGATTTTATATAGAATTATTAGAATGACATTAACTTTGTTTGGCAACAAGAATACAAGCGGAATAGGCATATGTAAATTCTTAAAAAAATTGAATTCTTTGTTTGGATGTACCAAATTGGAATTGGAATAAAAAATAAAATAGGAATATGTATTCCAATTTTGGCCCAAAAATGAGGTTTGACAATTCCACCTAAATAGGTGGAATTGGAATACGTATTTCTATTCCATTTTTATTTATTTTGAAAATATATAAATTTTTGGGTTTGCCAATTCCCCATCAAATTCTGACTAAACCAAACAAAGAATAGGTATATGTACCCCCATTTTCTACTCCAAAATATGTATTGCAGAATAGTTATTCCTATTCCTATAGCCAAATAGAGAGTTTATGAGTGATACCAAATGTGGAAGAGGGACATAGGAAAGGAAGAGGCATGACATTTCATGATCTAAGAGATCAAAAGACCTATGTCATTTTCACAAGGACTCTTATCCTATGAACAAAAATCAATCTACTGAAAAATTCATGTGGCAATCTTCATTATAGTAACCTTAATAAAAATTCAAAAAAAAAAAACAAAAGTGTATGGTTTATGCACAGTGGGAGAGGGAAATGATGTTTTAAAAAAATTTGACAGGACTAAAATCAAGTAATGGTCATAAGCAATGAAGTATGTAAATAAGATTTTCAAAACCCTCTTTAAAAATGGTGGCAGTCCAAAAGTTGTGTTTTGACTTCATAGCTTGACCCTTCTTATGAAGCATGAGATTCATTAATAACCTATGAAAGACATCCATTTTTAGGACTGTGAGTAATAGAACAATGCCTTATATTGCTAAAACTGTTAGTAAGCACAAAAATAATAACAATAAAGGGACTGACATAGGGGCAGTTAAAAGGATAAGAGAAGTCACAATTATTGAAGTACAACTCATAACTAGCCTTGTCATTATAGCGAATAAAAGACAAAGATAATATGATGGAGATAGTTGTTCTATAGGGAACCTAAATGCTGATTTAGGTATAAGATTGTAGAGAAATTGTTCATGAATGATATAGATGGAGAGCACAATGATACCAATGCAAAACATTAAATAAAGATTAGAGGAAAAAAGATATGGTGTTAAACATATATTCAATGTAAATGCCTCCAAATAATTGGTAGACTAGTGTCTTGCAGTGATAATGTAGAAATCAAAGATTTACTGATATAACACCTTTGAAAGGAACAATTAATAGAAAAGAAAATTTTTATGGGACAATCCACAACAAGAAAGTAAAGAGCACGAAAGACTAGTTCCTAGTCATTGAGTCTAAAGGGCATTATAATCATGCCATAAAGAATATGAGATAAAAACCATACTATGGAGAAAATTTTGTGGTTCTCTAAGCCTACTACAACATAGAAAATATGTAAAGTAGTCCTAAATAATCTCAATCACAACTAGGTACCTTAGTGAATAAAGAAATAGTTTGTATTGAACATCCAAAATTATTATAGTGAGACAATGATTCAGTAAAGAAATATATAAATACTAAATGAGAGTATTCTTAAAATGGACAAAATGACAAGAAGACTCCAATGGCATAAGGTACTCTATTGCAGATAATCTTTTCTTCTGGCTCTATCCTAGCTTGCTCAATTCGAGAGGAAATGGGTCACTCATGGGGAGATATTCCACTTTCTGGGCATCCCCTTTGCTTTTCAAGCTTCTCCAATGGATTTGTGGAATTTTGTGCTCATGAAAATTAACAAGAGGCTTGATTACTAGATTACTAAACCCCTTTCTCTAAGGGGAAATTTAAAATTTTCTCAAAGGTGTTGGCAGCTACTCATGTATATTACTCCTCTTGTTGGGCCCCTTCCAAGGCCTCTTACCTTAAGTTGGAATGCTTGCTTCGTTATTTTCTTTGGGCTTCTCATTCTGATCACTATAGCTTCCACAGGGTTGCCTAGAATTTTTGCTACCTCCCCAAAGAGTCTAGAAGTCTTGGCCTTCTTTCTGCATAGAAGTAAGGGCTTGTTCTTTGTGCTAAGTGGATTATTCATGCTATCACTAGTGATGAAGCTTGGAAATTTTTGGTTCAGCACTGCATTGCTTCTAGATTTCTTGTTAACAAACCTGCATGGAAAGGGATTTGTATTCAAACCCTTCTCATCATACAAGAACCTATTCATATTCAGGGCTCCTTTTTTATCTAGAGCATCAATAGAACCTTTGATGGTCCCCACTATTTGACATTCAGGGTATTCCTCTAGCTATGATTTAAGGTGCTACTGCTCTAAAAAAATTTAAATGCAGCATCAAGACTCCTATGGACCTCTTTTTAGGGTCTTTATGAGTCTTAGATCTTGGGAGGATATGTAGGTCCAGTTCCATCTTGCTTGTCTAGATTGACAAACTTTTGACCTTTTTCTCTTTGCCATTCTAGATCATTTGATTCACAAGGTGGGAATTCAGTTTGGTCAACCTTGGTGGAAAGATTGGAAGTGGTATCCTACCACACCCTTCACTAGTTACAAGCCCAGCCTAGGATATTGTTGGCTTTCTCCCCATCTCCCCATGGTGGATACTCTCAACCAACACTGGCATTTGTGATCTTCTCCTTATCATTGGAGGATGCAATTTGATACTATTTGGAGTGTAATCACTGAGCCTAAGATTACCCATTTTTCCTAGTGTCTGCTATTTCAAGGGCTTCCTCTTGGGTCATGACTCAAGCATATTGGAGTCCCCAATCCTCAGTGTCCTTTTTGTGGGCACCCTAAATCATTTCTGCATATTTTTTGGTTTTGGAGGCATGCTTAGAATTATTAGCACTAGATACATGATATTTTAAGCCTTTCAGAACAAAACCCTTTTCTTGGCACATGATTATGTTGGGTGATTCCCCTAGAATCCATAAGCAATTTACCTAGATTTGGCATACTTGTAGGATGGAGATTTTGTTTACTTTGTGGAAGGATAGGAATGTTGTTCTTTTCACTCACAATTTTATTGATATTAATGTTGCTACATACACTAAAGCATGCATTTATAATAATTTCATGAGGCAGATTTAGGTCCAAGCCAATGAGGTGGCTCTTGAGGTGGCCCACATTTAGGAATTGCTTAATCATTGGGGTAATGCATTGTGCACGGTAGCCATAGTGCCTCTTAATTCCTTGGCTAATCATATTCTGCCCTGGGGTTGTCGATGGGGTCACAGTTCTTTTACTCCCCACCACTGCTCTCCTAGTGGTGGCGATGATGGTTGACAGTAGCATGACTCTAGTTGGTCCTCAGTCCTTGTGGCTCCCCCTCATGTTGCTCCTCCTGTTTCTAGTGGTTCTAAATGGTCTTTCCCCCACTTGAATTTGGCTATTTCTCCACCACAAAACGGAGGAGAAAGTTAAAGAAAAAGATGTTGATGATGCTATTGATGGCTAGACTTTTCCTAGTCCACTTGTCAATCCTAGGGATGACTGAGGTTTTATTGATCATGATGATCCTCCCTCGCTTGACACTACTCTGGTGCCCTAATGGAGCTTCTTATATATTTTTTTGATGAATAGTTCTTGATTCTGGCCTTGACCATGTGAGCTCTCGCAAGATGATCTAATATCCCTTGGCCCCATTTTTCTGAATTTGTAACTATTGTATTAAGTTATTAATAGAAAGGGACTAGTCATCAAAAAAGGACAAAATGTGTACTTTTTCAATAGTGGGAGTTATTTTTCACCCACTAGGAATTTTAATTCCTCCAATTTTTCAAAATTCCATGTCCTATCTTCTTGCAAGAGAGGTCATGGAAATTGGGATGAGATAGAGTACTCAAGCAAGTATTGAAGACATCTTGATGTGTTGGATAATAATTTGAAGGACAATGACTTTACTATTCATCGTGTGGTATTCTATATCTCTTAATAATCATGGTAAACATCCATCTCTAAAAGTTGTCTAATATTTTTTTGGACATGGATGTTGAATTATGATTTTTTAAATCAAAATTTAAAATATAAATAAATGCATTCATTATATCGTTAGTAAATAGTTTGCAATATATTAGATATATATGTTCAAATGTTTATAAATAGTCAATAGACCCTTGGTCTTCTAGTGAAGTTGAATGGTTTTGAATGAGTACATCACAAATCAAGTCTTGTTGAGTGCATGGATCTACACTATAATGAATGAGGTTGGGATTAAGTCATGGATAGATTTTGGAAAAATGGATTCCCCTTGGTCCTTGGAGCCTAGCCAAAGAGGTTCTCTAAACCTCCAACAAGAAACTCTTTATAAACATTCTTGTATATATTTTTTATTTGGATATTTCCTAGGATTCTATTTCTGAATAATTCAATGAAAATATTTTTGGTACTCTTTTATTGCTCTTCATTTGACCAATCATTATTTTTCATACTCTATGCTTCATTAATCTATATGAATCCATGCACATGTGGTGACCCACTATGTTTTCATTCATGTTTAATTCAATAGCCTTCGACATTTGTTCCTTTTTCAAATATGTCTTTAGTGAATATTTTCCCAACTTAAAACTTCCTATGGAGTAGTTAGTAGTATTCACAGTATTTACATGCTCATTATATAATTACATCTTTGTGCAATAGAAGAATTAAGGGATTACCAAAATTGTATGTGTAAAAAATTAAAGCATAAATGTATCCATGAACCTAGGAGAAAATGTAGGCTAAAAGGCCTTACAAAGGAAGTGTGCACTTTTGAAGATGGTATATTTAGCCTCCACTTTAATTGAAATATGAATCAATATCATACTTATGGTAAACTAGATCATACGCATAATATAATCTCATTGATATTAAGAAGACAAGGAAATAATCAAGCCCCCAATAGATTTGAATCCTTGTCGATTTCACAATGAAGACATGAGATACATCATTGATGAAAAAAAGAAGAAGAAGGCATTTCAAGTAACTCACTCACTAAGATTGTTGTCTCTTACTATGAATAACATGAAAAGGAAACTACAAAGGAGATGGCATTAAAAGTATAACATGTTTGTATATAATATTTTTTAACCCATTGAGATTCATCCTCAAGGATTTATGTTTCCAAAAGGGGAATCTAACAATAGACCATCCAAGTATAAGGATGTGTGTGTTCTTAGAGATCAAAAGATGCACATGCATGAATTAGGTCTCAAGGACTATTAATAATCTAGGGAGTGATCTAAAAATACAAGGATTGAGCCTTAACCATTGATAATAATCCAATAAGGGATCTAAAGATGCAAAACATCATGAAACATAGTGCATGGGTGTAAACTATGAGTAGAGTATATGCCCCTAGATTAAAGAGATTACTAACACCTCACCGGGAACAATAGATTTAACATAAGCATATATCCATCAACTAGAGATATTTTCACTATGAAATTCCCCCACACAAAGACACGTCGAGGGAAATAAAAACATGACAAAAAGAGAGTATAAAAGGGATCTATCAACTATGGTGTCAATATGATCATATAATAATATATGAAATATTATGTTAGATATGAAATGACACCATTTCCCAAAGGAAGTAGAACTACAACACAATGGAAGAAAGAAAAATAAAAGTGATGAAGAAGAATTTTTGGTATGACATCACAGAGACCAAAAATAAATGGTAGTACCATGTCAAAACATCCTAAGAGGACTATAGAAAGACAAATTCATGGATAATGACATATACATTCAACATAACATATAAGAATACATAGAAGAAAGTACATATAAATAGAAGAATGAGTACAACATGTTTGATTCCTTGATCACCTTGTGCCAATAGAGATATATAGGTCATTTAATGAAATCTAAAAAACATATATAACAAGAATTGCATCATGAGGGAAACAAATTACAATAGGAGAATAAATAAAAATCATCACACAAGAGGAGATACTCAAGAATATTGCCTAGCCCACCTCACTCTATAATGATTAGGGAAGGTGGGGAACTTGCAAGAGGATCAACATCAAGCACATGTGAAAGAATATTAACCAATTTTAAACACATACCATATTGTGAAGATAGGTCACTATGTTTGATACTAGGAGTGATTGATAATTATTGTGAAATCATGTGTTGTAAATCATGATCAAGATCAATAGTCTCAAAATTATTAGAATTGTTGATACACATATCATGATTAGTATCAATAACATCATCAAGAGTATCTTCTTCATCTAGATTAATCATAATAGAATACATGATTCAAAACTAATTATCATGTTAATGTATTTTATCTTAAATCAATCATGGGACAATCAAAGAGAAGGGAATTGGAAAGGGAATGAGATGAAGAATTTAGGAAAATATGAATGAGAGATTTAGGGAGTTGATCTCTCTCTCTCTCTCTCTCTCTCTCTCTCTCTCTCTCTCTCTCTCTCTCTCTCTCGTGTGTGTGCGCGCACACACACACAAACATTATGGTTTTAGATATGAAGTAGACTCAATTCTATTAGACACAAATTTCCCCTTGGTCACGATGAGATCAACTCATAATTTTTGATCTACTTTACTAAAAGTAAGAGGTAACGCATACTCCTACAAAAGTGGAAGATAAATGTAACATCTTAAAATAGGAGAACCCATCATTTAAAATATTTTGTCTCCCATCATTTGTTGATCTTATGGACCACAAATGGATTTTTGCTAAATCAATTCTTTCTCCCATTCAATGATGCTTCTTCTACTTTCATCAATGCAATTTTTGACACCTTGAGGTTGCCCTTTTGGATGACCTTGGAATGGGTTGATCCATGTCAACCTTTTCTAGAATTGATCAACTTAGGCCAACATATTTTTGAATAGGTTGAAAAATGTATACCTATTCCCCAAGGATTTTGGATCTTGGGGACAATTCTGTCTTGGGGATGCATTTTCAAGAACAATTCACAAGAAATTTAAGAACAACTTGGAACACTCCATTGTATTTCCCTAGAACTACAAAAGACATTGGGAGTATAAATTTATGACAATTCTAGATGGTAGTGTAGTATTAAATGCCCTATTAAAAAAAGTATTACGTAATCTTACATTGTCCTTGGGCCCATTTCATCTTTCCAATAGCCTCCCCAATGAAAAAACATTAGAAAGCATTCATATTTTTAAATTTACCTTTGTTCACTGGTTGGAATACTTTTTCCTTAATTTTTTAATAGAAAAAACTAAAACCCATAGCAAAATGCACATGAATGAACGAGAAAATAAGGAAATTAAATATAAATATAATTAAAAATCTTTATGCACCACAAACTATACAATAAATTTCATTGACGCAATTTGGTAAGAAAGATTAATTGTCATCTTGCCTCTCATCATTTATATACCACACGGGCTAACAATTTCAAACTTTGGAACTTCACTATTTTTAACTGGGACTAACAATTTCAATTTTTGGAATTTCACTATTTTTAAAGTGAAATATTAATTAAATTGAAGCCATTGGAAACATTAGTTCCTTGTCTATATCTAGACAGGGACTAAAAATCAAATGTATAAAAATGTAATTGATAACTACAACTCATTAAGAATTACTAATAATTTTTATTCTTTTATCATTGCTTAGTTATCAATATTTTGTTTATGTAGGGGTCCAAAAGGGGGTTATAGGTCTATTCTTTAGGTCCAAAAGGTTCCACAGGAATTTTAGCCCACTTTTTTAGGTCTCTTATTTTGAACAAGTGAAAATAGGGTGGTGTCTAAGATAATCCTACCTACTAAAAAATTTAGCAATAGGTGTCAAAAAATGATATATTTTATTGTCATCAAATTTTAATTTTTTTTAACCGAAATACAAAATTTAGAAATATTTTCCTTAAAACAACTTTCCTTAAAATCTACCTTTAAAATCTTAGCTGGTACAACTCTATTTTTGAGGAAGCTGGCATCCATAGAACCTGACCTAATTTCTAATTAGTGATGGAGAAAACATTGGAAGAAATGGCGTGTCAATGGAAAACCAAAATTTGACATGTGTGATGTGAAACCATCTCGGCCAAACCCCCACAACCAAAATTCACTTATCCCAAATAGTCGTGTCACAAAATTATATTGAATGGGGGTTCATTAATTGATCATTGATCTATTGAAATGACCATCCCTTCATGCATGCCCACCTATATTATTTTCATATCGGTCATCCTTCACTTCCACCCTTCTCTTCTACGTGGATTAACTCTCAATAGATGCTATGGAAAATATCTCTTACTTATTAATCTTATTAATCTTATATTCTTTTAAAACTGTAAATAAATCTAATTAATTTTGGAATAGTAAGAATTGGTATTTATTATAGTCATGGGGCCATACATCTAGCCACACTCTAATTTTGTGGTTTATAGTGGGTGTCAATTGGCATCGAGCCAAGATGGAAAAACGTGTTTGAAACAATTAGTACAGACTAGGGGAAACGAACTAGCTGCCGCTCATGTATGCAATTCTGCCATGTCAACTATTACCTTTTCCCAAATCACTACCCAAAAAAACTGGTGCCTACACACAAACATGCAAAAATAAATCACCATGACTTTTTTTCATTTGTGCAAAAAGTACTAAAATGGTTATTGGGGATCTTAGTGGTGGGTATTGAGCGAATGTTTTAAAATAACACTTTTAGACCACCTCACACTCTACTAGTTCTATAAAGAGTTCCATAAATGCTGGAAAGTCAAAAGGTTAGCTTTAAGCTCTTCACTTACCAACATAAGTTAACCAAAAAAATTGACAAATTTTGACAGATGGATTAAGAACTGTAGGTGCAGGGCAACCATGAAGTTAACCTAGACAGCTAATAGACTGTTTCCCTTATATCAGTAGTTGTGAGAAAAAAGAGTGTTTTTATCACAGAGTTCCTAGAAAATTGACCTAAGCTAGGGGTGGAATGTACTATCAGTTCAATGAACATATAAGAGTGTGGTATTAGCTGGACAGGAGAACTTTCTGACATGTAGTAATTACAACTAATGTCCAACGATGCACCTATTGAGAAGGAAACAAAATTAAAAATCAATCAATAAAGCATTAAACCCTTTACATATTGATGAAGAGATGAAAAATAAATCAAACATACAAACCTACCATGCATAGATCATCCCGAAAAATTATCAACTATAATATTCGAAAGTAACTTACAACTAGAGAGTAAGAAAACATTTTGAAAGGCATCTGGATAATATCTAAATTTATGAGAGGTTAAGTTGCGTAGAGTGCAAGGAAAATTATATGCTGTCGTCAGTTCAAGAAAAATCAAAAGCTGCTAGAAAGTTCAGTCACTACAGTGAACATCCCACCTACACAAGTCTGATATTTTGGGGAAAATTGTCAGAAAAAACATTTGTGACATTTAATTTATGTGGCTAACAGTGTTTATAGGAAAGGTCGATCTTGTCCATGATCTTATCAATGTTCAAACGTCAGTCAGCACCAACAACACAAATGTCTGGCTGGTATTGTGTGGATAATTAACAGAAGAAAAAATCTCCGACTTTTATCTTTTCATTAGGACAAAATTTTAAGAAAACTTCTCAGATATTTTAGATGTTCACAAGAAGGGGGGCCGATATTGTCACAGATTTTATTAACATGATTGTTACTTATCTGCTGGAGTCAAAACATGTCGATGGAATGACAAATGATGTGGCAAGCTTTGAAAATAAAACTATTAAACCATAAACATTGTAAATATTGGTTATTGACCTATTGACCAGGAGGCTCTTAAAGAAGAGCACACTCAGAGAAGAAATGCAATTTCCTTGTGCCATTCCTTTAGGATCTGTTTGGTTGCTGTACGTTCTACAATAAGTGGATAGGAGTGACATGTTTGGTGGGAAAAAAAATCTGACATAACTTAAAATTAGGTTTTGATTAAGAAAAGAAACTTCCTTATAATAATTTGAATGAAAAAAGAAAAAAAATTCTACAATACAAATCTTAGATTTTATTCGAATACCATTTGCAAAGCCATTTGTAACAACTTTATTTTAGAATTGATTGAACACGGTGATAAATGGTATGTCATCTGTTTCAAAAACTGCAAGGTTCTTTGAAATTTGTTTAAATTACAAAAAATCAAAAAAAACTTTAAAGGGAACATAGTGAAAGTTGTTCAGTTAATCTTGATGACACATCAATCCATAGTACATTTTTCTTTGCAGAAAACATGGCTAGAGATAGACATATATTCCAAATGAGACATAAAAATAGATCTTTCATTGTCCTTAATGTGGGAAAGTTGGATTTGGAGAATTGAGAAAACGAAAAAAATTCAACCCAATAATGTAACTTGTGCATAATTGATAAGTAAACAAAGATGAATGTAATCCATTTTTCTTCAGAAGATGAAGATACATGAAAAACTTTTTTTCAAGAGCTTTAGTCCACAAATTTGTTAATCATTAAAAATAAGTAGTTTAAATATACTCCATATAATTTGGATATTAAATTCTTCATATTCATCTTCTTTAATATCATATTCTTGATAAGCTCCATTATTTAATGTTTACTTAATTTAATAAGATTTAAGTTCTGAATATACCCACAAACTCTCTCAATTTGTGAAGACTGAATGCATCGATAATGGATGAACTGGGCAACTTACCAAGAGCTCAGACGTTATCAGAGAGTGGAGTCGAAACAGTTCCTCTCCAATATGTGAGACCTAATATTGAACCCTCCAAACCACACAACACCCATGTTCCAGTCATTGATTTGCTTGGCTTGGGAGCCTCACATTTAGAAGAAGAAACCATTGTAGAAATCTCAAAAGCTGCAAAACAGTGGGGTTTCTTTCAGATCATCAATCATGGAGTCTCAAACTCTCTGATCTCTCGAATACAAGAAGTGGGCAAAGCTTTTTTCAATCTTCCCACTGAAGAAAAGGAAGTGTATAGAAATGAACAAGCTGGGAGCCCTATTGGCTATGGAAGCAAATTAGGATACACCCAAGATGCTAAATTGGACTGGGGGGATTATTATTACAACGTTATCTTGCCTCCCCACAGAAGAAACATGTCTAAATGGCCCAAACAGCCTTCTGATTTCAAGTACACTGTTTACATCTCTTCAAACATCATTTTTTGTGGGGGTTTATAATTCTTATGTGTAACAAATTCTTATGGGTATATAATTCTTGTTATTTGCAGGGAAGTTATGGATGAATATTCAAGAGAGATGTACAAATTGTGGGAGGTTTTGATGAAGGTGCTGAGCAGAGGGTTGGGATTGGAAGATGAAAATGCATTGAACGAGGCAGTTGGTGGAGAAAAGAAAGAAATCCACATCAGAATGAATTATTATCCACCTTGTCCTCAGCCAGAATTGGTACTTGGAATTTCTCCTCACTCTGATCCCCACGTTCTCACATTTCTTCTGCATGATGAAACCCCAGGGCTGCAAATTAGAAAGGATGGAAATTGGATTGATGTTCAAAGTATTCCAGGTGCCCTCATTGTTAACGTTGCTGATGCACTTGAGGTAAACAAATGTACATGTATTTGTCTTTTAAAGGAAAACCAGTAGATTATATAGATATGGGCTTATTTCTAACTTTTTATTTTGTCTGAGAATTATTATTAGATCCAAGGATATTAGATCACGAAGAGTAAAAGGATTAATTTGATTTGGTTGACAGTGTAGTTAATAAGCAATTCGTTAGGTTATATAGATATTGGTTTATGTTGAAGATGGTAAGTTATAAGAATACAATGGTTATTTGGTTGTAATTAGCAATTCATTAGGTTATATAGATATTGGTTTATGTTGAAGATGTTAAATCATAAGACTATAATAGATATTTGTTTGAAATTGCATGTAATAAGCAATTGATTAGATTATATAGATATTGGTTTATGTTGAAGATATCAAATCATAAGAATACAATTGTTATGTGATTGAAATTACAGGTAATAAACAATTCATTAGGTTATATTTATATTGGTTTATGTTGAAGATATTGAATTGTAAGAATACAAACAGGTAATAAGCAATGGGATATACAAGAGCATTGAGCACAGGAGTTTAGTTCACAAGGATAGAGCAAGGATGTCGTGGGCTCTCTTTGGTTTTCCACATGATGAAGTCACTATTTGGCCTCTTTCAGCACTGATTGACAAAGATCATCCTGCTGTTTATGGAAGTTCACCTTGGAAAGAGTATTTGCAGAAGTTTTTTAGCAAAGGACTGGATGGAAAGGGCCATGTTCAAGAGCTACAACAAAACTAAGCTCCATTATTGTTCCCCATGGCTGGCTGTAAATGTGTAGAAATTAAGACCAGTGTAGAAATTAAGACTTAAGTAAATAAGAGTCGGCTGCAGAATAATGGTGGAAAAGCTTTTGGAACTCTGAAGAGCTCTTTTCCTGTATGTTGACGTTTTGTTGGATTGTGGACTCCCGGTTTTCCTTGCATTTTTTAATTATATATGTTACTTCTATCTATGTACTCATTTTGGTTTTGCTCATTTAAGTTTCACTATTATGAGATCATTACGTGGTTACAAACTTATGTAATTTAAAATATAGAATATAAAATTTACTATTTAATTGATCAAATATTAGTTTAAATGGTTTGATGTTATAAATTAGTATTTAAAGGTATTTAATATATTCATGTGATATTATTTAGCTATCAAGTTTGGATTGTTATGTAGAATAATCAATATCAATATATAATTATTTAATGTATTGAAAATAAAATAATGAATTATGGTTATATATTTATTTTATTATTTGTTTCAATGTCAACTATTTTATTCAAGATACAATGTTCTTACAATTTTGTTGCATGACAACAATGTTTTATAATTTTGTTATGTGACAACCTAGCAAGGTATTTATCAGTATCATAGATTTCAAGTATAGAATAGAGGCGAGTATAAAGGAAATAACTTCTAGGAGTTTTATACTAGAGAAGGAAACAAGAGAGAGTGGATTGTTCCTTACAATCCATAGTAGAATGAAGTTGCTAAGAGGAAGAACCATTCTATATGGAGGTGGAAAGGGCTATGCTACATGACCAGGATATGCCCCGCTACTTATGGGTAGTGGTGTGTAGTACAACAATCTACATTCAGAATAGGGTTCCACACAAGGTGCTAGGGAAGATGACACTAGAGGAAGCTTTCATAGGAAAGAAGCTAGATGTTGGTCACTTTAGAATATTTGGGAGTTTGGCATATTGTCATATTCTAGGTGATTCATGTACCAAGTTAGATTAGATTGCAAAGAGGGGGTACTTTGTTGGGTACAGTGAAACCTCAAAGGCATATAAGATTTTTATCCCTAGGATCATAAGAATTATTATCACATGTGATGTTAATATTGGAAGATTGGGGAAATTGTTGAAAGATTGATTGGAAGCATGAATGTTGATGATATTCCTATGGGGGAGTAATAATATGATGATATGTTACATTCATGAC
This sequence comes from Cupressus sempervirens, assembly GCA_028749045.1. Lineage (NCBI taxonomy): Eukaryota > Viridiplantae > Streptophyta > Pinopsida > Cupressales > Cupressaceae > Cupressus > Cupressus sempervirens. The sequence goes on along the minus strand of CM053784.1, from coordinate 746,318,564 downwards.
TGATTTTGTCATTGATGCCAACATAGCATGTTTTATGTCTACATAGCATTTTTTTGTGTTATCTGACAGAACAACAACGAAAAAATTAAGTTGGTATAGATGGCTAGTTCAGCATGATAACTACTTGAGGTTATTGGAGATACTTTTGAGTATCTAATATATGTAGTTAGCATGACTAAGCTCACTCATCATACTATTGTGTATACAGAAAGTTATCCAAGTTGCAAGGCAGAAGATTGAGATTATCACTAAGTGTAACATGTTCTTAATGTGATCTAAAAATAATTAATTGAGAAGGTCTAGTAGTTGACCGAGGGAATTTTTTTATGGAATTAGTATAAAGGAAGGATAATTTCTTTTATCATATGCAAGGATTTGGAATTTTGGAAAGTAATAGAGAGTACATAATGCGAAGTTGAGTAGAGCAATGTGAAAGTGAAGGAAACTTCATTGCTGAGGTTTTGCTGAGTGTCTAAGGTTTGGTATTTGGATCCAAGGTTTGCGACCTAGTCTACAAGGTCCAATACTAATTGGTCTAGTTGACAAGACAGAGGAAAGAAGAAGATAGCAGTAAATTACTTGTTTGAGCAGTGAGCTCTTCTTGTAGTTGAAATTGCATGTTTGGGTAGTGGGCTCTTCTTTCATACATTACACCACAACTCCTAACAGGATTGGAATCTCCTAAAAGGGATTCAAAGTTTCCTAACAGGGACTCATTGTACTAAATGTTGTAATAGACTCCTAACAAGGCCCATCCTCTAACAAGGAATATTTATATTAGTACATCATCTTATGGGCATCATTCACACATGGGTTTTCCCTTTGATTAAGGGTTTCCCTAGTCAACATATCTAGTGCAATTGTCTATGTGCATCTTTGTATGGTTACTATTTACTTTGGTTGAATGGTTAAGTTTTTTTATAAAAGATAAATATTTTAATTGTTCAATAACTGATTTGCCACCACCTTGCCCCCTGCCCTCCACTCTCAGTTATCTTGGTGGAATATTGTTTCTAACAGTTAAGTTCATGGAGGACAAGATATTTAGAAGGTCTAGAGATTCACCAATAGATGATCAGACTAAGCAGCTAGTAGAAGGTCCAAGGCCCAGCCAAAGGTAGCAAAGCACAAGTATGATTACCAGTACAAGTGTAGGCTCAAGTGGTGAAGATTCACAGAGTATGGAGAAACAAGTGCAAACATAAATGCATCTAGAAGACTTAGAGATTGATATTTCATCCTCTATAGTTGGCACCAAGAACCATGAGGTTCAAGAGATGCAAAGGGATACTCAAGAGTTTGTGGGAGCTCCTAGAAAGAGTACTAGACAATGGAGACAACCAACCAAGTTCAATGACTATGTGACATTAGTTAGTCATTTGGTAGATAGGGAGCCTTCCAACTAACAAGAGGCTAAAAAGCATCAAGTATGGTGAGATGCTATGATTGAGGTATATTCCTCAATAATGCAAAATGGTGTATGGGAGGTAGTTCTTAGACTAATAGATAGGGTAGTAGTTGGATCATGTTTCATCTATAAGATGAAGCATGGTGTAGATGGTAGCATTAAGAAATACAAGGCAAAGTTCATGGCCAAGGTGTTCTCTCAAAAGGAGAGAATAAACTATGATGAGACATTTTCTCCAATGGCCAGGTATACTTCTATACAAGTTGTGATCTCATTTGCAACACAGATAGAATGGAAAATCCATCAAATGGATGCCAAGACAAAATTCCTTAATTGTGAGTTAAAGGAGGAGGTATACATAGAGCAACTAGAAGACTTTGTAGCACACAACAAAGAGGCTCACATGTGTAGATTGAAGAGAGTATTGTACAGACTCAAGCAGGCTCTCAAAGTGAAGTATGAGCCCATTGATACATACTTGCAGGAAATGGGCTTTGTGAAGAGTGAAGTAGATGCTAACCTCTACTACTTGGTGGTTGGTGGTGAGATCCTCATTCTTATTCTATATGTGGGTGACTTGTTTCTTCTAGGTTTGGTAGGGCTCATAGAAGGTTGCAAGAGGGACCTTGCAGAAGAGTTTGAGATGAAGGACATTCAAATTATGCACTACTTTCTAGGCATGAAGGTGTGGCAAATAGATGGATAGATTTTCCTTTGTCAAAATAAATATTGCATTGAAATCTTGAAGAGATTCAAGATGGAGGATTGCAAAGGCATTTCTACACCCATGATCCTGAATTCAAGGAAGGTAGATACATCCAGGGAGAAGGATGTAGATCCCACTTTATATACATAGTTGATTGGTTCTCTTATGTACTTGGTCAACAATAGGCCAGATATTGCATTTGCAATGAACTCACTCAGTCAGTTCATGGCTGAACCAAAGACAATGCATTGGATAGTGGCCAAACATGTATTACATTACTTGCATGGTACATTTGAGTATGGGATCAAATATGCTTGAGGTGAAGGTATCAAGTTGATGGGCTATACTGATGTAGATTGGATAGGAAGTACAACATGCAAAATGAGCACTTCAGGGTGTTGTTTTAGTTTAGGGTCAGGACTTGTATCTTGGTTCAATAGGAAGTAGAAATTTGTGGCTCTGAGTTCAGCAGAAGTAGAATACATAGCAGCTAGCATGGTGATACTAAAGCTATATGGCTTCAAAAGTTGTTATTAACCTTGTTTGATCAAAAGGTTGAGACTACTGTGATATACTATGATAATTAGAGTTGCATCAAGTTGTCTAAGAATCCAATATTTCATGATAGGTCTAAACATATAAACATCAAATATCACTTCATCAAAGATTGTGTACAACAAGGGGTGTTCAACTACTATACATACCTACAGAGGAGTAGGTAGTAGACATTCCGGCTAAGGCATTAGGAAAGGTGAAATTCATCTTCTTCATAGATAAGCTAAGTGTCATGTAGAATAGCTTCCTTGCTAAGAGGGAGTGTTAGTTTTAGGTAGCTTGGACAACTGTTCATCCATATATGATTAATTAGCAAATAATTGTTAATTAATTGAATCTTTCTCGAAGAAACTAGTAACCTATTGGTTAGGTTGTTTTAATTGAGAAGCATCTAGAAACTTCTTGGTTAGGATGTTATCAAGAAGCAACTAGAAACTTCTTGGTTAGGTTGTCTTGATCAAGAAGCAACTAGAAACCTCTTGGTTAGATAGTATAAAAGGGGGGTTAAGGGAGGCATTTGGTGAATAGAAAAACATAGGAAAAAAAGTTTTAAAAGCATTTGTAGTGATAGAAAATAGTATTGCAATGCTAGCAAGGGCATAGTGATAGTAGTGGGCAATATCAACAGGAGAAATTAGGAGGTTGTTTGAATTCTACGAATGAGAGGCAAGGAATTTTGTATCTCTTGATTTGCTGAAGTTAATATATTTTCCATTTGCAAAATTGGTTTTCCCTTAGGGATTTTTATATTGTGTTTTATTTCTTATGAATTTCTTTCCATATTTTATTGGTAAAATTGTATTTGTGGTATTTTTCGATATTAGTTTTGGATTTTTTTTTGGCAGTTTAACAATCATTTACAATAAGAGATTAATAATCAGTGGTTGCAATAGTGTTAGTTTTCCCAATCCTAACTTGGAGATTTGAAGAACCCAAACTCCTACATTTTCAAGAAAATGAAATGACAGTTATAATGTAGGGAAACAATCGGTTGATGAATAGTTTCAAAAGGCATGTAGAAATGTTGTTGCATAGTTTAATGGAGAAGATGTAAAAGAATATAAATGTTTCAATGTTTCCATTGAAGTCAAACCTAAGTTGAGGTGTGGATTGTTGAGTTAAAGATCTTTAATTTGTTGCTCCACTAGTAATAGAAAGCCTAAATTCAAAGTCATTGAATTGTTGGAGAGATGAGTTCCTAAACAAGCACAAAGATAGCAGGATAACCATTTGATAAATTCCTATGGATGCCTAAGTTAGATGTTTGACTGATTGACATTTCTAATGTTGCAAGCTTCCAGATGATACATGATAGATATTTGATAGAATATGATTGTCTCTTAAGTTGAATGGGAATGGAGAATAGAGATGTAATATTCGGAATAGGAATGACCATTCCAATAACAACTATTTTTTGGAATGGATATAAGCTCATTTTAGAGTCAAAATGGGAATATGTATTCCAAACAAAAAATAAAAAACATATTCCAATTTTTCTATTCCTATTCCATCAACCAAATGGACTTAGAGGATTTCAAATCTTGGGGAGGACTTAGGTAAACATCCATTGAGGAAAGAATACAGAGCCCAATTTTTGTGAGAATGTGTGATTCTATTCTACAATAAATTGGGAAGGTTCAAAAACTAAAACCAAAGGAAGAACATTAACCACCAATTATTTGTCATAATTTACCATGGATCAATTGCCTTTAAATTCCCCCTTTGAATTCAATGATTATTAATGGATATACACTAATCATGAATCTAAAAGGCCTTGAACAATGTCAGAAGAGAGTAAATAGCTAATTGGCAATAGTTATCAGCACACTTTGGTTGATTACAAGGAGTTATAAATATTTTTTCATCAAAAACCATGCTTCATCTACCTAAGTTGTAGTATGAGGCACTCAATTATTGATTGACACTCATCAAAATAGAAAATGGAGAAAAGAGAAAGTCAATGAATGACACAATTTGTGTAAGTCTAGTGACTCAATGTCATAGTAACAAGTCACTGAATTCATATTCATGATAGGTGACCATGCACAATGTGGAAACATGGACAAGGCATGGTAATCGTTTGTCAAAATGCCTCAAACGTGTATAACCATGCAAATTGAATAGTGAGAGTTAAACTGTAAATGAATCTGATAACAACCATAGAGAAGCATCATAGAGAAGGCCTGTGAATTGTCTGATGTAATGAGGCAAGATTACTTTGTCAAGAGTAGTATAAATAATTTCAAATCTATTCCTACCAATCGAAAAATTATTAGCAATGGATCATATCCATGAGAGCCAATTACAATCTATTTAATGTCATATTTTAATCCATTTTATGCACATCCTTACTTACTTCCCTATTCCATATTCATTCTCTTTTGTTCCAGTTTACTATTTTACATTACATATGGTTTAATATACATAAGTAGTATTTAATGAGGTTTTGGGATTAAAATATAGAAAATATATTATAATTTATTTATTTGACTAATTTTTATAATTGCAGCATGTTGATTAATGGGAGTAGATGTCCCTGTGGCCTATTTTACAAGCTCTTCATATTGCACTTTGGACAAAGAACCAATGATCATTTCTATTTACCACATTATCTTGGTGCTACAACTACATTTATTAGTGTGACAACAAAATCATCTACATAGGTGCATTTATTGGATTAGTTACTATGAAATGATGATTTTACCATTATTTATTCTTAGTTTATGGTTGAGAAATCTGTTGACATTCTTACCCATGGGATTTAAGGGAGCTCACATCTTCACAAAGGTTTATAAATTCTTTTATATCTAAATAAAGGAAGGGAGATGGTTTTTCTGCATGATGATGAATGTGCAAATGGTTTCATGCCAAAATTTGCTCCTTTATATAACTAGAAAAACCACCAAATATCTCAATTTTATATTAGTGATTTTAATTTGTACAAGTTGCTAGTTTTTTTGTGTAACACCTTGCCAAGGGATCCAAAATAATTAACCTAAAGTTTTACTAAGTTTTCCAAACAATTTTTTTAAATATTTTTTGCATGAAAGATAAACCTTTCATATCAAACACATAGTAGCAGCAACAATAACATACATTCAACTAAAAGTATACATAAACAGTTTACATTCCTTAAGGATCCCAAGACATTGAGTCACATTTAATCTAATTAACACTAGGTCTAACAACCACCACAACCACATGAAAGAATAATTAAAAAGTCCAATATCCATAATATATATTTGTTCTAAATGCCTCTTGACAATTAAATTTGGAATACTCAATCATCCACTGTACATGTCATAGAGTATGAAAAGCTTAAAAGATTAAACATATGTAAAAATAAAGATACATCATCCTCATCAACCATGATACAAGTGCAATAAGGTAAATGAAACCAATAACATACATGATACATCCATCCATCAATAAAGATATAACAACCATCGTAAAGGATAACCATCCATCACAAAACACAACTAAATGTCCAGTTCCTCCCAACTATTAACAACATCATTAGACCATCGTGGGCCCTAGTCATCCCCCCACACATAACATCCCAAGTCACCGAAGAGATCATCGGCATTATCATAGTAGAGATGTCACTCCTAAAACATACTGCAAAATATGTAGAAGGAAATCTAACATGCTACAACATATGCATAAAGAAATCTAACATGCAAGAATAAAGCATAAGATGATCCAATAAAGTGGATAACATCATCTATCACATGTTAATCATAAATATAAAGAAAGATGTCAGTAAATACATCCATCATAATAATCCAAGAATAGAAAGAAGGTAAATACCAACCAAGAATGCTCCAGCCATGGTGTCTCAGACAGATCTCAAATGGTAAGAGTGAAAAAGCAATACCACCCGACCGCATTTACCCTAAATGGCCCACTCCCACCACGCTGAGGAGATAGTTTCAAGTCCCAAATATGATATCAAATCACATAACACAAATACTCTTTAAAGGAAATCCTAAAAGTATACTAACTCAAAGGTTCTAACATAGAACAACATCTAATTCCCAGAGGTGCACAAAGACATGTAGGAAGCCTACTATGTAAGCAAGAAAGTGTCATCGCATGGATCACGCTAGAGTTACCCTGGTAGTCTCTCAATAGACCTCAGCCCCCTAGTGATCCCTATGCAGCCACTAGTATCCTTTCATACTAATGAGGCATACTACGAAATGCAAGGTCGCAACCAAGCATTCTCTCTACTACCATCCTAGTCTGTAGTAGCACTCAAGGCATGGGTGAGAACATAAAATTATCTTATTAGGTTCATTTTAATCCCCATTTAGTGTAAATGTTTTTGCTTATTAATACAACTTACAATGAGTTACCCTGGTAGCCTCTTAGGGCCCTGGCCCCCATTGCAAGCCACTTCCCAACACTACAAGTAGATAACCTACCCTAGGCTCATGAAATCACAAATAAAAAAATCACCTCAGTCCTATACAAGCAACTGGAAAGCATCATAAAGATAATCAAAATAATCACATCAGTTCTCCACGAGCAATTGAAAAGCATCCAATGATAATCATAATATACATCGGTTCTCAATGACCAACCAAAAAGCATCTCAAAGTAATACTGATTGAAGATCCCAAAATGGTCAAGTCAAACATATCACAACATGACATCATCATTATCAAAACAAACACTTTAGTCCCATCAAGGCGAGTGGAAAGTAATCCAAGTATAACTGATCGATGACTCAAAAATGGTTAAGTCAAGTATCTCAAATACATACATCTTAGCTTCACACAAGAAGACTAGAAAGCAATAATAATTAGTAAATACAAACATCTCATAGACCATACCATCACATTACCATGGTTGGGTTTTAAAAAGATCGAGATCAACATCAGCATGACATCACAAACACATAACCCCCAAGCCTCTGGTAACAACCTAAGACTGGTCAAAGCTAAGACAAACCCCAAAATACATATAGCATAGAGAAACAAGATACAAACAAATGTTTTAGTTTGCTTTTGCAATCACATGGTTAAGCCAAACATGAGGTTTCAGATTTTGTTTCAAGTATATTTCAAGAGTATAAGATTCTCCTACAAGTCAACCAATTTATTTTTTGAATAATGCATAGAATTATCCCTCCATTAATTTAAACAATTTTCTAAAATAATCAGAAGATAATTATTTACTTATTCAAATAATTTAACTAATTCCTATTGACTTTTAATCATTGCATTATTTTACTAAAATCAATGTTACTAAATAATTAAATAAAACTTCATTGATTCCAAGAAGTCTCCCATTATTCAAATCATTAGAATAAGACTTATCAATTTTCAATTAAATAATTTTCAATTTCCTTAAAAAAATTTGACAAACATTTATTTAAAATAATCTTCATTTATTTTAAGTAAAATCAATCTCATTAATAATTCAATTGTTTAATTCCACTAAACACTTATTAATATCTCGTTTCTTTTAATTTGCCCTCATTTAAAAATCCATTTACTAAAATTGACTAATAATTAATTAGACTCCTTCTACTATTAACTAATCTTAATTAAATTAAACTAAATTAGATTAGTTAATAAATCTTATAAAACTAATGCATAATAGTAAGATTCTATTTTAATTCGAACCCAAACCCGAATTAATTTCCAAATTTTGATTCTACTAAGGGAAGGTTGCAATGATATTTTTAATTCCCATAACTAGATGAAACAATATGCATGCCCGAATTGCAAAATTGAAGATTCATTCATAGAGAATTATTTAGACACACATAATAGACACGATGAAGACAGGAAGAGAAAGAGGGTAATAAAATATGCGAAATGATCATGAGTGCCTACCTGGACACTAATGCTAATTCGCTACACCTCAAAAAATTGTAGAGAAGCTTCTCCTCTCAGAACCTTCTCCTTTCCAAAAATTCCTTCCTTCTCCAACATTCACAATTCCTCCAAGAAACAAAACCCCCCCAAGTGACTAGGAGTGCTTGTAGAAGCAAACGAGCTTGTCGAAGCATACGAGCATATCGAAGCATACGAGCATGTACATACACACTAGGAGAGTCTGTATATAAAGGCCTCTAAGATGCATCTAGAATGTGTCTAGAAAAAACTAGGAGATAAGCATGACAACTAAGCACATAACTTCCACGATAAGAAGATAAACATGATGAAGTGTCTAGAATATTGTAGACACCATGTGCTCAAATAATGTGCCAACTCCTAAGTGTAGACAACATGTGCATACTTAGAGTGCAGACTCTTGTGTTGTCAACATGACAACTCATGAGAGTTGGCATACTCCTATGTGAATAAATATTAAAATAATACACATTACTTAATTAATTAAATTTTTTTATTTAATATTCACCTGACTCTTTAAATTAATTTATTAATTTTAAATCTCATGCACTTATCATGTGATCATGAAATTTTTAATAAATTAATTTCTTTTCGAAACTTTATTGATAAAATATTTGTTAACTTAAATAATAATAATATTTAGAATTTATTTAAAAATGAATACTAAATATATTATTATTAAATTAAATAAATATTATCACTTTCCAAATTTAAACTTATAACTTTTATCTTCAAATTTAATTATTTTTTATTTAATTAATTTCCCAATTAATTAAATAACATTACATATTAAAATATCATATTAATTTCCATTAAATTAAATAATTAATTAAATATTTTCATTAGACTTAATTAATAAAAATTCACCAAGAAAGAGTTCGGCAATGATAACAAAAATGCGAACTAGGGGCAGGCACTATAGTTTGCCTCCAACCAAGAATAGACCATGCATTGTTATACATACTCTATATAAGAAATGTAAAATGGAGATGTCAAGACAATCTTGTACCATTTCTGAGAAATAAAGACTATCTATTGTGCTGATCAGTCCCATGCTCAAACATTTTCTATCTCACCACCTGACGGACTGAGGAGGGGGCCCACTTCTTGGGATGTCTGGTGTATTTTATTCTTTTTATTTTAGTGTGGTATGTTTGTGTTTCATTAATATAGAGTTTCATTTGAACTAGTCATTGATTCAATTGTTGTTTCTATATCAGATGGTATTCCAATTTGTATTGGTATGATATGCTTCTTGTTTCTATATCAGTTTGTAATATGATTTCCATTGATATAATATGATTATTGTTTTCTTATCATTTGAATTACTAATGTTTTATCATAGTTTTGATTTATTGAATAGAAGTAATTTTATTGTTATTGCTACTAGAAGGATGTTATTATTTTAGTAAGTTTCAATCAAGTTCCTGTTGCAGTTTTACGTAGTTTTATTCAGTTTTCTATAAGTTCATTTTCGTATGTTTTAGCTGCATCCATAATCACTCAAATCACAGCTATCATCCCTTCATAGCATATTGCTCAGATGCCTTTTGAAAGCTTATGCTCTCAAATTGACACATTTAGACCAACTGAAATTCATCATAAATTATTAATTCTTTCTTACTATTTGCCCCAATGTTGGCCTATCACTTACTCGCTACCTTTAAATGGAAAGGGGAATTTCATTTGAAAATTTATCTTGTCTATTTGTCATTTTGCCAATTCCATATGGAAGTTGAATTGGACTGGGGAGATTTTTTATTTTTTTTTATTTTTTTGGGTAAAGGTGACAAGTCACCATACTAAATTTACTAATGTGAAAAACTAGTTTGAGGGCTCAAGGAGGCAAAACGAGTCAAACCTACTTTCCTTTCCAAATTGTAACTGAAATGTGCCCCCAAACAATACCACATGGGCAAAATCAGCTTGAAAGGGATGTCAAACTATAGAGGTTGCAAGCTCTTCAGCCAACTTTGTTGAAAGGTGACAACCCTAAAATAACCCATAGACATTATCTTTGGCAAATACATTGGAGCCAAACTCTAGGCCCTCCCCCAAGTTGGCTAAAAATTCAGCAAATTGGTTGGTTTCCCTGAAGCAATGACTGATTTTAAACTCTTGAAACCTTGGCAAAAGCTTCCAAAATTTGCCTAATACCTATTAAAGATCCCACTTGACCACTTTTTTGAGGACAATGCTGAAGTAACAATCTGAGAGTCACCTTCAATGTGCATTTTTGAAATTCCTAGAGTTAATGCTAGTTTAACACCATCCTTGAGAGCTCTTACCTCCGCTAGGTTGTTAGTCCCATCCAGAAGCTTGCAAGACAAAACTTTTAAAATATGACCATGGTGGTCTTTAAGGAGACAACCACCACCTAATCTTCTTGGGTTCCCTTTAGATGCACCATCAAATTTTAGCTTGCAAAAAGGAGAAGAAGGGGCTTTCCATTTAGCTTGTTTCTAAATCTTAGCCTTAGATTTATTGTGAACTAACACGTCCTTAAAATGAATAGAAATTAGTGGACATTTATTTAGGATTAAGCCATTAGCAAATATGAATGTAGAGGACAAGTTCTTAGTCCTTAAAGTAAAAGCATTGACATTTGCTGAGATAGATTTATCAATCTACTCATACACCCTATCCATTGAAGAAAATTCCTTCCTAAATATTCTTCTATTTCTTTCCAACAAATCCCCCAAACAATAGATGATGGAGCAATTCTTCATATCTCTGCAAAAAAAGAGCCCTTGTGAGGGAGAGGCCAACCCTCCAGCAATTAAGATAAAGAGTTAGATAAGATAAGATAAGATAAGGTACATTTATTAATGTCCAATAAAAGACCACAATGTGGGTCTATGGGATTGGAAGCTTACAACAAGGGAAAAACAGACAAACAGAGCACCAAACGGTGTCCAAAAAAGAACAAGCACAACAAAAGAAGAAGAAAGCAGGAAACAACACAAAAAAGATTAGGTATCCGTCTTCACAAGGAAAAAATCCAATAGTGACTGATCTGTGCGGCTACCAGAAGCCCTATGATGAAGCTGAGTGCCACGAGAGGAGTGTCGCTGGCAAAAAGGCCCCCTACGGGGTCTCACTGATCTAGAACAGCCCATGTTAGGGAAACTATATGTTCACTTCACACCTCGAGCTAGAGTTAAGGGTGAGAAGAAGGTCGTAATAAGTTGTGCTTGGGTCTGACTCCTGGGAAATTAAAGCTATAAAGTATGGTCACGAAGCTATAAGGACTCGCGAAGATAGAGTGCAATGCAACGCTGAAAAAATTTGAGAGGGATCTGCAATCTCTAAACAAATAGTAAAATCTCCCTCTAATCTCATAGTATATGGGGCATCTGAAAAGAAAATGAATCTCAAATTTTGCCTCTGCTAAGGTACAAAGTGTACACACCCAATCCTCTCTAGCAGTATGGTGATCGACCTGAATCTGAAGTTTGTGTGAGCCCACCCTAAAGGAGCTAAGGGAGATACGTAGGGCATGAGTCCAATATCTATGTAAGTACTTAGGGCGTACAATAATCCCATCTCGGATAACTAAGAAGTGCTCAGTGTAGAAAGCCATCCTTGGACGTAGTCCCCCCTAGAGGATCCACCCAAGTCCGTGTGATATACTTCTTGTAAATGTCAAGTCTGACATGCCCGTTCAACTCCTGTCGAGAAGGGAGTAGATGAGCAAGGGTGTCCAATGAGAACTGGTATCAAGGAAGATGATCAATGTCGATCCCCACTGAACTCAATAGGATAGTAGCCTGAGCATACCAACTGTGGACTCTAGTGGCAGGATCAACATCAGCAATAGCGACTGAGGAGCAGTAGGCTAAATAAGGGTATCTGTGTTGGCGTTCCTCCGAGTCAGCAAAGCCACGAAGACGATGGAGAAACCAAATCAAGTCAAAAATAGCTGCAAATCTAAATGGGTGAGCACCGAACTTGACCAAAATAATACTGTGGGGGGTAGAACCGTGACATCTGATAATCCAATGGAGGAGCATAATCTGGGTACACTTGATCATGGCCCAATTCGAGTCTAAAAGAGAAGGACCCCAAACCACCGAACCATAGAGCACTGTGGGTCTTACTAAGGAATCCAAGAGGGATAGCTTAGACGATGTATCTTGAAAATGGTGTCTGAAGCATTGTCTCTTGAGCATGGCAAGGGAACCCAACCCTTTACTAATTCGAGGCTGAATAGCTGATCTCAAGCTGAAACAAGATCCAGAAAACTTAACCCCAAGGTATGTGTAAGATGATGTAATCTCAACTTCCCGACCCTGGAAGTGAAAATGGAGATGTGAAGTCTTCAAACCATTGAAGACCATAACTCGAGTCTTCTCAAGGTTCACAACCAGCTGTCTCATATCACAAAAAGATGCAAGTCTATCTAAAAGCCTCTGAAGACCCTCAAGAGAGGAAACAAGAAGAACCACATCATCAGCAAAGAGAAGGATGGAGATCAATACCTAGTGTAGATGACAACCATCACCTAGAAGCGAGGAGTCACTAAGAAAAGCCTCGAGTTCATCAATGTAGATCCCAAATAAGGTGGGCGAGAAAGGGTAGCCCTGCTTCACCCCAATGGTGCTCTCGATAGGATTAGAGAGGCCCTCTATGGTCCTGAGTCTACCAATCATAGTCTCATATAACCTCATAATAGCCGTCAATAAGATCTCATAAATACCAATATCTTTCAGTCTCTGAAAAAGGGCTGCTCTGGGGACGGAATCAAAAGCCTTACAAAAATCCACAAAACAATAGTAGACTTTCTTTGAGTGATGTCGAGCCTCCTCGATAATAGCTCGTAGTGTAAAGATATGACTTATGGTCTAGTTAGGAAGTTGACCATACCAACCAAGTCTGTCAAGGACCCTCATCCAACACTCATGAGAAAAGTCACATGACAGAAGAAGATTTGTATCATTCTCCCACTCCATACTACATAGGACACAAAAGAAACTACCAACGATATGCAGCCATTGAAGTCTATCTGAAATGAGGATTCTATTTTGAAGAGTCAACCAAAGAAAAGCTCCAACCTTTGGAAGAACAACATCATGCCAAAAAAACTTAAATTTCCTTTCATGAGCAATATTTTGCCCATCCATAAGAGATTGATAACCTTCCTTGACTGAGTATTGTCCACTTCCACTTCTGCTCCAAATCACCTATCACTCTCATCATTACAACATAGAGTTCTTTGGTTCAAAACATTCAGAAGCTTTATCTTCTCTATCTGAGGTATAAACAGTCCTGAGAAATCTTTCCCAAACACATTAGAAAATCCATTAGAATACTCAAAAGAGACATAATCTTCTACCTTGGAGCCCCATAGAGGTTCCAAAATATCCCGAGGAATAATGCCTTACTGCCCGAGTCAACAACCCATGAAAGATGTGGCAACAATACTTCTCTACTCTTAACCAAAAAATTCCACATAGTTGATCCTTTAGGGGGGATGTGGCAATAATACTTCTCTACTCTTAACCAAAAAATTCCACATAGTTGATCCTTTAGGGGGGTTCCGCATTGTGAATATGCACTCTGGATCATCTGAATCCAAGTATTTAATCCTGATAATCCTTGCTCATAATGCTCAAGGATTCTTATAAAAATTCCAGGCCAGCTTGGCCCCAAGGCTAATGTTCCTCTTATGAATATTGTGAACCCCAACTCTACCTCTTTGGTTGAAAAATCTTATCCCATGAGACCAAAACAACTTTTTTCTTCTCCACCAAATTCCCCTTCCAAATAAAATCTGTAAGGAGGCTCTTAATAGATGAGATGACACCTTTAGGGACTAAGACAACTAACATCACATAATTAGGGATGGAGGAAAGAACTATTTTAACCGTTAAAATCCTACCTACAAGTGACAACCACCTAGCCTTCCAAGAGAAAATCTGTTCTTTAATAGATTGAGGAATACCACCCCAATAAGTATCCTTACTTGCACCTTGAAAAAAAAGAACACCTAAATACTTGCATGGGTATTAGCCACCATAAAACCAAGACATCTCTAAACATCCCTCCTACTATGGATATTCATATTAAAGAAAAAAATCTTGGACTTAGAAGGATTTACTATCTGCCCTGAGGCCACACAATATTCATTCAAATTATCTTTAATAATAAGTGCTTCCCTCAATGATCCCTTACCAAACAACAGCAAGTCATCAACAAACAAATTGTGAGTAATTGAAATTTGTGAATGATGAATTCTAAATCCTTCCCATAACCCCAATTCCTGTTTATGAGAAATCAGCCTACTGAGACCCTCTGCCAACAAGATAAAGAGGAAGGGGAATAGAGGATCACCCTGCTTCAACCCTTGGGAGGAAAAGAAGAAGCCACATGGGGAGCCATTTATTATTATTACAATGTTATCTTGCCTCTCCACAAAGCAAACATGTCTAAATGGCCCAAACAGCCTTGTGATTTCACGTATATTGTTTGCTTCTCTTTAATCATCATTTTTTTTCTTGTGGGTGCATCTTATGTGTAAGAGACTCTTATGGGTATATATTCTTGTTAATTGCAGGGAAGTTATGGATGAAAATTTAAGAGAGATATACAAATTGTGGGAGGTTTTGATGCAGGCGTTGAGGAGAGGGTTGGGATTGGAAGATGAAAATGCATTGAATGAGGCAGTGGGTGGAGTGAAAAATGAAATCCAAATCAAAATGAATTATTATCCACCTTGTCCTCAACCAGAATTGGTACTTGGAATTTCTCCTCACTCTAATCCCCACGTTCTCACAATCCTTCTGCGTGATGAAACCCCAGGCTTACAAATTAGAAAGGATGGAAATTGGTTTGATGTTCAAAGTATTCTAGGCACCCTCATTGTTAATAGTGCTATGCACTTGAGGTACCTAGATTTGCATCCATTTAACAGTAACTTATATAAATTATTATTATTTGTTGAAATTTATTATTATTATATATTAAGTTCCAGTAGATATGAATTTAGGACTTCTCAAATGAAAAACTTATAACTACCATTGTGCCCATTTTGCTGTCTTGCCTTAAATCATCGACAGTATAAGAATTATTTTGGTTGAAAGTGCAGTTTATAAGCAATTCATTAGATTATATTGATATTGGTTTGTGTTGAAGACATGAATCATAAGAATATAATGGTTATTTGGTTGAAAGTACGGGTAATAAGCAATTAATTAGATTGTATAGATATTGGCTTATGTTAAAAATATTGAATCATAGGAATATAATGGTTATTTGATTGAAAGTATAGGTAATAAGCAATGGGATATACACGAGCATCTGGCATAGAAGTTTAGTTCATAAGGATAGAACAAGGATGTCATGGACTCTCTTTGGTTGTCCACATGATGAAGTCATTATTTCGCCTCTTTCAGCACTGATTGACAATGACCATCCTCCTGTGTATGGAAGTTCGCCTTGGAAAGAGTATGTGCAGAAGCTTTTTTAAGCAAAGGACTGGATGGAAAGGGCCATGTTCATCAGCTACAACAGAATTAAGTTGTAGATGTGTAGAAAATAGGACTAAGTCACTAATGGTGGAAAGCCTTTGGGACTCTGAAGCACTCTTTTCTTGTATGTTTATGGTTTGTTGGGATGTGGACTCATGGTTAGTCCTTATTGTCAAAAGCTTTTTTAGCAAAAACATTTTAATATTTTCTGATATATATGTAACTTCTATCTACGTACTCATCTTGGTTTTGGTCATTTATTATTTAGATTTAATGTAAATGTAATTATGTGGTGGTGAACTTACCTCTATCTAGTTTAAGATTTATTAATTAGTTGATTAAATATTATTTATATGGTTTGCTAGTTTACTGTTATATACTAGTATTTAATATTCATATGATATTATCTTGTTATCAAATTTGAATTGTTTGTAAAGAAATTAATACTAACATGTAATGATTTAATGTAATAACAATAAAATAAAGAATTCTCATTATAAACATTTGGTATTTGTTTCAATGTCAGTGATTTCATTCAGGCATAATGTTCTTACAATTTTGTTGTGTGACAATCGAATAAAATAGTCATTAGTATAATAGATGCAAAATGTTAAGAAAATAAAGAATACATAACTATACATCAAATAAACTTCACTAAAATTTTACATATGACAATGATGAATTCTTCTGACAATCTAACCTCTATAAGAATTGACTGACAAGGACAATCCTCCTCCTGTTTATGAAGGATCATCTTCGAATGAATATTTGGAAAAGTTTTAGAGCAGAGGACTGGATGGAATGGTCCATGTTCATCAGCTAGAACAATCCTCAATAAAGAATCCGAACTGAATGTCATTATCATCATTCCGCATGGGTGTAATCTAAGACCAATAAAAAGAATATATATTGTTTCTTTCAACTACTTTTCTTAATGTAGTTTGAAAGCTGTGTTATAAGTATATATGCTTGTAGAAAATCTTCTGAAGCTAATATCTTTAATTATTGAGTTGGGGTCTGGTTCTATTCGTTATATTTTTTTTATGAACTGCAGCGTTACGAGGTCCAGTCCCTCTCCAACTTGATGTATTGAGACTGTTATACAGGATTCCTATCTTCAATTACTATAAACAACCCTTAACAACAGATCCAAACTCTGTCTAGAAAGTTGACAGCGAAATTTTGATTGCAAGATGTCTATCACATATTAACATCATCTAATAACTGTCTCACACACACGTGTATAGATAGATCATTGGATAGATAGATCATTGGTGTTGATGGTGACTCTATCAACTTAAATATTATTCAGATTCAGATTGATTTTAAAGTCTATCCATAGTTACTAGTATTTGGATCATAGTAGTGGAATTTTAATGTTTCTGCCTTGTGATGTGATTGGCAAGTATTTTATTGGTAAGTGGAGATATTTTGTATAACAAGTCAAATTATGATATTGCTATCATGATTTAACTGTGTAGTTTTCTGTAACACTTAGCACTCATTGGATCTAGGTGATACTCACATAAGTGAAACATTGAGATCTCATAGATCTCCAGCAATAAACATCTCGTTTATATTTAGTACATAAAATATTATAGCTTGCTAGTATAGCCAAAACTTCTACCAATCCCTGTGCTTTTGGAAAAGTGAAGGGCCCTATAAAACCATTTCCCCCTATCCTTCTAACACTGATCCTATAATTCATTTGGAAAAGAAGTGTTAGAATGTGAGATTTATTCTTCTAGGAAGGGCTTTATATTTATTCAGATTTAAATTTTGGCATTTTCTCCCCTTTTTTCACCATTAGATTCATGAAGTTTCATCTTCTATACTTGAGTGTAAAATGGAGTTGTCATCTTTAGCTTGAGGTTTCTTCATGGTTTATTTCAATTATAAAGATGAGTAAGAAATTTTGTTGATGGTGGTACTTGGAGGTGGGATTCACATCCCATCCCAATGATCCTCTTGTTTACTTATTTTTTCCGTTATTTCTAGCATCATAAAGTTTATGAGGTTATTGGACTCTATGACTAGAAATACCTTAGATATGCTTTATTTGCATACATTTTAGTTGCAATTGATCTTTCAAAATCTTTCCTAGTAAGGTCATTCTATAAGAATGATAGATCTTAGTGTTGATTGGTGAACTAGGTGGGATTTATGTTCACTAAAAGCATTATTTTGGTACCAATCATTTAGGTCAATTATCGTGTTTAATAATCTTGGTCTTTTGTTTAAAAATATCATATTTTCTTCTCTCCATTCTACTATCTAGATTTACTTTCTAGTACATTATTTGCTATTTGCCGTACTAAATTTGTTTCTAACTTTCAAGTATATTATTTGCTAAACCAAATGGTCTTATGTTTACAAATATCATATTTTCTTCTTCCATTCTACTATCTAGATTTACTTTCTAGTACATTATTTGTCATACTAAATTTGCTTCTAACTTTCTAGTACATTATTTGCGAGACCGGATTTTCTTCTAACACTAAAATTGTTGATGTTGTGATCAAGGTTTCTTTCTTTTCCCTCCAACTCATTATTTCTAGGTTAAATCAACTTTGTTTCTAAGGTTCAAAATGGAATTAAGGATTGTTTTCTTATTTCTGACGTTGAAACAATTGTCCTTATCTCATTGTATTTCCAGTGACCCACCTTCTTCTATGGTTTCCCTATATTTGTGGTTGTAAAAAATGTTTCATTTTCCTATTCACCTAAGTCTTTAAGTGTTGATGAAACATATGGTTGGATAGTAGTAGAAAGAAGGAAGGAAGATGTAAATTTGGATAAGGTTATTTTGAATCTAACGTAGTGTTAACTCTTGTTAAACCTATTGGATAACTTGGATATTTCTTTGTAACATGGTTTCAGCCATGTCAAAAACACACTAAGTCCATCTGGTGTGCGTATGTTTTCTTGATTTCACTCTTGTCCCTTGTTTAGATAGTTTTTAATACTAAAGAGTTGGAGTCATTCTCTACTTATATTAATTAAAACAAAAAATCTACGAGTTAAGATAGATATATCAATTTAAAGCACTTCATGTTTATATATAAGAATTTTTTTCTCTACCTTTTTATAAAAGGATTAATTTGATATGAAACATAAAAGATTTTGTTCAAGATATATATGAACTTCATGAAATATCAAAAATAACAATGTCATTTCATTTTGAAATTCTTAATGATTTGTTTGTTATGAGTAACATGGAGATTTTTTTCCATATATCATCTCATAATAAACTACATGTATCCTCATATTTGTCCCAAATATACCCACTTATTTCGTACCTTTAAAAAAATCATCGAACTTTGAATATTACATTCTCCCCTTCTTATCATTATCTTTATACACAAAATATAGTACATTTTATTATATATAAACCTAACCTTTTAAACTCAATCTCTTTTTTCAGAAAGTTTATTTGATTTTGTATCTATCCTTATAACTTTTTATAATTAACAAAAATATTATATTTAACCTAAAATATAAAACTTCTTTATCAAAAGGATATAAAATAACAATTTATAGAATCCAAACCCTAAAAAAAGAATGATGACAGACCACTTACTTTCCCAAGGTAGAGCACACTGCCATTAGTTCTAAAAGCACGGAAAACACATTAGAAAAAATGAGTTCCCTGATTGACAAACCTATAAACATCCCTTCACAACGGATCAAAAATCTGTCTAGAAAGTAGACAACGAGCTTTTGCTTACAAGATGCCCGTCACATATTAACTATATATAGATAGATAGTTTATTGGTGTTGATGGTGACTCTTTATCAACTTGATTATTCAGATTCAGAGGGTTGTGAAAGCCTATCCGCAGCTACTGATATTTGTATTTCAAAGCGTCTGTGCTGCTATGTGATTGGCAAGTATTTTATTTTATTTTACTTTTCTAAAGTTGTTTTTAGTTTCTCAAATTGTTTATTCATTGTTATCATTTTCAATTATAGAGTTAGTATCATAGTTCCCATTTTCTATACCTAATCTATGTTGATTTTACTTGTGTCTTTTTCTTTTCGTAATGAACTGAATGTTTATATACAATCTAACTTCTTTCCAAGATTTTATCTAATTAGTTTTTTTATCTATATACATTCAAGACTACATCTTATTTTTACATATATTCTTTTTGTTACATTCTTGAATTAAGATAAATTTTTATTAAGAAAAGCAACAATTAATGGCTGCTGACCCGAACACAAGTAAAAGAATATTAGCAGTGTCTAGTAATGAAAGTTGAACTAAGATAGTTCTTAGATAAAATATTATTGATATAAATTTTTGCTAAGATCTATTTGCTTTGAGCATTGCATGAAATCTTGATAAGAAGGAGTATTTGATTAAGAGCTTTGATAGTTGTTAGAAAGTTCTCTTAAGTATAGCTTATCATCTCTTTCTTTCATGCTTAGCCACCTACTAAGGAGAATTCTAAAGAAGAAGATGATGCTGCATTTAGTTGGGACTCCATGATATTACATATTTTGAGATGTGAGCCACCTTCTAATGGTATTACACAAATTGTTATAATATTTTGTAGACTTTATCCTTTATTTTAATTCTTCCTAAACTTTGAAGATATGTCTTCCTATAACCACTTGTATATACATAGTACACTACACAAATTATTGTTACAAACATAATAATTTCTAGCTGATTTCAATTAAAATGAGTGTTTATTTAGCCATCACAAACCTTAAATCTTACCAAGAAAAATTCAGAAAACAAAACAAACTCCCTTTTTAGTAAGATTTAGGTTCTTAGATATCCTCTAAATATGCTCAAGAAGAGTTTGGAGGGTAAACAAATTCCCTCCTTGATAATATTTAAGTTTCAACACATCCTCTAAATCTGTTCAAGGAGACTCTTCACAATCTAAGAGCTCTTTATAATGGCTGTGTACAGCACATGTAATTGTATCAGGTTATTCATACATTTTGCGGAACCATTATAAATCTTATGTTATTATATTCATCTTCTTTATTTGTGCTTCATTCTGTTTCTTTACTCAATTTAATAAGAAAAGTTAGAAAAAAAGACTTACTCCTTAATATAATATGATTTAAGTTTCTACATCTACCATTTATTCAAAAAAGAGTTCAAACAAAAAAAACTTACTCCATCCTTAATATAATAAGTTTTTAAACATTCTTTAAATCTACTCAAGTAGAATTGGGAAAAAAAAAACTTACTTCCTTCTTAATATAATAAGATTAAATCTGCTGAAAAAAGAGTTCAAAGTAAAACCAAACACTAGATCCTAAATAAGATTTAAGTTCTGAATATACCCACAAACTCTCTCAATTTGTGAAGACTGAATGCATCGATAATGGATGAACTGGGCAACTTACCAAGAGCTCAGACATTATCAGAGAGTGGGATCGAAAAAGTTCCTCTCCAATATGTGAGACCTAATCTTGAATCCTCCAAACCACACAACACCCATGTTCCAGTTATTGATTTGCTTGGCTTGGGAGCCTCACATTTAGAACAAGAAATCATTGCAGAAATCTCAAAAGCTGCAAAAGACTGGGGTTTCTTTCAGATCATCAATAATGGAGTCTCAAACTCTCTGATCTCTCGAATAGAAAAGTGGGCAAAGCTTTTTTCAATCTTCCCATTGAAGAAATGGAATTATATAGAAATGAACAAGATGGAAGCCCTATTCACTATGGAAGCAAATTAGGATACACCCAAGATGCTAAATTGGACTGGGGGGATTACTATTACAACGTTATCTTGCCTCCCCACAGAAGAAACATCTCTTATTTCACGTAGACAGTTTACGTCTCTTCAAACATCATTTTTTGTGGAGGTTTATATTAATTCTTATATGTAATAAATTCTTATGGGTATATAATTCTTGTTATTTGCAGGGAAGTTATGGATGAATATTCAAGGGAGATATACAAATTGTGGGAAGTTTTGATGAAGGTGCTGAGCAGAAGGCTGGGATTGGAAGATGAAAATACATTGAACGAGGTAGTTGGTGGAGAAAAGAAAGAAATCCACATCAGATTGAATTATTATCCACCTTGTCCTCAGCCAGAATTGGTACTTGGAATTTCTCCACACTCTGATCCCCACGTTCTCACATTTCTTCTGCATGATGAAACCCCAGGGCTGCAAATTAGAAAGGATGGAAATTGGATTGATGTTCAAAGTATTCCAGGTGCCCTCATTGTTAACGTTGCTGATGCACTTGAGGTAAACAAATGTACATGTATTTTTCTTTTAAAGGAAAACCAGTAGATTATATGGATATGGGCTTATTTCTAACTTTTTATTTTGTCTGAGAATTATTATTAGATCCAAGGCTATTAGATCACGAAGAGTAAAAGGATTAATTTGGTTGGTTGACAGTGTAGTTAAGAAGCAATTCGTTAGTTTATATAGATATTGGTTTATGTTGAAGATGTTAAATCATAAGAATACAATGGTTATTTGGTTAAAATTATATGTAATATGCAATTTATTAGATTATATAGATATTGGTTTATGTTGAAGATGTCAAATCATAAGAATATAATGGTTATTTGGTTGAAATTGCATGTGATAAGTAATTCATTAGGTTATATAGATATAGGTTTATGTTGAAGATATCAAATTATAAGAATACAATTGGTTGAAATTACAGATAATAATAAGCAATTCATTAGATTATATTGATATTAGTTTATGTTGAAGATATTGAATTGTAAGAATACAAACAGGTCATAAGCAATGGGATATACAAGAGCATAGAGCATTGAGTTTAGTTCACAAGGATAGAGCAAGGATGTCATGGGTTCTCTTTGGTTTTCCATACAATGAAGTAATTATTTCACCTCTTTCAGCACTGATTGACAAAGATCATCCTTCTATTTATGAAAGTTCACCTTGGAAATGTGAGAAATAATAAATTTCAATCATCAATAACCCTAAAAATCACTTGCACAACCCTAAAAAATCAACTTTACCACCCTAAAATTGCTCGGCAACAACTATTACCGAGTGACAGTTTTTGCTTGGTAGCCAAAGAAACCAAGTGGCAAGAGTGTTTACCGAGTGAGCTCGATAAATGAAGAGAAAATAACTCGGTAGCCAAAGGATATCGAGTGAGCTTGGTAAAGGAGAAACTCGGTAGCCACATGATACCGAGTGAGCTTGATAGAAGAGCAACTCGGTAGCCACAGGAGAGTGGAACTCGGTAGAAGAAGGCACCGAGTGAACTCAGTAGCCACTTCAGAGAATGAATTCTACCAAAGACAATAGACAATACTGAGTGCAGATTTATGACGTGAATATTTTTACCATTAAAACCAGAGACTCAAAGCTTGAAATACTCAACAATAAACTTATCAAATGCAATAAACAAAGGGAAAAGTAATGGATTCAAGTATGCCTATTTTCTTTACTATTCAACTTGATTAAACCATTACAAAATTTGGGAGCATTCCGCTTCAACCAAAAAACCCTAAAATAACCCTAAACTTCAAACTGAAAAAACTTCAAACTTACAGCTCTAATGGCTGCATACTACAATGCCTAGAGCAATCACTGCTTCAACAAGTCAAAACAAACAAATAATAAACTTACAGAATGACCAGAGAAGAAACACTTGCAACTGCAGGCATGAAAGGAACTTCCTTTTCTCTAACGACTGGATCTGCTAATCACTTCTCTTCAACTTCTCTTTGGTCTGCAACTCTTCACCTTTACTCTCTGTCTCTCTAGATCTCTGAATCTATGAATGAATGATAGAACATTTCTTTTTGTCTTTGGCAAAATATTTTCCTCCTCATTTTCGATTTCAAAATCTCACCTACCAAAATAAATGTTTATGACTGTTGGCAGGTCGTCAAGGATGGTAGGTAAGCATTTGGCTCCAAGGAAAAATGACCAACTGCATTAAATATTCCAACATGAAAGAGTAAATGCAGAAGTTTTTTAGCAAATGACTGGATAGAAAGGGCCATGTTGAAGAGCTACAATAGAACTAAGCTCTATTATTGTTCCCCATGCTAACTGTAAATGTGTACCAAATAAGACAAAGTAAATAAGAGTCGGTTGCAGAATAATGGTGGAAAAGCTTTTGGAACTCTGAAGAGCTCTTTTCTTGTATGGTGATGTTTTGTTGGATTGTGGACTCCTGGTTATCCCTTGTCACAACTTATTAGTAAATGCATTTTAAAATTATATATGTCACTTTTATCTATGTACTCATTTTGGTTTTGGTCATTTATTATTTAAGTTTGATTATTATGAAATCATGTGGTTACAAACTTATCAAACTTGAAATATTAACTATAAAATTTATTATTTAAATGATTAAATATTAGTTTATATTGTTTGATATTATATATTATTATTTAAAATTATTTAATATATTCATGTAATATTCAAGTTTGAATTGTTCTCTACAATAATCAATATCAATATATAATTATTTAATGTGTTGAAAATAAAATAAAGAATTATAGTTATATATTTATTTTATTATTTGTTTCAATGTCATTTATTTCATTAGAGTACAATGTTTTATAATTTTGTTGTGTGATAATTTGGCAAGGTATGTATCACTATCATACATTCCAAATATATAATACATAACTATACATCAAACAAACTTTTAAAC